>VIGQ01001363.1:12500-20000 GCA_009663005.1 Actinidia chinensis
TAAGTAAAACCAGAAGCCATGGGCCAGAACACTTCCATTGACGATTGATGTGGCATATGGACAATTGGTTTCCCTGATGCAAAGGCTTCGATGCTGTTGCTTCAGATTGCTTTGTACTACTCCCGACGAAATAAATAAGCAGAGGTTTCTGTAGAAGGCTTACTTGCTCACTCCTTCAGGACAGATCGAAAACTCCTCTCGACAAATTGTCAAGAGGAGTGAACTATATAAGAAGATTCACATCAGGTTAGTTATCTGACCTTTTTACTATATAGCCATGTATAATTTTTCTCCACGAGTCGTAAAATAGATAGGATATGGGATAGGTGAATTTGGCTAAAGTTGGAAAATCCTAGGCGGTCAACGTAGTTTCCGACAGCAGTTTTTCTTTGGAAAAGTTGCAACACCGTACCATTATCTTTCATCCTGGCCCTCCGTCTTCGAATGGACATCTGAGATTTATCCAAATTCTAATTCCCGACTCTCGACTCAATCATAATGCATCTTCTCTTGTCACGAGTGTTTTAACCGATATAGCTTGTATTCCTACTTCAAGACCGTTTTTTTAAAATGGTATCTTTTAAGTGGTCATCTTTGGAATTTGCTCTCTCTATTGAATTATCTCCATTACTTATTTGAATTTTGTTTTCCCCTTTATTTCAATTACCATATTCTTATCAGTATACTTCACTGAACGAGATATGCTGATCTTTCTTTAAATTGAATTTATTTTATTCCTTTTTGGTTGCCAAGACTCTGTTTTGGCCTAGATTTTTTAGTTGTGTTTTGGCTAAAAAAACTTATTTTTTCTAGCATGGTTTTTTAGAGCCTGTTTGGCCTAGAGTTTTTTTAGTAAATTCAGAAGCAATTAGTGATTTTTTCCCCTAATTCGTGGTTGAAAAATTAGATGATTTTTTAGCTATTACAAATTTAAAAATATGATTTTTTTATCTCACTTGTGAAAAAATCAATATTTTTAGCTTGTCCAAATGGGCCTACGAAGGAAAGTGACTCCTCTCCTTCGGTAAGGACGACAATTTAATGCCCTAATCACAGTCAAGACCCCCCTAATCAAACCTGATCTTCCTGCCAAGTAAATAGAGAAACTGAATTATTGTCATGAATGACAAACTAATCTCAAAATATTTACATTACAATGCCTTTTTTATTTTTCTCCACAACACTTTATACTTGTCTAAACATTTTTCATGCACTTTTATATACTTTTTACACATACACACAAGCCAAACAATAATGGTTAACCCGCACGGATAACTCAATGGTTGAAAGGGTAAACTTGAAATGAATCGTAGACTCGTATATTTTGGGTTTGACTCCCCTACTAGTATTTAGACTTAATTGATAATTATAGTTTACGGGTGATTGCAGTTGGGGATTCCAATGTGAATTTATCTGCCTTGGGAGGTTCCTCATAAAAAAAACAACTGTTGGATAATAGACTAATATTAGCATTTTCCACACGTCATTATTGTTTGTCGTGATGAGAGAGGTAGCTTTGAACTGTGGAAGGTAGGCACTTGTGCACTGTGGAATATCAAGACCTTTGACAGTTTGTGTTAAATACTGTAATTAGAATTTTAGACTTTAGGCCCTGTTTGTTTACAATATTAAAGATAATACTTCCTTCTTCTTTATTCTAATATTATACGTTAGGGAAAATTTAAAGTACCCAACCGGGTTTAGCGTAACATTGTTACGGAAGATTGTAATAAACGTTATGATCGGTTGTAATGAATTAGAAAATATGTTTATTTTAAAAATAGTTATGAAGCATTGTTATGTATTATTGCGGTTTGATTTCATTTCTTTGACTAAATGTTATATATACGTCATGGTATTAAATATTTGGGTAAATTTCAATAACCCCTCGCCCCCGTTTTGGAGTTGTCCCCAAATGTATCATAAATTGGGGACTGAACCCCTTAAATGAACTTGAGTTTTTTACTCTTCAAGCCCTTTTCGTTGGGGATTTGTTAGGGTTTACATGGATGTGTTTCATGTGATTTGCCATGACTGACTAAATACGTTTTCATGACTAAAATCACGAACTTTGTCTATATATAAATCAACAACTCATTTTTATCTTAAAACTATCCGTTCAACTATCTACGTGAAATCTATTTGAGTTCAGCTAACAACTGAATTTTCTTGCGATTATTTTTTTTTCTTTCAAAAATACACTCTTCTTCTTCTTAAAGGTGTGAGACCCACATAGGTTCTTATCCAATGGACCAAAAAACTCTCATTATGGGGTATATTTTTTTACCCCTTGAAATCATTTTTAGTGGAACCACTAAAAAAATTAACACCCTCTTTATTTTTTTCTTATTTCTCCCAAATTGTCATTTTTTTTTCAAAATCATTATCATTTTAAGTTATTCTCTATTTGTAGCAATATTTTTCTTTGTATATGCATTGTAATATATTATTTTATTGACATTTATATCTATCGTTTTAGATTATAAAAACTTAATGAGTACACCTAAAAGGTAATTTGTTTTAACGAAGTGTGAGTACAGACAATTACTAGTTTACTATAAAATATCATAGTAGCCAAACAGACATTGGGCATTCCTTAAGTATGTTTACATGTATGTATATATGCCTTCTAAATATGTTTACATACATGTACAATTACAATGGCCCTCTTTATTCCCCACGCTCCAAAACCAATAGTAGGTCTCTCCAAGTAAATTAAACCTTTAAACTGAAGGAAACTCCAGATTTTTTCTCCATCAACTGATAATAGGAGAACGAGGTTCAACGAAACACCAATGTTTTGAAATTCGGATCGGTGATCGATACGGAAAAAATGTCCGGCACCGGTTCATCACGGCTTCAATCGTTATTGACCTGTGATGTCATTTAATATGCATTAATTTATTTATTAATAGTAAAAAATATTTTTTATTTTTTATACTAATTATTTATATTTAAAATTAAAATTTTGAAATTTAAATATAATTTTTTTTTCAAAATGTGAACGGTGGGGTCAAGGACCGGTTATTCCCCTGTTACTAGTTCAACGCCGGAGTTGACTGGGTTTGACTGGGTTTTGACAAGTGACCGAACCTTTATCCGATTCGGTCGGACGGTTCGACCGGTCAAACCGGCCGTGTCAATCCGGATTTTAAAACATTGAACACACCACCACTTGAACAAAGAGAAGAGCCATGGAGCGCCCCCTTAGGTGGAAACCCGACCCTACAGACCATCTCCAAATGAGTCCCCATCCCCCATTTTTGATCCAATTTTTATTTTTTTCATCTCTAAAACCATTTCCCCATTTTTTCCCAACATAAATGGTACAGGAAAAAATTTTCATCTCAAACCATTCCCCATTCTCCATTCCCCCTTCTTCCCCCAAATTTGGTTACAAAAATGGAGAAAAAATTTTCATCTCCAACCATTCCCCCATTTCTTTCCCCATTCCCCCATTCCCCCATTTTTTCCCCCCAAATTAGAAAAAAAAATGAAGAAATGGGGGAATGATTGGAGATGAAAATTTGGGAAAAAAATGGGGGAATGGGGGAAGAATTGAAAAAATATTTTTTTTGTGATTAGTGCTAATTAAATATTTATATTTTGTAACATTATGACTATTTATTTACAATTTATTTATATTATTATATTTTTTAAATGATTTTTTTCTTCACACACATGCGCGCGGCTGCGCGCACACACAACATATATATATCTATATATATATATATACATAAATTAATATTTAAAATTTTTTATTTAATATATTTATTTTAGACAAAAAATAATAGAAATGAAATTAATCATACGAACATACCATTTAAACGAAAACGAGATACATAACTCAGATTTTCTTGGGTAGATAAGGTAATCGATGACGTAAGCACGGACATAAGTTAAAGGTTTGAAGTTCATTATGTTGTATGCTACAATAACTTTGTAAAATAATTATCATTATTTTTAAAATCAAATATAAATAATTTTTATTTTTATTTTATTTGTAAGAATTTTAAAAATAAATATCATTATTTTCAAATCAAGAAATAAACCATAAAGAAATGGAGAAAGGGGAAATGAGAAATGGGGGACTGGTGAAAAATGGGGAACAGGAGAATACCATTGGAGATCAAAAAACTATTTTTTCTTCAAATCAAAAAAATGGGGGAATGGCGAGAATGGGCGATAATTACCATTGGTAGTACTAAAATGAACAAAAATGGGGGAATTGGGGGAAAAAATTGAAGATCAACACCACATTCCTCTCTAAATTCAAAATGAGGAGAAAAAAAATGGGGGAATAGAAGAAGACATTGGAGATCCAAGGTTTTTCAATATTTCTTTCAAACTAAAAATGGGGTATTAAAAAAAAAAAAATGTGACAAACCATTGGAACGGTCTAGGCCCTGCTCATTTCCTAAGCTCCTCTCTCACGTCTACGTACAAATCAAGTCCCGTCTTTGACTCCTCAGGCGCTTTCACCTCTCTAACTACAGCCCACAATCTTATGCATAGTTATAAAAGTCGAATGGAACTGTCCGGTTCAATCAGGAACCGAATCATGAACTGATACAGTTCAATTAATTTTTAGAATACCTGTGAAGCTGATTGAATCGGGTGATCTGCAGGTATTTTAAAAACTATTGAACCGTCGTTAATTTAGTGAACTGACCCGGTTTTGAAAAAATTAAAAAACAAAAAAAAAAATTGCACAAGATTTAAAATTATTTATTTTTTAAAAAACAGATCTTTTTATGATTTTTTGATACCAACAAAACCGTCCCCTTTTCAACCTACAACGTTAAGAGACGCCCAAAACACGGCCGACACCCTGAATTCTATCTACCTAGTTCTCCTCACTTTAAAAGCAGTATTTCTGCCCCTCTTACACTACGCCCGGTTCTCTCTTTTCTTCCCTCTGGTCTCTCATTTCCCCCTCTTTCTTCTCTTCTACTTCATCTATCGAGATCCGTATTCTCCAACATACTTCACCCTGTCCAACCGAGAAAACTAAATTAAAAAATAAGATAAAAAAATAAGAGGGTATAGGAAGAAAAATAAAAAAAATAAAAGGTCATAATACAAATAATGCACATTATTATTTAATATACCCATTATTGACAAACTTTTTTGTCTTTTAAAATAAAAAAAATCATAAGTAATAGTTAAAAATATTAATTAAAAAAAAAATCAATTTTTGGATGGTTTTTATAATTATATATATTTTTTATTTTTTTATAGATATTTTATTTGTAACTTATGTTGAATTATATAATAAAAAATAATTATCTTTTAAACCACCATTTATATTTTTTATAATTAATTTTTTATTTAAATATTTTATTATTATGTATTATATAAACTCGGTTGAACCAGTGAACCGGACTTGACCGGTTTTCACAAAATCCGCCGGTTCGGTTTCTGATTAACTATGATCTTATATTAATTCCTAGCCCCCTGACACCCCCAAACGTGATCTTTTTTTTTAACCTTCCACTTTTAGCCTCAATTCTCTCCCTAATTACTATTTTGCCATTTAACCTTTTTTTATTTTTTTTAATACTCTTGATTCTTTTTTTTTTTTTTTTCCACTTCAATTATTATATATAAAATAAACTTTATGATAAATTTTATAATTTTTTTACTCTCCCTTATTTTTTTGATAAAAAAAATATGGATCAAATTTATATATTTTTTTAAATTTCTCTCAGTTATAAAATTAAATACAAAACTAATGAACTATTATTTTTTTAAAAACTACCGCAAAATTAGATTGCTAGTAATTTTCAAAGATAGTCTCACTACCAAATCTGAATTTTTAGCTATAGTTTTTTTTTTAAAAAAAAATTATATTAATTAGTTTTGCATGTAAAAATTTTATAATTGGAGAATTTTTTTTTAAAAAATATTTCATTTTGATCTATATTTGTTTTTTTTTTAAACAACCTAAGGTGAGAGTAAAAAAAAATTAAAAATGTTATTAAAAAATTTTTTGATATAAAATTCGCATATAAAGTAAAAGATAACTAACAACCGATTGATTAATTTTTTTTAATAAAATACCGGAAAGTGGTATTAAAATAAAAAATATAATAAATGGGTGAATGACAAAGTGGTAATTTGGGACAGAATTAGGGTCAGATTAGAAACTCTAAAAAAAGGATCCGGAGTTTTTGTATCAGAATTGAAAAAAACAGCTCTCTTATTAGGGCTGGCTGAAAAATGGTGTTTTGAAATAAGCAGTTTTGTTTACATTAGGGAGATGCCACAATTACTCGTGAGGGTGTTGTAAATTTTGGTAACCAGCTAGGTGCCATTGCCACCTCTATTGCTAGGCGCCCCCCGGTGAGCACCATCACAAAAACAAACGTCACTGCCTTCGCCGCTAAACGCAAACTCCACCACGACGTTCGCTTTGCCAAAACCTCAGCCTATGTGGCGTCATCATTGCCCACCACTTTTTATGCCCCTGATCTCTCTCGCTTTGGGCTAATCCAATTTAGCTATTTGATTTTGCAAATTTCAAATTTTTTTTTTTTTGTTTAGACACATACATATTCACTTGTAGGATGAAGGAGAGAGATCAGGGAGAGAGAGAGAGAAAGAGAGAGATTGGACGTGGTTGAAGATGATGATTGGATTTATAATTGCTATACTTAACGGGCATTAAGTATCGAGTTTTGAACTTTAGGGGAGCAAGGTGAAAATGAGTTATACTTTAGGACGATTGATTGTAATTTTTCCCTGAACATTTCCTTATCCCCCCAATATTCTGGCGGATCTTGAGTACAAGGCACTGTCATCCCACGATTTTATGTCTAACTAATGGCGTAATTATTTTGACGTTGATCTTTAAGCACAAACATGGTTTTTATGAACAAAAACTAGGGAAGTAAATAAGCGGAAATTAATTCTAATGCCCACATAATGAAAAATCGTAAAAGGTATCGAGGAAAAAATGACACTATTTGACAGTTATTGATAATATCAAGAAATTAAATAATCGAGAATTTTGAGTAACTGACCAAGCCGCAAAATTAGATAAAGTAGTGACGAAACTGGTAACTGAAATGGGTCATATAGAAAGTTAGCAAACGAGTGCCTTTCCCTGACTTTGGTGTTTGCTTTCTTAAGCTTAATGTTTGATTTTAGGGTTAATGACACTTTGCCCCTTTAAAGTATTAACTGATTCTCACATTGGCACCCTATAATTTTTTTCAATCAAGACACCAAATCCTGAACTCCGTTACAATTACTGACGGAAAGTGTCATGCGGCAATCTTGACCCATTCGCACTTGCCCAGCCCATACCCACTTTCCAAAATCCAAACCCTTGCCCCAAAACCAATTCCAAAGCCCGAACTTCCCCAAATCCTTCCACTTCCCCATCCCCACCCAGTTGCAGGCCACACCGGCCACCGAGAGAGAGAGAGAGAGAGAGAGATTGACGGGAAGTCTTCTGCCCCGAGCACGTACAAACCCAGTCCCCCTCCATTATCC
>VIGQ01000681.1:0-7500 GCA_009663005.1 Actinidia chinensis
TTTTATTTATACACCCAAACAACTTAAAAATCTAAAATAGTTTATTTTTAAGAAAGTATATTTTAATGTTGGTCACAATCTAGATTACTCAATTTTTTACCAATTTTCGCTACGTTTTAATACTTTAAAGACAAAGTTGTAGAATACATCTACTCTTGCTTCATTTACTATTTTTTGACCATTTCTCACAAGACGGTACTGAGAAGATTATTTATGCACATGTAACATTCATTAACTGATATAGAGCATTTCTCTAAATGCACCAAATAATTTCCCGTGAACATTACATCCCTATTGGTTGAAATAAGTGAAGTCCACAGTTTTAAATAACACTTTTACCATTTCAATTGGGTTTCACATATTTCAGAAAAAGGTAATTATCACCCACCTTGATTGCACTTGGGCTCAATAAGAAATAAGATCATCTCCATTAGGCTACCCAAAGAGTTTTTTTTAGACAGATGGTGCCTCGGTGTGAAGACAGCAAAAACTTACTCCAGCAGCCTTGTCAAGTGGCTCTCTAATTCCATTTATGCTAAAGTGCGTCCCCGGATGTCGGAAGGCACCGTTCACTCCTGGGCGATCTTTTTTTATTGAGAGGAGAGAGGAAGATAAGTGTTTTATTTGGAGTTTTTTTCATTTAGACTGTTGGATGAGATGAAAAAACAGATCACGTCATTGATGCTACGTTTTATCACCATATAATACCAAAATTTCATGTATGTATAATGGACCCTTTCGTTGCATACATAACCGTCATTGACCTTTTAAAATTAATAATTACATTCAAGTATTAAATTACCCCGGTATAAATTTATTATCAAATTATTAATAATTTGGCATAACCGTTGTAATAAGAGTAATTTTACGATGGACTCGAGCACGTGGTATTACCACGGGCTCGTCTATGTGGCGCGTCTACATTCACCCATTTGGAGTGGACCCACTTAAAAAAAAATTATGTTCATCAAATCTAAATAGTTAAATGTTACCGCGCCACGTAAGCGAACCCATCATAATACTAGGACTCGACCCGTCCTTAATAACATAATCATAAATAATTAACTCCTTTTGGGTTGGTATGCCTAGCGGCCTGAATTATGCAAGTGGTACGCTTATGGGCCCTGTCTCGCTAATCGTTAAGAAAAGCCTTGTCCTGTTTCACACTAAAAATCACGTTTTTCCCTCTGTTTACACTGAAACCCAACATTTATCACGACTGTGATTTACATGACCCGCCATTCACATCCTTTGGTTTCTTTTCGAGATTCCAATCACGGATTCAGACAATCCAACGGACGGACACAAACGCCTTCAGACTGGCCTCTGCATGTTGTGGAGCCCACTGACACCCACGTGATACAGATGACCCATGCTAACGCACAATCCGATTGGCATACACCACACACACCCGACCTTCTTCTCTGTGTTGTTACTGCCCCCGTAATGGAATCACCACAATCGATAATCGAACGGTTGGAAACAAAAGAAAAAACAAAAACCACAAACAGGACAAAGGAAGAACAATAATTTTTGAATTTATTTTTCTGAAAGATACATTTCTTCATTAGTTGATTGCCCCCGTTTGGTAATTTTATTTAGAGCCAATTGGGGTTTTTAAATGTTGATTTCTTCCGTTAGTGAAATATTTTTACTATTTGAGTCAAAATAATTATAACTTTTGGGATTACGAGAAGATTGTAAAAATTTTAAAAAAATGATTTTATTTACAAAAAATTAATATTATGAAAAAAAACTAAATCAAACCTGACATTAAAAATCAAGACAGCTAAAATAATTTTAAAAAATAACTACTAAATGTAACTAGAATTAGCTTCCGTTTGGTACCAGCTTAAAAAATAAAAAAGTTAGTTTTTTTTACTTTTTTTTTTTTATTTATTATTGCTAAAATAAAGCTAGAAAAACAAAAAAAAATTAAAAAATCTTAATTTTGATAACAAACTTAAAAAACTTAATTTTTTAAAATATTATCAACGTGCAGCCTTATGGTTAAAAAATACTCCAAAACCGTGGCCTTAGTGAATACAAAATGCCTTACTTCCAATTTTGTAATTTCCGTCGCAATAAATAAGAAGTGAAAATCTCGCAAACAGAAGAAAAAAAAAAAAGGAAAGAAAGAAAGTAATTGATCAACAAACCTTGCGCTTTAAATAAACGAGATAAGTTTTCGTACCTCAAAATAACCACCCCGAGAAATTGAGACTCAGCTTCTCCTCATCCGGCGTGAATCCGACGAACACAGAGCAATAAACAAAGTTAACCTATCGATGCGACCCCTCAGCGAAAACCTCAACCAAAACAGCAAAAAGCTTCCATCAGTGCATCGTCATGTACATCACATACTTGTATCAGAAGCCAATGACAAATTAGAAATTGAACACGAATACAATAATAATAGTCAAAATTGTGGAGAACCTGCAAAAAATGGAGACCAACAACAGATTTGAGCGTTAACAACCCTAGTTTTTCTAATCAAAACTTTCCAGAAGAAGGTTACAACAGTCGAATGCTAATATCGGATCGATTTTTCTCTTCCGCTGGATAAGAAAAACCCCCCCTCCAATACAAATGCAATCGTATCTTGTGAGGAATCATAAAGAAAAAAGTTGCGGTTATCTTTGAAGTTTCGGTACGTGTTTCACAAATCCTTAGCTCTCACCTTTCGTAAAACTTCTTGTGTGAAATCGAAAGTTCCCCAGCTGTCATTTAACATCGTCATTGCCCTGGCTCACAAAGACTCGATTGGACTCTTCATGGCGGTTTACAGATAGGATTATTATGGTTGATTTTTAGAAAAATGAACTGGTGAATGGTCAATCGGAGCAGTTTTGGGAAGGAGAGAGAGAGAGAGAGATCGCTGCGAGAGAGAGAGATGACGCAACCAGGCAGAACTGGGGAAAGATACGCGAAAACGCAATTGGGAATAAAAAAACTTGTCATAGGAGTAGTTTAATTTCTAAATCTGTTCCTATTTTTCCCCCTCGCAATGCGAGGTTATTACGGTGAAAATGAATGTTAGGAGTGGAATTGGACACGTCAAAGTTGGCAGGGCTAGTTGTGGGTCATTCCCCTGGTGAATCCAAAACGCAGGTTCTGCCGAGGTTCATGTGTGTGCAGAATAAATAAACGGTCCAGAATTTCCTTTAAGTGGTCTACTTGTGTGTAAAACCGCTCACAATCAAAGACCCTACATAGTCCTATCATTGATTAACAGTGTTGTAAACTATAGGTCTACCTATCTGTTTCCCTATAATTGGTCGACAATAACAAGCGAAAATTGGCACCTCAACCTTTAAATCTTTGGCAATGAATCCCCAATGGCCAACAGTTGTCTATTTTGAGACAGACTGCCATGTGGCTCCACGTGGCAATGTTAGCGTTTTGGGGGAAGTTGGGAGAATTTGGGCTGGGTTAGCGGGTTAGGGTTTTGAAAGAAAAATGGGTTAGGTTTAGGCATGAGTTAAACCATATAGGACCAAGTGGGGTTAATTAATCACACTGTAAAAAAAATTATATTACTATTTCTAATATAATTTTAATCCCATAAACAATTTAGAATTTTTTTAAAATTCTATAATTTTGACTTCGCTGAACATAAGTTTAACAATTTGGACCCCGTTGAACCTAAATTCCTAATATGTTGATATAATAAAATAATAATAATTTGTCCTTAATTTTATAAATTCTACAATTTTAACTCCATAAACATAAGTTCTATCAATTTTGAACCCTACTGAACTTAAATTTAGGCTTTGCTCCTGAGGTTAAAGGGGTTGGGTTTCGGGTTAAGGCAAGTTAGGGTTAGGGTTAGGGATGGAATGTTGGAGTTTTCAAAAACGGATGAGAGTTTGGTTTACCATTTAGCACATGTATGCCTCGATATCATTTTTTTTTTGTTAGACAACTGGATAGTGTAGTGATGGGCCCGATTGTACCAATTCCAGGAATCGATTTGAGAATTATTAGTTGAGAGACAAAAGTGGAAAAGAGTGAACTTTAAGGAGAAAATATAATTAAACCCTCTCCTAATGACGCAAAACAATGGTGTATTTATTTTTCACTCTCATTTACTACAATATTTTCTAAGGTACAGAGCTGGATCGTTTTACTGATAGTTACATTATAATCTGCATGTGTCTTTCTAACAATATGAATATTTAATAATTTTACGTAATAAAGATAAAAAATATGTATTTTAAGAGAAAAAAGAGTACAACCTAATTAAATATCCTTTCTTATTTATTGTTTGGGAGGTTTTACTATCTTCGGCATATCCTCACTTTTGCCACCTTGTTTTAATAGAAAAGAGAAAAAATATCCTATTTATCTCAAGTAAGATCCACTACCAAGCTCTCGTTCTATTTTTTTTAATGCAAGTTTCATGTGACTTAACGACATTCATTAACATTAAAAAAACGGTTTTGCTTGAGGAACAAGTGAAAGGTAAAGCTACAAATTTTGTAGCGATAAGACAATCTAAGCGTTATACTTGGTATAATAGAGCACCTTAATCACTAAACCAACTCCTTAGTTTTCTCTGTTTATCTTGATTTTGGGAATGATGAGTTCGAGCTCCTTAAACGTGATACATGTTATGTTATTTTGTTTGAGACAATAAGATCATGACATTTTTTTCATAATATAATGTGATATATTTATTTTATCTTTGGAAAAGGCATCCAAATTAACCAATCTATTTATTAAAACAAAAGAAAGAAAAATATTTTGTATGGTTGTTTTAAGATGAAGATAGAAAATTCTATTTGAATAGCATTGGTATGAAAGTCATTGACAGGAGTTATGATCAATATTCCATTCTTCATAAATGTTTCAAACTAACCTAACATAACATTACTTTAAACTCCATATACGCTTTTCAGTGATGATGGACTTCTGATCTTTCGATTAAAGTGTACAATATTCATATGAGATAATTATTTATGACAATCGGCAAGGTTTCTATTAAACTTGATATTTATTTACTTATCAGGAGGTTTAAGAGTTTTTTTTTTTTGCAGTTTTTACTTTTTTATCTTGAAAATTGTGTCAGGTTGTTTGTCAAAGTTTTCGTTTAATACTTATGGGTTAAAAATAATTTAAAATAAACTAGAATAACTGATTTTTAAAAATTTTATTTTGTTACTTTTTAATTACTTTTAATAATTAAATTTTAACATAACTTCAACTATAACGAACAAAATCAATATCTATTAATATGCCCACAACAAATCTAAATGTCAACATTCTAAGAAGAGCCAAACTTCAGCTTTCCCAAATTAAAGTACCAATGGCCTGTTTGGCCTCCTAAGCTGATACATCTTGTCACGGAACCCCACAAAAATAAAATTATTTAGCTAGTCCAGATCCTAATACTAGGAACCAATTACCACTAATCATAATGACTTTTACAAACAAACTAAATTTCCAAGACATAACCTTGAATATCATTATTGTGGTGGAGCAAACTTTCATCAATTGGGTCCCCAATAGATTTAGGGCAAAAAGTATATGTGATCACGTTTAACCGCAAGGAAGCAACTAAATCCTGAAGATCTAAAGGTAAGAATGTGACCCTGATCCAGCAACAGTAGAGGATTTTTTATTATTTTTTCTATTTTTTTTTGGGATATTACATTTGTCTCTATTTAATTTCTTTGAAGAATCCCCACCCCCAACCCACCCACCCCACCCACCAAAAAGTACTTGATTTACTTGTTTCTTTCCACTAATTCAAAAAAATATATTTTAATTCCGAAATAGGATCTACAAGAGTTTTTGGGGCCCATACGGCCCTCAAAACACTATGTTCATTTACTCCTAATGACTTGTTTGGCTAGCGGTTAGTGAGAGGATATTTTTTTTCCCCGAATAATTTTTTTTATTCGACGTTTGGATGTTTATGCTAGCGGTAACTTTTTTCCCAGATAATTTTTTTTCTAGCTGGCGGATAGAGGCGAATAATTTTTTTGGTGGCTCTCACCCTACCTAAAAGTTAGCCGGGTGGATAAGGGGGGTGGGGGATTGTAAGGGTTCAAATTTTTTTTTTGTATAATTATGATGCATGCGTTTAGGTCTCATTGTCATAGCCACGTGTAACATCTATCTGTGTGTGTGTGTGTGTGGCTGTGTAGTTGTGATGTTTTGTGTCTCACTTCGTTCGGGGTTTTTCCGTCTCACCTTGGCCCCCTTTCCCTTTCCCAGCCCCCCCCCCCTTGGGTTTGCCCTGGTGTGTGCTGCGCTGGCCCTCCGGGCCTTGGACCCCCGCTTGGTTTTCCTCTTGATTTGTTTGCTTGGGTCCACCTCCCCTCCCCCCCCACCGGGTCTTTCTGTTTTCTGTTGCCCTCCCCCCCAATTCTGTTCGCCATTTCTTTTTTTGTTGGCCCTCTTTTTTCTTCCTTCTTCTCCCTCTCTATATTTGAGCCAAAATATATTTGACATGAACTTAGATCTAAGGTGAGTGAGGTGTGATTCGAGTAGTGATTCTTGAGAGAAATTTTCTACTCGACGGGGCTAACGCATTGATCCAATTAAAATTTAAAATCGTAGCTAGTGGAGTTGTGATAGACTTTATCCTCATATTTTTTCAACCACCACTTTTAGAGGTTGCATACACTGGACTTTTGAGGTAATTGGTTTTCTTGTGGGGTTTAGTTTTGGGTTTATTTTCATAGCTTAAATAAAGGGTTATTGAGACATTTTTTAGAGTTTGAACTTAACAATTAAAACTTGATTTTATCATCAAAGTTGTACAAGGGGTTTTTCCTGTGTCGTTCTCTTGGGATTTGTTGTTAATGGCTTATAATACAATCTAATTGAAGTATTATTTTGGGTATCCACCCTAAAGGAGAAATTTGGTTTTAGATGAAATAGAAAGTTTTCACAGAATTTGGGCCACCGATATTTTGTGTCGACAACTAGATGTGGGTGTCGACACCTTTTAATTGTAATAATTTTTTGTATTTTGGCTACTACATTTGGTGTCGACCCCGTAGGGTTTTGTTGGTCGACCCATTGAACAGGTGAATTTGGCTACTAACATTGGTGTCTACAACCAGGATTTGCAAGTGGGTCGACATCTTGAACAGAAAGAACATTTTAAAGTTTTTGGCTATTGACATTTGTGTCGACACTATTTTCAGTGTGACACCTAAAATTTTTTTGAACATTAAAAAAAAAATTAATAATTTTTTTTTAAATAGTTTCACTTTAGGCATGCAACATCCTTTTGTATATTTCTGTGTGTTGGCATTAATTCTTGATAATATAAGATTTGTGTATGTACAATTTTGAAATTATTTATGGGGGGAGGAGTTTGGCTAAAGTTTTGTAAAGTAAATGCTTTAATAGTTTCCAATGGATGGTTTCTATGATAGAATTGATACATTGCATATTTGTTGATGCATTGTAACGCTTGGGCAAATGCAATCTTTGTATAACATTAGATTTGGGGTAAATGGTTTTGAGAATGGTTTTTCTATA
>VIGQ01000681.1:12500-15000 GCA_009663005.1 Actinidia chinensis
TTAAGCTTAGATCTAGTGAGTGAGGTGTGAGTTGAGTAGTGGTTCTGAGAGAACATTTTTACTCGAAACGGGGGCTACGCCTTAGCAAGACAATGTAAAATCGAGTTCGTGGATTTTGGAGACTTTATCTCATCTTTTCACCATTCTTTGGAGCTGCATAGCTTGAATTTGGAGGCAAAGGGTTATCTTGTGGGTTAATTTTGGGTGTTGTCAATCACTTATCTATAGTTTTATGAGACATTATTAGGAGTATTGACACTTAAAATGAAAAACTTGGATTTAAAATGGAATTGTAATTTGGTTTCGTTGGTGGTTTTACTTTTGATTTGATGTAATGGCTTTGATATCAAGTCTATTGAAGTGTCATTTTGGGTATAGAACAACCCTAAAAGAAAATTTGGTTTAGATTAGAAATGGAAAGTTTCAGATTTTGCCACTGACATTTATTGGTGTCACCACCACCTCGATACCCTATGAATTGTCGAATTGGGATTTTGGCTACTGACATTTGGTGTCGCACCTAGGTTTTTGGTGGTCGACACCTTGATAGTGAATTTGTCTACTATGACATTTGGTGTCGACACTAGATTTGTAGGTGTCGACACCTTGAAAATCTAAGTTTTCGCTACTGACATTTGATGTAGACACCAATTTTTCCGGTGTCAACACCTAAATTTTTTTTTGAACAGTAAAAAATGCATATTAAATAATTTTTTTAAAGATTTCACTTTTAGATGCTATATTTTATATTTTATTGTTTGTGCATTAATTCTTGATAATATACATTTGTGTATGTGACCTTTACAATTCATTTATGAAGAAGGAGGTGACTAAAGTTTGTAAGTGAAATTCATGGAAATGAATTTTAATGATAGTTTCGATTGATATCTTGCTAATTGCATATTATGTTGATGCATTTATGATACCTTGGACAATGCAATTTTTTATAAACATTGTTATTTGTAAATGATTTTAGATGTTTTATATGAAAATGGTTTTGAGAATGTTTAATAGAATACAGTTTGGAACAGTTAAACGTGAAATGGTTTTGAGAAGACACGCTAGGATATATCGGGAAAATCGCACGAGAGGTATACAATATGTCAAAACCTCGGTGAAGTCCAGTAAAAGTAGGAGGTACAATTTGGTATGTCAACTTCGATGAAAGTCAGAGAGGTAGGCTGGTATTGGGTAATGTTAAAACTTTCGGGAAAATCCGAGAAGAAAGTCTTAAGATGGCCGGAAATTGGGTATGTAAAACCCTTTAGTGAAATCCGAAAAGAAAATAGTCCTATTATGGAAAAAGCCCGCAATATAAGGAATGGTCGACCCTTTCGGTGAAGATGCGAGATAATGCGAGCGGAATGAAGGAATGTCATAGCCCATGAAAAGTCCGAGCAGTGACTAGATGTTGTCTCAAATGGCTTATGTGCTGAATGAGGTGCGTTAGGTATTAAGCCTAGGTGTGTCATTCCAGTTATTGGATATTTCCTTTTGAAAAAAATACCTAATTTTAGATTTGTAAATTCTAAAGAAGGGGATTATTGCTCCGAGAAAAAGCCGAGGGTTAGTGAATCATGATTTGAAAATCATGAATTTTGAATATGTGTTGTTTAGAGTTGATGAATATTTTTAGAGAAAAGCCGGATGTTTGTGATAAATCATGGATTGAAATCAAAAGTATATTTGATATAAATAGAAAATACTATTTTGTGAATTCATATTTTATTGTATAGTATTTATCATGGTTTTGGCTTGTAGACATCACGTCCATTATTAAATCTTTAAGGAACTCACCTTTACTTAAAGAATTCAGGTACCGATGGTTATCCTGATTTATGAGGCATATGGATTGCCGAATTACTTCTCTTTTGTCTAAAAAATTGTAAAAGATTTTGAGAGTTGTAATTATTCTTTTGGCCCTGTGTGGGTATTGTCGATGGGATTATCATTCATATTTTGTATTTGATAGCTCAGGAGAGCAGGGGTCCCACAGGAAGGATAAATGTATTGTACTCTAATATAATACAAGTATTTTGTCAGTCATTTAGTTTGACTTTTTCGCATTTGATTGTTTGCTAAGTGGCGAGTCTGGTTTGACGGACGTGACACCCCCCCCCCTCCCCCCCCCCCCCCCCCCCCCACCCCCCCCCCCCCCCCCCCCTAGGATAAGAAAAAAAAATATCGAGAGAGAAACAAAATATATATTTTTATTTTTATAGAGAAACAAAATATATATTTTTAATATTTAGAGATTTTATATTTTGTTTCTCTCTATAGATTTTCTTTCTTATCCTCACTCTTATCCACACATTCTAAAAAGTATTCAAATAAAGTTAAAAGTTATCCGCCTCTAAAATTTATCCTCTCTAAAATTTATTTATCTGATGCTATCCGGTAGCCAAACGACCCCTAAGGACATTGATTAATTAGATATGTATCTACATGAATTTGTGTCCGCCCCCCAAAACATCACAATCTTGTAGTGCTCATTTCTTCT
>VIGQ01000497.1:0-15000 GCA_009663005.1 Actinidia chinensis
CCAGAACTCGCACCTAAATAACCGACCCCATTCGTGAGGGATTCCACATGAAACTTTGTTTGTGAGATACAATTCTCAGGAACTAAGATTTCCAATGAAGGAGAAATGGAACCTGCCAAATTGTGGGACTAGAGAATTACACGGGTGACTCTGAGATGGCGTTGGCTACATAAAATACCTTTCCACCGGCAGAAGTGGAGAGAATCATTTCCATGAGCTTGTGATGGGACCCAAATTGGGTCATGAGTTTTTGGGCCTTATGAAGCAAGGCAGTGTCCGTCCATTTCCTCCCCACCTAGTTTGTGGAGGTTAAGAAGGCAGTTTTGTGGGAAGCTTGTACAAACAGCAGCAGCATAGACAAGCACCAAAGGATAGGAACAGAGGAAACAAATGATTGCAGAATCTTCAAGGCATGATGGGAGAGCAAATCACAGATTAAAAGAATTGGTGGTAAGATTTCAGCCCATACCATAATTCAATCTTCTCATACCTTTCTTCAAGAGCATTGCTAAGACTCTTCTAAAAGTTTTTAATTGCAAATTCTTCTAAAGTTATTGCAAAGTCTTCTAAGATCTTCTAAAGTTATACTTTTCTTTTACACTTATTTTCTTTAGTTTTTTCATACGTATCCAAAGTAGTAACAGAGGACGGGAGGTGGTGGGCTATGGGAGAGAGAATTAAAAAGAAATGAAGGAAAGTAAATGAGAGGAAAATAATTGAAAAAAAATTGATTATTTCTTTTGATTTGAAAATAAAAGAAACAAACGAAAATCGTTTTTCTTTTATTTTTTTTCACTCCCCCTCCCCAACAGAACAACATAGCCATCTTCCCCCCCTTTCTTTGCTCTTAAAATATGTTTTCAACAAAAACTCTTAAAGCCTTTCTTAATGTTAGTATTTATCTTTGAAATTCTTTCCAATATGGGAAGTACGTGCTAGATTTTTTTCACATATTTCTTGAAATCTTTTCCTTCCTCCCAAAGCTTCTTCTTCCTTCCGTGTTTGCCCCTTTGTTGTATAGAAAGTTAGGACCGGATACATATTATATAGCTGTATATTCATCCATTTTTATTAACGTTTTTAATTCTCACGGCATAGATAGTGCAATTTTAAGACCTTGCCTGACTCTTCTTCCACAGAATGTTTTCCGAAACAAATTTATAGCCAATTGATTGAAGTACTCTTTGCAGGGTTAATTTTAAGTTTATTCATACTTGACCGTGTCGTGTGGAATCACCTTCCTCTTCCTCATTCTGAATCAAAAATACTCACACATGCATCTTCACTTACCTGACCCCAATGAGTAGGTTTGGGTAGATCATAGTTGTAGGGGTTTCTACACTCGAACTCCAACCACGATTATACTGAAAATTACAAAATACACTTATTAGTTTGTGTTGGTTTGTTGGGTTTTCCTGTGCACAAAATAAAAATTTTGTAGTCACCCCTAACCCCCAAGCCCCCATTGGATGGGAGAAATAATAAATGGGAATGTAATTCTACTCCACATGATAAAAACAGTAAAAGGTCTCAAAAGTAAATGATCCTATTTGATGACCGCTGGACAATTGCTAACATCAGGAAATGAAAAATTGGAAGTCTCGTCGAAAAAGTAACGTGTGGGCAAATGTGATTTCATTCACTCGCTAACTTTTTTAATGACTTTTTGAACAGCTATTGGTTAGGCAAAGTAAAATATGCCAAAATCGTTTGCCGGCGAAACGATGCTGAGCAGTGACAATAGAGTATTGAACAAGAGCTTTGACGACCAAAACAAGATTAGAAAATGTAATATATGAGACTTTGGGGAGTCATTGTGGTAATTATCTAGACCCAACTGGACCCATGCACTTTAATCAAAATATTTGCCAAACTAATGCCACTTTTTTGAGCATATGATGAAAACATAACTTATGTAAAAGTGTGTTTTGAGGTGAATCCACGACTTTAGTAGTAAACTATTCTAAGTCGTGTCTTCATTCCACGACTTTAAAGATGTGCACGAATTTAGAAATAAGTTTTACAATAACGGGGACAAATAAGTTGATTTCAAAACCACATGGGTTTAGTAAAAAACTCCCCCTTGATGCATCCCTATGGCACAATTGTGGTAGAGACCATTGACTTGACCAAACAAAATGAAGTATTTGTTGCAAAATTAGTTGGCTTTGGTAAAAAACTCCATACGGGAATGGAAATCTCTATGCCCAAAAGTTTCCATGAAGTCTTTAGGCTGTGTTTGGATTAAGAATTTAGCGAGAGGGAAAGAAAAATGAGAAAGAAAGACTGATAAATTCAATAACTCAAATTTATTCTTTTCCGTTCTGCGTTTCTTTTTCTTCCATAAATTTCTTTCTAAATCTCGATCCAAGTATAGTAGCTTGATGAAATAGTATTTGTTATAAAATTTTGCACGTTTATGCTCACGTCTTTTTTGTGTGTGTTGCTGCTAATAGGGCCGCCGCTTCAATACTTCGCTTATTTATTGTTATTAAGCCACTGCATTTGGACAAAGGATTTGAGCGACTCATACAGGAAAAAAACAGACTAAAGAATAGCACAAAGCAGAAAAAAAGTTACATTTAAATTCATTAGATTTATTAACTTTTTGTTTCCTTTTTTTTAAAAAATTTTTGCTAAGATGATTAATCCAAACACAACCTTAAGGTCTCCGTCACCATGTGGCTCTCTATTTATTACAAAAATTCAATCAACCCTGTTAGAGGCGGAGGAAAGAAAACTGCGTCCAAGAAATGCTGGTTGGGCTATGAGGCTTCCCAAGTCATCAGTTTTTAATCTCAGACTTCAGATGATTGAACTACATTCGAAAATGGAAATGTGAGACCAATAAATTGAAATAGTGGGAGTAGTATGTTTGATAATTCTCACGGTTTTTGTTTCTACTCTACTTTGTTATTTTCATTTTGAACAAAAACAAAGCAAATAAGTGAGGGGGTGAATTCCATGGTTGTCAGTTTGGAAGGAGTTTGATCCGTCAGAGCAGGTTGGTGGCGATAAGGTCCACTAGTAGGCGGAGCTACCAGCAATGGCACGCAATGGTGGTGGAACCCTCCATATGTGATGGTTGGAGATGGGGGAGTTGTCATGGCATTATCAACACAAGATAATAATGAGGCCTAAAATGACAATTAATTCTGATTTTTTAATTTTTTTTTGAATTTTTTTTTTTTAGCTTTTGAGATATAAGATTACTTATCAAATCTTTGTACTCGGGTTTTTCTAATAAATCTTTCTCAATTTGATAAAATAAGTCAATCTGCTTAATATTTTGGGGGGGCCCTGTTGTGCATTTTGGGACCCATTTTGATAATTCAAATCGCTCATATTGCGCCCTATTGAGAGTTTTAATAATTGTCAAAAATCCACGTTGATCCGATACAAATCAATAGTCGATCAATATCAATTTATATTAAATAAATTTAGAGATTCTTGTGTGTCACAATCATTTATTAAAGGCTATAAAACAGTAATAAACATATATTGATTGTATCCGATCAAAATATATTTTTAGGGTATAATCTTCACGACGGAGTGTAACGATATGAATGATTTTTGGATTCAAAATCTTAACTGTAGTACTGCACTTTGCAGTCCGAAAACTGAAATTGGGACTGCAAAGAACTGTGTCCTGAAGGAAAACTAACCAGTAGAGCTTATTATGTGATGTGTGTTTGTTTTCCTGTTTTTGGGTTGATTCATCAACAGTAACATTTACCTACATAATATTGGACAAGAGGACCATGACATACATATTCATAGGTGGGGCTTGCTAATGCAACAACTGTTTTCATAACCCTCCTTTCACATACCGGATTTGGTCATTTCTTGGGCTTGGGAATGACCACTTACAATGCCTGGTACTTGACCATAGCATCTAGTCCATGGCCAGTAGATACATTACTTATATTGCATACATAGAAATGTTGTCATGCTCTTTTTGCTATAGGTTTTGCAAGATTTATCATAGTTTTTGCTGCTTTTTGCATACGCACCCAAATCCAAAACACTTCTTCTTTTTTTTGGTCTTTTTTTAAATTATATTTGGTCCTTTTCAAGACAAAAAACCAACATATGAGAAGCAGCCAACAACACGTTGATTTGACCAATATTTTTGATGTTTTTTCTTTCAACTTTTATTTTTTAATATGGCATATTTTAGTACGATTTTAGGTACAACAAATAACCCACATACACAATATAGTTTGACAAGCGTAATGTGTTTTTTAAACCCTCTCTTTTTTTAACCATTACACTCCATATTTTGTTCAGGCAACTTTTGTTTAAATTCCTAAATTATCTCTCCAAGTAGAAGAAAGAAGGACCCAGCTTCTCTTAGCTTATCTTGCTCAAAAATTCTTCTGGGAAGGACCCAGCTTCTCTGCACTTATTGAATAAGTGCAGTTTAAGCATTTGCGTCCGATGTTGGATCCATTTTGAGATCCAAATCGTCATATTGTGACCTCATATAAGAGTTTAATAATGTAAAAATAAAGTTAATCAGATACAAATCCAGCGATCATTATCAATTTATATGAAGATCAATATATGTAATTCTGTGTGCCACTTACATTTATTAAGTTATAAAACAGTCATGAACATAGATTAATTTGTATCGATTCCAAAATATTTTGCTAGGGTTTTAATCTATTACGATGGAATCTAGGGATATGCATGATTTGAATCTCAAATACTTGAACTGCGTACTGCCCTTTGTTAGCCGAAAATTGAAAATTGCGGCTGCAAAAAGTTGTGGTCCGAAAGAAAACTAAACCAAGTAGAGCTTATTATATGATGGTTGTGGGGTTTGTTTGACTGTTGTGGTTGGTTTAACAGTAACATTTACTACATAAATGCCCATTTGGACAACCGAGGGACATGGGACAACATATTTGGGGCTTGCTGTGCAAACACCTGTGTTCATACCCTCCTTCACAACTACGGATTGGTTCATTTATGGGCTGGGGATGCCCACTTACACTGCCTGGTACTGACCATCAGCAGCAGCTCTAGTCCATGGCCAGGTTAGATACATTACTTATATCATATAAGTTATATGCTGCATTACATAGAAGTGGTGAGTTTGTCATGGCTCTTTTTGCAATAGCTTTTGCAAGATTTATCATGTTTCTGCGTTGGCATACCGCACCCAAAATCAAAAAATCACTTCTTTTTTTTCAATCATAATCTATAGATATGCATTTTTCCTTTCTAAAACCAAAAATTACAAAAATAAAAAAAATAGTTTCACAAAAGGATTTTTTTTTTTCCAAACAACACCCATACACAATACAAAAAAGGGGGCATTTAACGTTAGAAGCAAACCAAGTTTGCCATATTTTTTTCTTCTGGCTTTTACTAAAAAAGTAAAAAAGCAAAAAACAAAAGCAATATCAAAACCGATAGTTTAGGTGGAGGTGTAAAATGTAAAATGTGGCGGCCAAGCAGGGGCATGATATGTTAAAATTTGGCCATACACGACGTGTAAAACTTCGGCAAGGTACGAGCATGGCGATGGGCCTGAACACCACGGTTTTGGCGGGGACGAGGCGGCAGAATACCGGACACGATTACATTTTATGGAGTTAATATTAATAATTTAAATTTTGACGCATTAAATTTATTTTTAAAAAAATTCAATGACATGTCACGATACGAGGGGAACCGTGCTTGGCCTAAGTTTTTACAAATAAGTACGTATGATACAATGGGTAATGCTATGGGTATCCCATACTTGCACCCTAAAGTGCACACCTTGATGAGGTGTCTTATTGGGGTTGGGGGGGGGGGGGGGGGGGTTGGTGGTGGAGTCACCCAGTCTTTTTACCCCACACTCATCCATCCCAATGCGACACCCCTCGTCAATTGTGCCAAAAAAAAATTTTTGGGTGTAAGTATGATGTAGTCATAGCATTTCCCAATGACAATGCCACGTCCAATTTTAAGTGAACTTGATATTATACATCACGAATAAGATAATACGAAATAAATTCAGGGTGCCAAACCCCCTAGTAGCAATTTGGCCAATTGCGTACTTATGATTTTGTGTTATCATAATGTTAATTACTGAATTAAAAAAGGCTTTCGCGCTATAAAAGGCCGCTGGCCGATCAGAACCAAATCTCGTCTTTTCTCGCTTTCTCACCCAGAATCGACTCAGAAAGTGGAACACAGTTATTGAGATACAGAGGGAGAGAGTAATTTCAAAGCAAAGAAAGTAAAGATTTCATTGCACATGTATCTGAATGTTTCTGTCTATTTTATGATAAAAAAGTGGAGCTTTCTTGCTGCTAGTATTGTTTGTGTGAGAAAAAACAGTCTGTGTCCCCGCCGACTCGCGCCTTTGGGATTTCGGCTCTGAGCCCTTCTCCTCTAACTCTCAGAGAAATCTGGTTTTGATGCCGCAATTAAAGTTGCCCCGGAGGTGTTCGACAGAAGGTACCCATTTAACTCTCTCTCTCTCCTCTCTAACCAAATATTGGAAATAATATCTCAATCCCCTGCTTCATATGTAAACCTCTCTTTTTTTTTTCTTTTCTTTCTTGTTCTTTGCTTCCAAAAAACAAGAAAGAGCTATTGAAACACAGACTTTTCTTTCTTGCACGTAATTCAGGTGCCCATTTAATTCTCTCCTCCCCCTCTCTCTAACAATCTTTGGAGTGAATGATCTCAAATTCTCCATTCCCCTGCTTTGTATCTAACCTTGGTGTTCTTTCTTTTCTTTGTTTCCTAAAACAATGAGAAAGGCCTTGAATACAGTTTTTCTTAATATCGGGACTTCTTATTGCAATTGGCAATTATTTCTGGATACCAATTAATTTCTGTCTCCTAATCTAACCAAATCTTGGAATGAAGATCTCACATCTCCTGCTTCAAATTTTAAACCACCTCTTTGTGCTTTTGCTTTTCATTCAATAATTAAGAAAGGCATTTGCCAAATTTGCAGTTATTGCTGGTTGGCCATTTTACGTCTCGTCTCTCTCTCTCCTTCCCCTCTCTCTCGCCTCCCTCCCCCAAATCTTTGAAAGAAGATTTCCTTTCTTCTCTCACTATCCAATAGCACCTCCCTCCCTGTGCTCTCACTATAAAATCAAATTGTCCCTTGTTTTTGCTTTTGCTTTGTTTCCAAAAACAGTCAGAGCCAAACAAACTTATAAGCACTTTGACTTTCCAGAAAGAGACCTCTCACACAGATTGAGAAACTGAAATGTTCTTTTTTTTTCTTTCTTCTTTGTTTTTGTTTGGTTTTCATTTTTCTTGGAAAGATGAGGGTTTTTTTATTTGTCTTTTTTTTGAAAGTGTGTTTAGTTTCGGAGGATCTGCCCAATTGCTAAGGTGGGGCTTTTTGGGGAAATCAAAATACGATGTTGGGTCATAAGCAAGCAGCGGAAGCATTGTTCCCCAATTTGAGTGAGACTGAGAATGATGGCAAAGAAGAAAGAGAAGATACAAGAATATGAGAAATTTTTCAGTGTCAGAAGCTTTCTATGGCATTTTTCTCGGCTTGGGATGCTGGTTCAGTTGGTGTCTGCTTCTAATCAAGTATTTTAATTACATACGAATAAAGTCCACCACAAGAAGGCTGGGGAGATGAACCAAAGAGCTTTATTAACCCCTATATAACAAAGACATTTCTCCATGCCGACTTATATGCAAAAACAATATTCCCAGTGAGTCTGAACTCGGTATACGTATAACAGGGATGCACCTTACCTGAGCTCGGAATAACCTTTGACTATTTGCGGCCCGCGACAACAGTCCCGCCACAGCGCGGTTTACACCCAAGATTGGGGAACCTCGACGGACGACACACAAAATAGTGATGCTTCAGACATTGACCCAATTCTTATCCCCCCAAATCCGGACGTGAAAATTCACGGTAGCAGGGAGGAACAACAACCCCTCCAAGTGAAGATTATGTGAACTGCCCGGTAGCCAAGTCACCCGTTGGCGCGTCAAACACGCGCCACACTAAACATATCAGCGAAGCCACCTGTAGAAGTGAGGTTCCTTCGCTTCTTCTTTTCTTCTTCTTCTTGGACTCCCAGAGCCTCCTCTTTCGCTGTTCTCTGGGAAATCATAGTTACTGAGTTAACTTCATGTCATCTAACTTGACCGTCGGAGAGTCGGTTTTCGGAAACAGCTCCGTCAGCCGACTTACTTGTCATGTGTAAGTTATTAAAGGGTAATCCTCAGCTTGGTGCCCCCTACAGAAGCCAAAAGGAAGGACATCGCGCTGTGTCTGTTTTCGATGTCCGCATTATAAACTCAACCCCCACAATTACATTCCCCAAAATAGCATAACTACAGCATGAACCATTTCACAAATATATACAGTATATGCATGTTTCCATTTCAAAACTTTAATGAAAAATCTACTCCATTTGGGTTGAATTTTTAAACAAAATGCTACATACCCGCCTTTCTTTCGTCTACAATCTTCGTGGCCCGGTACCATATGGGTTCAAACTGTAGGACTCACGTGAAAAGGGTGTGCTTGGATTTGTTGTATGAAAGGGGTGTCATCAGTTAGTGAGTTGTGAAAAAAAATATTTGTATGTTTGTATATTGTTTTTTTTCAGTGAAAATAATTTTTTACGTATTTCAAATTTTCAATAAATCTTTTTAATGTTTTCCAAAAAAAATGTGACATTTTCAATAAATTTTCCTAAAAGAGTTTCAAGAACGGTAAATCAAACAAGGTTATGAAAATCTTTCATGCAAAATTGATTCTGAAAAAGCCGAACAAGAGAATATAAAAACGTGAAAAAATATAAACCCCAGGCCATGAGCGGAGTAGTTTAGTTCAGGATGCTCATTGCAAACATTGGTTTGGAGTAGACTCCCAGTCCTGCAATCAATTCTATGTAGATGAGTTCCACAATTGCCCTTTGCCCTTTGCTTTAAATGGATTGGTCTTGGATTAGTCGGTCTAGTAATTCTAGGAAATTGATAACAACCCAAACACCCATTCAAGAATATTAACATACCCTATGCATATAATCCATTTAAGAATTTTCATATTTTCTTATGGAATTACAGGTAGCTCAAGTTTGGTTAAACCTTGCCATATCTTCTCTCAATTGGCGATGCTTTCTGGAATATAATATTTCAAGTATTCTATGGGCTTCTTGGTTAGATGGACAGCTTATTCATCAGTGTTCTTTACATCGAGTACCGAACTAGGAAAGAGAAGAGAATGTTAGCTTCAAGAACCATGTCATACAGGTTGTCTCTCTCTCCTCCAAACTTAAAAAAATCTCACCAAGAAAAATGTAAAAATTTAGTGTTTTGATTGCGAAATTTTTACTTTTTTAGCTTACATTTTCACAATTTATTTAAAATATATTTTAATGTTGTGAGATTGCAGTGGTTTTGAAGTGCTTGAGGGTGGGTTGATTGGGTCCGTATTGCGGAAAAGCAGCATGGTCTAGCCTTCAACTGTTACTGTCTTCTGTTTGGATCTGTGATACAAACTTATTGCTTGTGCAAGTAAAATCTTCATTTTTCTTTTTGGGTATTGAAATGCGGAAATATTTTTATTTTTTCAGAATCAATTTGGTAAAGGAACCAGCTTCTCTTAGCTTCTGCTGCAAAACTATTCTGAAAAGGACCTAGTTTCTCCGCCCCCCTTATCTGCAGAAGTGCAGTTCAAACATTTTGGTTCCTATTTTGGATACATTTTGATAATCCAAATCGTCATATTGTAGAGACCTCATATAAGAGTTTAATACTGTAAAAAATCACGTAATCAGATACAAATCAATAGTCGCATTATCAATTTATATGAAGATCAATATAGTAATCTGTGTGGAAATGGACATTTGTTAAGTGAATAAACAGTTAATGAACATATATTGATTTGTATCCGATCAAAATATATTTAGGTATTAAATCTTTATGACGGGTCTAGGATATGAATGATGTTGAATCTCAAATACTGAACTGCAGTACTGCACCTTTGTAGCCGAAAATGAAAATGGCTGCAAAAAGCTGCTGTCATTGTAAGAAAACTAAAAAAAGAGAAGCTTATTAATGATGTGGGTTTCGTTGACGTTTGTTTGGATTTAACAGCTAACATTTACTACATTAAATGCCCATTTGGACAACGAGGGACATGGACATACATATTTGGGGTTGCTGTGAAAACAACTGTGTTCATACCTCTTTCACAAACTACCGGATTGGTTTCATTTATTCGGGCTTGGGATGACCACTTACCACTGACTGGTGACTGACCATAGCAGCTCAGTCCATGGTCAGGTATATACATTACTATGTGACATACATAGAAAGTGTTTGTATGGCTCTTTTTGCAATAGTTTGCAAGATTTATAATAGTTTCTGCTTTTTGCATACGCACCAAAAATCCAAAAAATCACTTTTTTTTTTTTTCATTTTGTTAAATTAATTTGGCCAGTATAGCTTGCTATGATAAGATCTTTGAAACAATTTCAAAGAAGAAAACAAAAGATTGAGAAGCTCAACAAACACGTTAATAACAAAATTTATTTTGATGTTTTCAACATCTAGTTTAGGCATATTTTTTACAAGTTCTGTATAAACAAATACTTACATACACAAATATAGTTTATGACAAGCGTAAGGTGTTTACCCTCTCCTTTTACCATTACAATCCCTTTATTTTAGTTTCGCAAACTTTTGTTTAATTCCTAATTATCTCTAGAAGTGGAAGAACGAAGTACCAAGTGTATGAATGCATGGAACATAACAATTGGTAATTAACAAAATATGTAAGTTTACATAATTGGAGTATTATTTATTTTTTAACGTGTGGATGGGTGAAATACTCAGGTCCGAAAAACTAGTGCTTTATTTCACTGCGTGCCACCAATTATACTCTATTACTTCGGTGGACATGCTCGTCACTGTGTAATTTCTGATAACACACACATATAGATATATATTAGATTCTTATATATTAAAAGGACAAGAACTCATTGGTTGTAAAACACCGAATTTGAAATCGCTCACATTTCTGCTAAAACGTGCTCAACAAAATTAGTTTTTTAAAAGGAACCATGAACATAAAACGGTGGTAAATCAAAAATTAAGCACACATCTTGCGCATTTTTTGGCTAGTGTGTGTGTCTATATTATATATATATAACATAGGCCAATAATTATTAAATTTTTCCTTTCTCCAATTACGTTTTTTGTCTATATTATATATACATTTATATATACTGAAAATAGCCTATCATATGGTATTTATCTTTCCTTTCTCTTGTTTCTACAAGTTCTTCTGTTTGCATCTTTTTGCTGGACCACCTTGGTGGTTTGAGACCACAGACACAATTATAGAACGACTTTTATTGTTTGCCTCGTAAACAACATTTCCCCTCCATTCCCGCACCACCAAAACAATAGTGGTCTGAGTCCTGTTATTTCAACTGACACTAGTAAAGAGCATAAACAAATTATGTTCTAAAATTAACCCCAGAGTTGCCATTGATGGTTATAGGATAGGTTCAGATTTAGAGGGTCTACTTCTTTTTAAAATTTAGGTTACGAAATCTTGAAAATATACGTTTAAGCTTGGTTTGAAACTTAAAGAGTTTTAAAAATTGTTGAGGGACATGACTTTTTGATCAAGGCCAACGGATTCTCAACGAGCCTTAAATAGAGCCAAAATCGAGTAGTAACTGAATTTCTAAATATTATTGCTTATCGAGCCCAGTAGTACAGTTCAAATTTTGTGTGAAAGCCTAACAAACTAAAAAAATATATTCTTAGTTTGTCTAAGTAAACAAAAAACTAATCCCAAACAAGGTTTAATGGGCCGAACGTGAGGCCAAGCCGAGCAGCTTTGTTAATATATCACCCTGACTTAATCGGGCTATCCGCTAGTTGCCCGGTGGTGGATTGATCCACTCATATTAATCGGTCTTGGGCCAGATACGGAAATATTAAAAAAAAATATGTCTCAAACTTTGAATTGAAAACTAAATTTGCTCCAACAATAATCATTTAGATTCTCAAATTGAAATTTCTTTATAAATTCCAAGTAGATCTTATCTGATCAATATAATATTCCTTTATCTATCACCATTTCTTCATACAGAGGGTCCCACTTGTTAACAGTGGGCACTTCGTCATTTATCAGTTGGGGTATTTATTAAATCCAAATGCCCATGCTTGCTTTGGAAGTTGCTTTTTTTCTACAAAAGAAAGTGTTTGGATCATTTCAAATCATTACATGTTTTTTTTTTCAATTGTGGATAATGAAAAAGACTGAGCTTTATTGATATTTTCATAAGAAGGACTTATGTAAAAGAAATATTCTTGTTCGGATACAACAACAAACAAATTGGATTTTAAGGCTGTATTTGGATCAAGATTTGGTGAGAAAAATAAAAAAATAACTGAAAAATGAATTATTAATCCAGTTGGTCTCCATTTAGATCTCTATATTTTTCATTTCCCCTCACTAAATCCCTTTATCGCAATACAACCCAAGGCAAATCGTTTTTGGGATCTTGTTTTCTATTTTTTTGCTACTAAATTACTGGTTTTCCCCATTAATAATGTCTTTGTACTTTAATTTTTCAGAGTAAATTCTTTGAAATGAGGGCCATTTTGTCACCTAAGGCCTTGTATCAAATTTTTGGGTGAAAAGTCAAAAAATTGACCACATGAAAGGATTTTACATTTTAGAGTCATTCTTAGCTTCCATCTAAGTTCGCATGACCACATTGTGAAATTTTGCAGAGAAATTATGCATGGCATGTGGAAACCCCGAAAATTCAGTCCTATACTTGAATTTTCACGCTACGTTTTCACGCTAACACTTCCGTCCAGCTTCCCTCCGTCTATTGGGCTTTGGCGACAAAACTCTCAACACTCAAAACGCCCTTCTCCTCCGCCCAAGAACCGTTTGGCACGACGCCCGCTGTTATCTCATGCTCATCACCAGGTTTACAGTCCAATCTGCTTAATTTTGATCAAGTAGTAAAAGAATACAAAATTCAAGTTATAAATATTGGCTCCCAAGAAAGTTAAAGCCCCTGTTTGGTTGTTAATGTTTTTTTTAGCTTTTTTTTAACTGCTTATTTATTTTTTATTTTTTTTGTTGGTGAGTGATTTTCTTACGAATCAAAATATTATCATTTTTTTTTTTCTTGATTAGAGGGAAAAAAAATCTAATAATATGAAAAAAAACCGTTTTTATCCAAAATTTTTGTATTATTGGACCCCTACTATTTACGAGAATAAACAAAAGTATAAAAATTTTGATCAGACCGTTTAAAAACAGTTCATAAAAAAGTTCAATAAAGAAGAAAAAATCGAAAAATCAATACAACTAACATCCGAAAAAAAAAGCTTACCCCATATTGGGAATAAATTTCTCAAAATTGACCAACAAATGGACAGATTAAAGTATTTTAAGCAAGCACTCCCCCTCAAAAAATCGAGACAGATAGAGTATGTTTTAAGATAAACCCAAATAATAATAAATCCAAACAAGGATTATTTTTCTTGGTATGAGCATTATTATTTGGGTAATGAATAGAATTGAGATTTGAAACCGTAACTAGGATACTGTTTATTTTATTTTTTTGCAGTTTATAACATTGGGTTTGCCATGCACACCATTGTACTTTGTGTTGGAGAATGGTGGGATTGGAAATGCACGACACAAAAGAGAATATGCCTGAGGGCACTAGCTAGGCGCCAGTGGTGATACCGATTGGTATTAGCCATTATTTCCCATTCTTGAGGCCATAACTCTGCGGTTTGGGCGTTCCTGCGTCAGCTTCACTGTATCATCATCATGCTATTGCCCTATTGCTCACCCTAACAAAGAAAAGGCCTCTGCCGCAAGTATTAATTTTACCCCCCACCCCCCCACCCCAACCCCAAACCCAATTTAGTTAACACTGCCATTTAGTAATTGTACTGGTCTATCCACTCAGGTTTTAAGTCATGGTATCCGGTTATCGTGATATCGATATGTATTGCTTATATTAGATTAATTGTTCGGCTGATATTTAAAAAAATATGAATCCGTAGGGCTAAATTCTGATGTGTATAAGCCGATCTATTCCTGGGTTTAAATTTGTTTTATTAGTAACGGTATTGGTTATCGGTTGATATTCAGACAAGATTGATTGAAATTCAAAAACGGTTTTTTTCGGAGACTGAAAATTCTAATGCTTATCGTATTGACCTGATATTTAAATCTTGATTCATTGAGACTTATCTATGAGGCTTCATAGTATCTTCAATGATTGCGTACCATATCACCAATTTGAAAGATAAGTGAAAAAAATAAAATAGACGGACAAATGTAAAAGTACCCAACACTGTTTTGGTAAAAAAAATGTTGATGAAAACTTCGGGCCTTCAGTTAGGATTACTTAATTAAATTGGTATCATTTTAAACTATAGGGTTGTGTTTGAAAAACCCTGAAACATAGGTTTGATTTGTTACAAGAGCCAGCCAAAATCTAGGTTATTTTTGTCATTTTTTTTAAAAATAACTTCAACTTTTTTTTTAAACTCTTATAACTTGAAATACTGGATATCAAAATAGTTTTTTTTTTTCGGTTCTAAATGAAGTTATAACAAGTAAAATCATGAATTTGAAGATTCTGCTCCTGCTCAAGTGCAACTATAAAAATGTAGTCTTCAAATGGTGGTGATGTTGATAATATTTTTCGGAATGCCCTTTCATCTCCTCTCGTGTAGGCTGTTTTCATGTATTGTGTGATTGTGTAATTACAATTGACTTTCAAGTCTTCTTTGTTATTATTAAAGATCAAGAGGGTACCCCATTTTTGTATGGATTCCATTTCTCTGTCCCATGGTAGAATGATTGGTATCTATATAGAGAAGAGGGGGGTACATTAGGGGTTGCACACGGGTCGGGTCGGGTTGGGTTGGGTTTGCGTTAGACCCAGACCGACCGCATCCCGGTTTCTAGAATTTTGGACCCAGAATCGACCCTGCCCGTCCGAA
>VIGQ01000170.1:0-2500 GCA_009663005.1 Actinidia chinensis
GGTGGCCCTTTCTTATTGTAATTTGGCAACAAGTGGCAGTGACGTGGTACTTGCGTGGCAATTGAATCACATGATCGTTGCTGATGACGTGGCACACGCGTGGATCAAAAGATGCGTTGGTTGGAAGAGTTGCGATCTCAGCTATTGATCGTAATAGCATGATCCAATGGATATAATTTAATCTGAAAGATTGTGACCGTACGGATTGATCCAACAGTCACAACTCAACGCGAAAGGTTGTGATTGAAGAGATGCATAGTAGCCTATAAATAGACAATTCCTTAAAATATTTTTCATATCAGAAAATCAAAAATATTTAGAGAAAAAAGACTGATTAATTCCATATCGTTTTGAGCATTCATTCTAAGATTTTGTTATACTGCAGAAGAAACAAAACTTAGAGGATTTTGGTCATTGTTATAATTTATGTAGACATTTTGACTGTTTTATTTGTGCAAACAAAATTAGTAAGAATCTAGAGTTCAAGTTTCATTGTATGTTTAAGGCAGATTTGTTGTAACTCGTGCACACCATTTGGTGGAGGCAAATACTGTTTTTAGAAAAATAACGTAGTAACGCGTCTTGAAAGTCTACTGTGTTTGAAAACACTGTCATACCACCAAATAATTGTTCTAATAGCCCTTATACCTAGATGGAGACGTCGGCGTAATGATGACTGACTAGGAGCATGACTGAGTTAGCTGCCTACTCACTGACATAATGGTTGGCGCGTATGAGTACGTGACAAGCTGCAGTCTGTCTGGTGACGAGACAGTTAGCGCGTCAAGGCACGCACCGGGTTGTGCTATATAAAGCCATCTTTTCTTTCATTGAAAGGTACGAAACTTGGGGTATTGAGCATATATATACACACTTTCCTTCTCGACACTCCGGCTTCTAACTTGATCAGTAGGAGAGGCGATCAAGCGTTTTATCCGAAAACAGCTCCGGCATCCAAACTCACTGTGTCTGTGCTGCAGTTAAGGCATTGGAGGTTGGTTGATTGAAGTCACCGCGTCGCCGTAGAACCACCGCGAATGTCTATTCTCGATTTCCTTCTCTCTCTCCTTCAAACACCACACCCCCACAAATTTTATGTCTGATGATTGAGACAAAGCAACTTTCATTTAGGTTTTAAGAGGCACACTAGCACTCTGGTGGTGTGAAAATGATCGTGAGGAGTTTGAGCTGTGTTTTGGAGTAGGGAAGATTCGATGAAAATGATACTATTTGATGGTGCTTCTGGGATTGGCTTATGGATCTTAGCATCGTGATGTGTTTTGTGAATGGAACTAATTCAGTAAAAGCACAAAATAAAATATACAAGGTAGAGGAAGATGAAAAAAAAGTAAAGAAAGACAAATCCAATTCCAAAAAATGTACTTTTCTCTGTGAATAAAAGATATAAATGATTTTTTTTTTTTTGTTAAAAGTTTTTGGCAACAACTTTAAGATCCAAGTACAATCCAATGTGTAAAGTTTATTCAGATTTTATGGGATACGTTCAGTTTTCAACTCCAAGTTTTTGGCAACAACTTTAAGATCCAAGTACAATGCAATGTGTAAAGTTTATTCAGATTTTATGGGATACGTTCAGTTTTCAACTCCTGCACGACCCTTTCCCTTTCTTCTTATTCCGAAATTCTTCTCTCTCTGCATGATGAGTCGCATAGAAATTAGATAAAAAATATTTTTCTTAATTCAACCATAGCCGCGGCCCCAATATTTGTTTGGAATTTTTAAAATATTAATGGTGTTAATTTTTTATAAAGTTTTTTTTTAAATTTTAGATATTTATTTGTTATGTGAATTTTGTCTCACATTAATTAAATAAAAAAAGTTTTTCTTGTTTATACATAAAAATATATTTAGAGTGTTAAATATGATTGAATCTAAAGTGAGTATGCTATGATGTTTGGTAGTGAGCCTTTCAAATCTGAAAGGTTGTCAGTACAAATTAATCCAAAGGTCATAACTGGTCGTAAATTATTGTGATTGTTAGGGGTCGTAATAGTCTTTAAATATATCACTCCTTATACCATAATTTCTCAACTGTTTTTCGTCTATATTTTTTTCTATAGTTGAGTATTTTTTTAAAAATTCTGTTATTATGTAGAATTGTTCTCAGTTCTCTTTATAAATTGGCTTGAATATTTGTTTTAAAATTCTGTAACAAAGTAACCTATCTCTCAAAATGTACAATTTTATTATTTGAAGACACCGCCGAACTAAATTATTTTCTAACAGTACTTAGAATGCGGGCCACTGCGGGGTGACCTATTTTAGGTCCAAAGAAGGTCAAGTCCTTTTCTTTTGCTTTCCCCATCCATTTCTATATTCTCGGCCTCGAACCATGAAGACGTGGCAGATCTATGATCATGATCATGAAAGACACGAATTCATTCCATTGTGTCTAGTGGGAACTGTCCCAATCCAAGTCCAAAGAGACCCAAATGGAAACCGCGTTGAACCCTGTGTTTTTCATATTAATATAAAATGA
>VIGQ01000170.1:25000-30000 GCA_009663005.1 Actinidia chinensis
CCCCGTGCCACAGTCTGTCCAGTGACGAGACAGCTAGAGCGTCAACGCACGCGCCGAGTAATGCCATATAAAGTTAAGCCTTTCTTTATCTAAAGATAAGCAATTCACTCAGATGAAACACACGCATTCTCTCGCTCTACATACTTTCCGGTCTCTACTTGCCGTCGGAGAACCGTTTTTTCGAAAACAGTCTGACGGCCCTTGTCCCCTATTTCTGTGATGACCCCCCCCTTGACCTGCAACAGTTTTTTGTCTCCGGCCGCAAAACCATCACATGTGTCTAATACCGGGGGGGTCACACCATTATCCTACACAATCCCAACGCTTATTCGGAAGATAAGTCTCCCGTGCTACCTTATCATGTTCGGCAAACTGCTTTGGCCTATACTAACCCATGTCCCATAGCCAATATACAACTGAGTTCATGTTTCTCACATGACAGAGAAGGCCACAATGTCATATATCGCAGTGATAAGAACAGGTATTGGCGAAAAGCCAGTGGTCAAATTTGGTATTGCTAAATCAGGAACAGGGAAAACCAAGAAAATTACTAATGGTATATAGTATATACTCGGCTCCAAACGTTATAGGTCTTGGTCAGGCTCGTCATTTTTTTGAGTGACGGCATGGAAGACATTCGTCTATGCATTGTTACCGACATTACATTCAACTTCAAGTTCAAACAAAATGGTAGGGGGAATCAATCTTAGGAATCAAGTTAGCAAGTACATAAAATTGCTCTTATGTGCAGACCATTAGGTATCCTAATGGACTTAATATATATATTTTGGTGGGTCAAACAGACCACTCCCCATCCAAGGAAAATTCTAGAAATGCACTATTCCTATACACTACAAAGTGTGATATGACCATTTATGCTTTGGGGGTTCGATTGTTGCATAGGAAACTGCTAGTAATAATCTAACAAAAAATATACCCTAGCAAAACAGCCTGACCAAATAAGTCCACGGAATAGGGAAATGGGAAATGAAATTTTGCTTATGAAGGACACTCATGGCTTATAAGAATCAACGAAGATCAAACATGAATGACTTGCAGGCAGAGGAGTACATTAGATACAGAAATCATACATGGTATAACTAGAAAAACTCCAGGCTATGAACATCATGAGGAATTCAGAAAAATGCTGTCAAAATGGACCAGCTCCACAAGATTCATACCTCCAGCAGGTTCACTATAAGAGAGTGTTTGATTGCCCAGCTTTCACTTTTATAGATAAAGGTTCCCACTGTATCTTTCTTCTTTAAAACTAGGAAGGAAATATTATTTTAAAGAACTTTGTAGTTAGTTTTTTCTTTTGTTACCTTGATTGTAAGTTAATTTGTGTATGAGATGTTTGATTCATTTGTTTTATTGCTATGAATGGTATATTTTTTCCCCAAACTTAGCATATTTGCGCGTATTATTTGTTTTACTTAACCATTATTTGGCACAAGTGTGTTTAACTATTTTGTAGTTCAATAGAGTATAAAGGGTTCAGGGAAGAGATGAGGAAATCGAGCCAGGAACGTACGATTCGGAGTTAGTTGCACCAAGTTAAGAATTTTTTCAAGTTGACCGGTTTGAACTTTTTTATTCTACGGCTAAAAGAGGAGACAGAAGTAAAGATCACAATGTACAACCGGTTTGAGTGCCTCCACTGGTCCAATGCAAGTAGAAGCCTCCACCATAAATTCTCAACTAGTGCGCTCAACCTCAACCGATCGACTTGAGCATGAGGGAGAACCTGGTTATTCTTCAACCGGTTGAACTTTCTGCTAACTGGTCGAATTGGAGAACTTGGAGGAAACCCAGATATGAAGGAAGTAGGTCCAACTGTTGTGACTCTGGTCCAAAATACCCGATCTAAGAAGGCAAAAAACCCTCAAATTAACATAGAAAACTACTTTTCAAGGGTGTTTAGTTATTTCACATCCTACAACGTCCAAGGCCTATATATATGGAGGGAATCTCAGCATTGAAGAAAGCTTGGAAGCTCAAGCTCTCTTCAAATTTCTTACTACATTGTTATCTTTTCCTCTTTCAAATTCTTAGTTTTAGATTAGATTAGATTAGGAGTTAAAGACTTAGAGAGGAGGAAGAAGATCACTTGTTTTGAAGTTGAAGTTCGTAATTCTTGTTTTACTTTTGCTACAATTCAATGGTTGTAAGTTTATTTAGATTTCAAATTGGATTTTGATTATGCTATTGAATTCTCATTCCTTATCCATTCTTGTTGTTGATTACTTTAGTTTAATTACTAGTGTTTCGTGTGTGTTTGAGTTTTCCTTACCCCATGGAAGGCTATATCCAGCGACTTGGTCCAAGGACTATGTCTTCCTCAAAACCTTAGCATGAATTGATTTTTTTCTCTCCCTTTTAATGGTTTCAATGCTTGTTTTAGGTTAATTAATGATCTTCTTAAGATCAAAACTTGGAGTTGTATGCATCATTGACTATTTGTCAACAAGTCCACTTGATCAAGTAATGCTTAGATCTCTTGCACTTTGAATGTTTGAAATATTGTATAAAACAATTACCAATCTCATAAACACATCTCTAGATATAAAACCCATTACTACAAAATTCTTCAACCAATATTATATTGCCTTGAGATTTAGTTGAGTTACATAAAAAGAAAGAAGTTAAAACATCTAACCTAAGAGAAAGACTAGGTACTTAGATCATGTCATTTTACATTTACAGTTTACATTTCATCTATATAATTTCCTTTTCCCTAAAATCTCAAAACAATCATTTTTTCACTTTATTTACTTTAAACAAAACTTAATCTTGCATTTTCTAGATCTTTGTTGATATGACCTTGGGACTTATTATGCTGTATTAATAGATTCCTACTCTTTGGGAACCGTCCTGCAATAGTTAGATAGCATCAGATCAAGGTAAATAATGTTCAAAAAAAATTGACTGCTTCAAAAAACCATATAGTTTATGGGAACGGTTGCAATACAACCAAAAATGGCTTAAATGGTGCACCAATATATAACATTATCACAATCGATCATAACAAAATAAAATCACAACTTTTGTTTACCACAAAAGATTGTAACATTTACCACAATGATGCGTAACAAACTATTTTTTACTATTTTTTAAAAAACACACAACACGTATCATTCACAACAACAATCATAATATACTCCACAATCGATCGTAATATTTGCCACAAACCGGTTGTAATATTTTTATGATATACACGATGTGTACCATTGATTCTGGCCACAGTTTATAGAATTTTCTTGCTTCTAGCTATCCCAAAATAGAATATAAATCTAAATCAACTTTTATTTGCAGCTATGGACTTGTTGAAGGGAATGTGCAAGTACGAGGCAATACTACTCCACAAAAAGTATCCACACAAAAAGATTGTGATTGACATTGCGGACAAAAACTCAAGTCCTATTCTTCTCTAGCAACAAGTCCTTCATCTCACCATAGAAAAATCCCTACTCATCAGAGTGGCCAATAATGGATCTTCTCAGTTGAAGCCCTTAACATCTATAGTCAAGCCTCAATTGGAGAGAGGTTGTCTTAATCTACGAGGGATATAACGATTATGGGGAAAGGTAGTAGTTCCATTTTTCTAACGAATGTTTTGCAAGGGATAAGTACTCAAGTCCAGGCATCGAAGGTTCTCTCTATCTATCAGCTACAAGATGCTCATTATTCTTCAAGAACCCGCTACAAAACTCATGAACATGTGCCAAGGACTAGTGTTTTGGGGTGCATATGTACCAACTATGGTTTCCCGCTTTTCCTTAAAGACAAGGGGGTAACTAGGTTGTGAAAACTTTAAGTTCCAAAATCGAGTCCAAACTTGGAGGAGAAATGCTCCAAAAGATGGAGAAGAGATTTCGTCTAGAGAGTCCAGAAACGGATAGATTTTGTTTGCGGCTATGGGCATATGACCGTGTCACAGCTAACGGCACCAGAGAGATTTGGTTGCTAACATATCGAAATTAAGAAACCGGGTCACTTTTCAAAGAACTTGACAGGGACTTGGCTGCAATGGGACCTCAGAAATGGGAACAAGGCTCCTTCAATCAAACAAAACATAGATCCACTGGCTTGAGTGATGCATTCCATCTAGTTATGGACAATTACAATCATCAGCATTTCAAAATAATAAATGTAATTGGAGAAAAAACGGGGGAGGGAGAGGGAAATGGGATTCTGAGACTCCACAATATTTGGGATATCGAAGAATTTGACACTGCCGAGTAAGTAATGTAGAGTAATCACAAATACACCACAAAACAAAACGAGAAGATCCTGGGACCCATCACATGGCCTAGTGATTTCAAATGTTGTGCCCAAAGTTTGGGATTTGGGAAACCCAACATGTGAAAAGAAAGTTGAGGGTTGAGTACCTGTAAACACATGGACTTGCTGAATTTAGTAAAGGGGGTGGAATTGAATTCTGAAAATAACGATATTCATTGCCACTGGTTTTTTGCATCGATAGTGTGTTCAAAGAAGTCAGGAGAAATCACTGCCATTGCCCCGTACAGTTATTCCCTTTGAAACTCCGATGGCGAGGAATGCGCTGGAAAAATACAATGATCTGCTTACAAAATTGCCAAAAGGTTTAATATCAAAATTTGCCATCGTTTATGCATTTTCAATTTTCCGTTCTAATTTTAAGTGTAACTAAATTGTGTGGCCCAGCAGAAGAATATGAGATGTGGTAATAATATGGGTGTGTCGTTGTGCTGGGGTACTCAACATCGAGTTCACAGCGAGTTTAACATCAAGGATTCAGTTGCAAAAGCTCAAACCTACTGTGCAGATTATAAGGGATTCTTTGAGGGTATTTTTGAAGGAATATAGGATGTGATCCCTCCAAGTTCAGAAAGAAGGCAAGAAAAACTCATAACTCTAGCAACTTCGAAGAGTATGACGGATGCCCTATATCCCGAGGATAGTAGGACTGAGGGGTTTGCTGCAATTATTGATGAGATTCCTTGTAAGGCTCCTTC
>VIGQ01000170.1:40000-65000 GCA_009663005.1 Actinidia chinensis
CAACCCGCAAGGATCTGGGTTAGTTAACAATATTTTGCCAACACGCACTATACACACCGTCTAGCGAGTATATGAATTCAACTCAGAATCGAGGCACCTCTGGTGATACTTATGCTGCCACCATGTGATAAACAAAAGCTGCTTAGTTTAACAATAAAAACAAAGCTACCCCCCCCCCCCCCCCCCCCCCCCCACCCCCCCCAACAAACACACACACCACAAAAAAAAAAAAACATATGCACTCCCATCCACCCACAAACCACAGTGTGCGTCCTATTTCCTTTCTTAATCAGCACTTATCTTGCTATTGCAAAATGACAGTACATATGCGAGTACCTAATGTCAGGGATCTTACAGTCCAAATGGAGATATTGTCCATTATCCCACCTTGGTCCTTAACTTTAGGTGATGCCATCAAATTGAGTGGCGTAATAATTGCAATCCACTAATCCTGTATGATTTCAAATATTACGATAATTAAAATCGTCCATAAATAAATTCATTGCTCAAACGATTCTTTCATCAATTCCACCCTAAAACTTTTCGTTTCCCATATATGTCATTAAAACTGCCAGTTCAACAAGAAACATCAGACATATCACCTAGATGTTCCGTTTCCCACTGGCAGCTGTCTGCACCAGTTATATATTAGCTGCTGTTCAAGGAACCTAGGCGGATTTTAAAAAAGTATGTCTCATTATGGATTCTACTTATCATAAATGATAATAATAATAATATGAAGAAAAAAAAAAACAAAAACAATGTGTATAAATGAAAAAAAAAAAGTTGTGACCTGTCTGGATCCATCCCTGTTGACAGAAAATGCTGCCATCGCTTTAGAATGATCTCATTGACAACTCGTGTGCAAATGCCGAGGATAAGAACGCCCTTGGGAAGAAAAGCAGACAAACAAAATTCATATCCAAATAGAACTGACACAAGACCAAGCATGGTAAAACAAAAAATGACGTCTAGAATCTGTGTTGTGAATAAACATAGAGCACCGTGCTTATAGGGTATCAAGTCTACAAACATGTTGAAGCCCAAAGAGGACCTAACGGCTAGGTCCTTTCCTCGATATCATTCCCAAAAAACTTTGATCTTCTGAAAGCCATAATATGAATGTTCTGTAAGCCTCATTAACAGCAATGTAGCAATCTTGCCGCCCACGAACATTTCTGATGCATACTAGCCATTCATTAAGTTTTGACATAAAGTTCATGAATCACAAAAGCAAATCAAACAAAAAGGACTAGGAAACTCAAATTAGAGAAGACAAGTAATACGAAATAAAAGACCACAGGCAATATTTTCAGGGAAAGAAATAACATAAAAATCGTTATTTAGACAATGGTTAATGCTGAATATGGGCTAATAAAAGGTCAACTACAAGAACCTAATAATATTATTTCATGGGCCTTCTTTTCCAGCTACTAAAGATTGGCGGGTAGCCGTCTTTGTATATAGTCTTCCGAAGTTAGACCCACCTAAATACATCTTTACAATTTGAAATTTGCTGGTTTCTGCTCATTTTTCCATTTAGTCACAAGAAATAGTAGCACTCTTTCTTTGCAAAAATAAAAATCCAGCCAGACCAAAAAATGAAATACCAGGTCCTAGGAAATTACCAAGTAGCCCCATGGTTTGTACAATAAACTCAACCAAACAGGAAGGGAGAAAAAGCAGTCTTATTAATGACAATTGCACCTAAAAAACGTAACTACTAGAAAATGATCCACATTTATACCGAAATTTTTATTTGCAGCAAAAAATTAGAAAGGCAAACAGAAAAGATTATATCAAAATATCCAGCAAAAACAAATGGAACATAGGAGTAAAATGACAAAAGTGACTTCTAGTATGGAATTCTTTATGAATTTTTATGATTAAATGCATTTTAGAATACAAAATGAGCAACAAACATCCTGTTCTCGTCATACATGCGCTGCAGCAGAGACCATGAGGATACCAACAGAACAGGAAAATGCAAATCAACTCCACCATTGGTAGATAGTTCACAAGGAGTTATCAAGCATTGAAAAGGGTAACACAAGATATACAGGGTCAGAATATATTTCATACGCAACAACCATGAGATGCTGGTCTCCACCCACCCATATGATCGTATAGTTAAGAAGCATGGATACGGATAACGACTCGAACCAAGACACGAATTCTCAAAAAACAAGATACAGATAGGTGGAGACACGGCAAAAAAAACAAAAAAAAATTATATATTTTTATGTATATTTATATAACATCATCATCATGGGATATTTATATATACCTCATCATAAGGGAGTCAACATTTTTCCTCCCGCTATTATCCCATATCCGTAGTTCTTGTATCTCCTGGACAATATTGCAGGCTTTCTCTTCAATAAAAAAGATGGTGGTTTGTATGAATAAAAAATAAAACTACATTCTCTAACCATTGAGCGGGTCATTTGACCCGCCAAAAACAACTTTATTAAATTGTAAAAAGTATCCTGGCCGTCTCTCAAATGAAAGTCCATAGTGTGTCCCCAGTAGTCTCCATAAGAAAAAATAATAAAATTAAGGTGACGGATTTTGGCGGTCCCAATATTGTCGAGTAAACACGGATAGGGGACCTATTAGCACGTCGGTTGCTTCATAGAGGCAGTCAAAACTTACTTAAAATAGAAAACGCGAATCGATCAAATATTAACCATATCATGGGTAGCTTGCTGAGATCTCAAACTGATTTAATCGAAAATACCTGGAATATTGGGGACGGAAACATTCTATTTCACAGCATTTCATCCCTGTCTTATAAGAGTCTGCCACAAGATTGACTATCACCACTCCTACAGTAAAAATAAGCATATAGACATGTTGTCTACAAAAGCGATCTTCAGTCTATCAACCGAGATCAAAGACGAATCTTCCATGACATTTGCTAGGGCTGAAGGTTTGCCTATCTACAGGTCTCCGCGAGAATCATCTTTGTAATTAGGCCTGATTTAGGTGGGGGCAAGCTTCATAGCGCGAGTGGGCGGAACAATTCATCTGCTAACAAGGATGCATTGGAGAGAATGATATTTGATGGAATTCTGTCTCAGCAATTCGAACATTTTATTTCCAGAACCCTTCATAGTTTGCTCTTCGTCCATGGATCCAGGTAATGCTTTTATGAGCATGTTAACATATGCATTGAAATCTGGGATAAAAAACCTTCCAAGTTTTACCTCCCAATTGCCATACTGGGAGTGGTCCACATCTTTAAAGAAATCCTACAAAAGCAGTTAAAACTATCAGCAAAAATGAATCAGAGGTATAGATCACAACCATCACAAAGAATACCACACAACCATCAGCTATCAAGATCAACAACTTCAAAATGGAAGTGTAACATGTCAACTACCCAAAACCCTCAGAGGCACATGCTAAGTAGCCAGTTCTCCAGTCGAAAATGTGAGAGTACTAAATCAAGAAAGATTGCAGAACTGTCTCTAGATGCCAATTGGGAGGCACAAGCATAAGAAATCTAAGTCCTGACGTGCATGACAAAATGAGAACCATAAATTTTCAACTTTCCAGTTACAGAACAAGACGGCAATTTAAGACCAAACGCCGAAACAGGCAGATTCGTATTCAGAATAGCTAGGAAAGCAAATTCCAATCTAAATAATGAGTTAAAAAATGAGAGGAAATTGGCAAAAGTATATTTTGAAACAAGATATCACTGGGGAACAAAGTAGGCCACCGTGAGTGGCAGAAGGCAAACATCTTCACTACCCATGCCCCCTTCAGGCAAAGACCCCCATTATCTTCTATTTTCAAAAGAAGACGCCTTTTACTACTACATGGAAAGTGTACTTTGCAATAATCTGGCTGTGCCAATTATCATCTTTCAAGATTGTAGGAGGATTGACAACTTTAAACAAATAGTGGGTCCATTTGAGAAGTGGTTGTGTTAATCAAGCCCTATTTTGTTAGTTAAACCAAGTTTGATAGATGCACAGGGAGCAAAGGCTGAAATCCAACCTGCCCTGGAAAAAAAGGGTATGCAGTTTTACTAAGAAAATTAGTGCAAAGGTTATAAACACGCTGTTCCAGGCTACCAGCATATATTTGTCTGTTTCCAAGAGTAAATGCAAACGGAGATAATTTCATATTTTCAATGGAATTACTAAAATAAAGGCAAACTAAGATTATTCACCTGACATCAAATTGAACCGATGGCACTATAGAAAGTTTGTGCTGATATGCGGCTGTAGAACAAGAGATGTACTCGAAGATCTGCAAGATTGGCGTGTAACAGTTGGAGGGGACGAAAGTTCCCAATCAGCCGCCGCAGCCAGGGAGCCGTACTTTCTTCAATACGCTTAGATTAGCATCTAGGGATTGTTCAACATAGTCTAAAGAGCTTCAGCAGCACAGGCAAAGTGCCAAGCCACGAGTTCTAGCAAGGGAACAATGACCTAAGCTATTTGCACCCACTCTGCTGCAGCCCTTAAAACTCAGCAGCGCAGATGAAGCTAAGCGTGTCTTTTCACAAGGAGTGCCAAAAGCCTCAGTTTGCTTGGTAGCCACATTACGAGCTCAGAGTGTAAGATCGCTCCTTACCAAAGAATAGCCAAAGAATCACTGGCAGCCTTGAGAAATGGCAGAGAACACTAGCGAGAGGAGGGCAGCAGTATATGCTCCTCCGTAGAGGTGCTTGATGGACGGAAGGCTTTGCAGTTATACTATATCTTTGGTAATGTGCATTGAGCAGCAAAACTCTGAGCACGGAGAGCCATCCCCAAGCTTTTAAGAGCTGAAATAGCTCACGAAAGCTCATTTCCACGATGTAGAAGGTTGCAAGCGGCTTCAGCAAGCTGATCCGGCTAACTTTTGCCGACGCTCAGATACTTAGCAGTCTGTAGAGACAAGAGTTACAGTGGACTTAAAGTTTCTTTTCTTTTGCTTCAGAGAACTATACGTTCACTTAATCAAAGGTTTCAAGCTTCATCAACCCTCCTCTAGCTAACAAAAAATCAAAGTAGAGCAGGAACTCTATTAACCGACTTCTCCAGATCTGAAGTTTCTGTTCTGCATAATTAGATAATCCATTGCCATAGAACCATCAGGAACAGGGAACATATAATGACAATGTGAACTCCCTCAGGGCTGACCATGACTTAAAGTGCCTGAGTAGATAGCAGGTTTCTCATTGATGAAAGCTCCCCCTCTAAATCTGATATCTCTTTCGAGGCTGTCAAAAAGAAAAAGATTTTAAAGAAAAAGGATTGGATAAAACAGCATTGATTATGCGATCATATCTCAAAAGGAAAAATCACGGAGCAGGAAATCAGTGCCTAAGAAAATAGGCCAAGTTTCCCAACTATGAAAGTCATAAAGCAGCTTCACCTAGAAAAAGTCACAAAGCAACCCCCAAAAACACAAAAGTATTATGCTTATACAATGCAATGTATCAGGGGCGGACCCAGGGGAGGCAAGCAGGGGCTGGAGCCCCCTTGACTTCAAGAAATTACAAAATCTCTTTTAGAATTGTTTTGTACACTTAGCCCCCATAAATATATAACTTTATTTTTGTACACTTTGGCCCCTGAAACTAATATTTGGTTCCGCCACTGAATGTAATGGTAAGTATTGGTACTAATAGGGTGGCTAAATTGAGAGGGACATACCAGAGAAAAGGAGGAATCCTCAGGTTTGAGTTTTTGAAAGGTGTAATAAAGCAGATAAGATAGTTTAACAAATCCAAACAAGTGGAGAGTGGCCATAGGATTAATTTTTACCTTTTGGTTCAATCTACTTCAAGGAAAAGGATTGGCGCAATATTGTGCTATGGTATTTTCGCGCGTGCAGTGGATTAAAAAAGTTTGTTTTAAAATATGTGTCATCACTGAGTCAAAACCTGATGAGGCTGAGAGCTAGTCTAATAATAATGGAGCACCAAATAGGGAAGGGGACTCCTTTGAATATTTCAAGTGTTTGGCTGCGTTAGAGTGTTGAACCACCCTCTCTCTGTTAACGACATTTGAGCCAAAGTTTCATTAGAGTAAATGGTGTTCATAGGTTTGTCCAAAGAAGGGATTCATGAAGATGTGGGGTCAACCCCATTGTATCTTATTATATATGTGTGTATGGAGAAGAAGTAGCGTCGTTTACAAATTGAGGGGGACTCTACTTAAAAGCTTATTAGATGTAAGTGTGAGAGATAATGAGAAGTGCTATCTTATACTGGGGATTAGAAGATTAAGCTACGGTAAGAGATAAAGATACTTACATACCATTATCTTTATAAATAGTTCTACATTGCATTTGTTTGAGTTGAGAAAAATAGTATATGGATTTGTCTCGGGGCATATAGGGCATCAAGGGCCGAAAAACCATGTACAAATCTCATGTGGTCTTCCTGTCGTTGATTTATTTCATATTTCTACATGATATCAATGCGGTCAGTTGGACTTAGCCTCAACCCACTTCTTCCGTAATCTTCTGCTTGTGTGGTCACGACCCAGTTTATATTGTTGTTTTCACCAATGGTCATTATTTGTGCTATCCAAGCCCAGTGTGGCATTTGAGGTCACTGATCATGTTTTCAACTCTTGCAAAAATCCTCCATGCACGCTTATAGAGACCCGTGCACACATGGCAGCTTCCGTCTCGGACTGAACACATAACAGCTCTCTTTCTACACCAACGAGCAATAGGGGCAAAATGGCATAGGTTTGTAGTCTTGATGTTTGACGTTGGATTAAAATTCACGATGCCAGATGTTTGTTTAGTATTTTCCTTGTCTTTTATGGGTTCATGAAAAAAGAAAAGAAAAACAGAAACAAGAAAAAGGAAAGAAGAGAGAGGGGGGGGAAAAAAAGAGAGATTCGAGGAAAATCAAGATGACTATATCTGAACATGATCCAGCTCATTCTGAGGGGAATGTAAAGATAATGAGTAATGGTCATCTTATTGAGATCCTTAAAAATTGATTGACATTGTATCATTTGAGTCGTCAAAAAATAGTACTAATTGATAGGCAACCCATGGCCGCACATAAATCTCATGCTTGTCTCTCTCTCTATCGCTCTCTCTATCTCTTATTAATATATGTGTATTATTATATATAATATATATATATATATATATATATATATCCTATTTATTTTCATATTTCTACAATAAGCATTTTATTGCTCTAATTCAAATAATTTTTTCCTTTTCCATAAATTCTCCAGTAGAATTTTTGTCTTAATAGTATTCTACCACATGTAGTGTTAGATTATGTGATCCGTAGGCCTTTTCTGTACAATGGTTGCATAATATTTTGGGCACTTTCAACAAATTCCTTTCTTGTCAGAAATAGGAAAGAAACGCTATCAACGCAGAGTTGTTTTGTGAGGGGCTGAAAGTTACTCTATGGTCAATCCATCAATATGATGTCAAGGGAAAAAATTATAAGCAGATTATAGTGACTGTTTATGTAACCACACATTAGTGATTCCTGCTTTGAATGTTGGTTATCGAGGGTGTGTGTCAGATGTAGTGAGATTTTTTGTTCTTTTTTGCATTTATTAAATATCATGTTTTGTGGTTTTTTTTTTGCCAATCAAAAAAAATAAAAAAATGCAGATGCTTGGGGCCATACATGATGATTTATTCTTGCCAAGAACTGTTGCAAAGGACTCACCGTATGAGTGCTGTATAAGTTCGGCATAGACACTTTTACCGCATTTCCTCAGATGAAAGCTTCTTCAAATCCAAGAGAGATGAGCACAATGCCTTATTTCCTGTACGCCAACGCTGGTGGTAATATAGTGTTAGATAAAATTAAAAATAAGAGTTGTCTTCCAATATGAAAGTACATGAGACTCACTAATGACATAGTAAATATTTCTTAGCACCTTGGAGGATCAACCCATAATCAAAACAAAGCCTTTGATAACACAGTTGATATTTCATTCACAGCTCATCCGAAGAACGCGACAGTTCAACGGTAAAAGGTTCCAAAAACCAAGCTAAAAATAGAACTCAAGTAAAGTTTGAAAAGCAACTACATGAATCCAGGAATCCGCTATCATCGTCAGAGGCTTAAATTCCTTGATTTGTAGAAGCTTCAGGTGAAATAAGTAGCCAACACAACATTTCAATGTATCAACATTAAAATTCAGCGGAGTAATTATATCTAATAATATTGCATGGAAAATACCCCCAACAGTCACTGTTGTATGTGTCAGGCCTAAGAAGCACGGATATGTCCGACAAACAACATTTTTTGAAAAAGTAGAACGAGATACGGGCAGGACATGTCAACAAATAAACATATTTTATATAAGATATAAAAAAACAACTACCTTGTTTATTTAAATTCATGGCATTATATTAACGAATAAAATCAGGAAATCATTATTTTTTTTTTGTTACATTGTTACCAACTAGAAAAGAGTGTCAACACAGTTGATAATAGAAATTCTTGTAAAAACGAAGTATTCGCATTTTGAGGTTTAGAATTCTAAGATTAAAAAAATTCTAAAGGGGGAGAAATGAACAGGTACAACTATATTATTTTTGTTTTACCATGGATCGTAAGTTACTTTTCATGTGTCTCAAGTGATGGTCAATTGTCTCCCCAAATGTCCGACGCGTATTCTGCTCTAAAAAAAATTAAATGAGTAAGACGTAAGGGAAAAAAGGTTGTGGATGAGAATTGGAGAAGTGTATTGGCATGGCACAAACACCTTTAGAAGTTTGCACATGCTACTAGACATCGACAATATCACCTTCAAAGGCACTATCTATTGTAGTATGTTACAGCAGAAGCAATCGATATTCCAATCGTGACAAAACTCTTGCTATTGATATAGCACAAAATCTTTTGATTAGGCTGCTAAAAAGACTATGGAAGTGAATGTTATCTTAATTAAAGTTTTGAAAATTATAACAAATATGCTGTTTATAGTGTTTATCTTAAAACATGAAAAGAACATGTGATAAATGACTCTTTCCATGCTCAGAAGTGGGTATATTCCGAATTTTATGGTTCCGAAACTTGCCGGTGCCAACTGAACTCCAATTTTCATGTTTAACTGTGCTTAGAAATGTTTGGATATTTTGAAAATCAAAGATGAACCCCCTGAGTCATGTTTAACATCCCAAATTTAATAAAACTATTCACAGTTTCTTGTGTTCGCCAATATGAATCCGCACAAGCAAAAATTCCAATTATTCAAGCTGAGCAAATGCTATACATAATTCGCTACAACCAGAACAAAATAGCCTGCCCAATAAACAAACCATTCCGAGTTTTCTTTCCTCAATCCATTGACAAATTTCCATCACGAAAAGAAGAATTTCAGACCCTCTCTTTCAAGGATTACCTTGGACGTGCATCGCCACCAGTTCTTGAATTCTAGCTTCCAAGTTATCTGCTTCTTAATAGTGCATTTTAAACCAATCAAAAAAATGTAATTAACTGAGTTTACAGGTTTCTACCAATTTCAAACACCAATACCAAAAACCAATTATACAAGTAGAAAGAAAATGAAACACTACAATAATCCTAAATTCAGATTTTCCGTTTCCATAAAGTGATCAATACCCGGAAAGGAAAGGGGGAGGTTTTCAGACCTTCTCGTTCAATTGAGTTACACTTGGACGTACAAGGCATCGGCATCGAAATGATTGACTTGAATGACGTTGATATTTTCCTCGGCTTTGGGCCGGTGTCCATGGGGTTATTTGCCCTTCGCTTGCGTCCTTGACCGAGACGACTTCGCCGACGCAATTCACTCACTCTGTATTTGGCTTCTCAGATCAAGATTCACAAAGTAAAAAAATCAACCGAAATTTAGGGCTTGATTTAGGCGAAAACAAAAATCCAATTCAGATGAGAAGATTGAGTATTGAGAACTAAGGTGCGAATGGAGTGGGAGATTTTTCAGGGAAGAGTCAATTGATTGCCTTGCCATGGCCGGTACTCGGATGAAATCATCACCGCGATCCCTACGGAAGCGTTGGGATTTTGGAAAGAGAAAACAAAAAATTGACAGTTTTATATAGGCTACCTACTTCTCTCTCTCTGTGAGAAAACAAAGGGCAAAGGCGTTCTCGAAGAAGGTTAAAGACGGACTTCCCTATGTTTGGCGACCTTGTTATGGATTATGGAAAAGAAAAAATCTATAAAAAAAAAAACTCCCACGACGTTTAGCATTCTGAGTTGGAAGGGTAGTTTGTGGTTTTTTCTTAAATAGAAAAACACTTAAAACACAAGGTTCAAAAATACATTCTAAAACATGAAAACCCAAAAAACAAATCACTCAATTACCAAGTCCGTCCGATTTGGATGGTTGGATAGGGATTTTAAAACACAAAACAAATTGAGTTGTCTCTTGGGGGCGGAAAGGAAAATGAGAATATGAGCAGGATACAATAAGCTACAAGGCATGACTTAAAAAATAAATAAAAATAAGAGATAATTATACAAAAAAATAAAAAATTTGATGATGAAACAAAAAAATTAGAATGAATGACGAACAAATTAGAATGAACGAATAATATTTTACAGTGTTGTGAGGGGCCGATAAGTTATCGAAACTCGATTGTGTTTTGCCTATTATGATAGGAAATAGTTAGTTACATTTATTTTTAAAAATAAAAGGATTTTAGGAATGAACCATCCACGTTCATTAGGCCCTCATGGAGACCCAGTCATTTTGGGTTGTATACAAAAAACCCTAATCATTTTCCCAAACCTGGAGGTGCAGTGAAGGACATGATCGAGCATTTTATTTATTTATTTTATGGTCGGTCTACGAAAAATGAGAAATTACTATTGGTACAATTATGTGCGTTCTAAAGGCACACTGATGATGTGTTGTATGTGAATTGGTTGGGCTGGTGAGGTGATTGAATGAAAGGACTGGGTGAACCTCACAACCAGCCAATCCAAAATAAAACAACTCATCAGGTATGCATTAAGGTGCACTATGATTGTACAATAGCATCACCCATAAAAAATAATTGGGAGGAGAGTAGAGGTCATGTGTCGTGCCACCTCCATTGTGCCTTCCCAATCATCTCCACTCTGATAGCGACAATTTCTAACTGTCCATCATGGGAATTATGGAGATAATGGGTCAAGGTTCGGACCAAAAAATAATAGGTACAATCAAAAATCTACACACTTAGAGTACACTATTTCACAAAATACACGTGGGGTCCATATTCAACCCCACAACCAATCCATATTCAGTTCTACTAATTGTTATATAAGTTATCTAAAAGGGAAACTTATTCAACCCTTAAAACCAACTCACAGAATTTGAAAATAAATGTGGGATGGTTTTCTTTCCGCCTTGGAATTCATTAAAATAAGAAATCAATTAGTTAAAGGGGTAAACCCAATAAGATGATTTAAAAAAAAATAAAAAATAAAAAATAAAAATAAAAATAAAATGAAAAAATAAAAAAAAAAAAATATTGTCGGGCTTTCAAATTTCTAAAATTATCCTTAAAAAGAGTTCATCTAAAGTTACCATAGTAGTAGTATAAATTCTTTCTTTTGTGAAAAGAATAAAAAATTATCATGAAAATATTATTTCCCTTATAAAGTTCAATATCAAACGTATCATATAGCTTTTATTTATTTATTTAAAGATTTAGAAATTCAAATTAGTTCGGTGCAAAATAAAAAAAAAACAATAGATTTCTTAATAAAATTTTCAAGCTCAGTCAGTTCCTTGTACCAGGGGATAATCATGGCAATCAATGATTATTTTATTTTTATTGTATAGAAACATGGATTTAGACTTAAAACTCAAGAATTCAAGTTTGTTTAAAATCCACAAAAAGGAAACCAATGGATTCCATTATATAAAAAATATTGCATTTTTTTGCCATTCCCAATCTAGGGGTGTTCAAAAAAAAAATTCGAAACACGGTTGTAATCGGACCGAAACGAATTGCACCTGCCTTTTGGATTGGTTCTATGGTTTAATAGTTAGGTTCGGTTTCTAAAATTTAATATATGTTGTATATATATGCGTATCACATATTTATTAGAACTAACACCAAATAGCCGTATTACACACCCTCTCTCCCGAGCGTGATTTATGTGGCGATTACTCTTACACCCCCAACACCCAATAACATTTTCAGTTCCCATGCGACCACCGTATTAGATGTACTCCAATCCTCTTCCATCAAAACATTTCCACCTTCTTTCTTTATTCAAGATTTATCAGTTAATTTTCTTTTGTTATCCATTAAATTCTTTTTCAGTTCTTGTTTTTCCTTTTTGTTGTTGTCCATTATAAATCTAAATTTTTATGAGTTGTTAATTGCATATTAGAGTTAGTTGATATAATATCATTTGACGAGTCAATTTATGAACTATTTTGTACTAAATTTGGTTCATAATTGGAAGGGTATTAATTGAAGTTATGAGATTTAATAAATAATTTGTTTGCAATTTTTTAGTTTATAAAAACAAATATTAAAATATTAATTGAATTTGAACCGGAACCCCGAATCGATAAGACGAATTAATTTTGTTGGTTCTATACTGTAATGGTTAGATTTGGTTCTTATTTTTTCAGGACCATTAAAAATTGGATGGATATGCATGATTACGAAACAAACCAATCCCAGTACCATAGGACACAACATCCATGAAAAGTTCCCTAATTCTAAATCTGATCTTTCAAAACATAAAATAGCCCGTCTGCACTGTCTTATCTTCAAGAAGATTCAATTACTTCACCAAATCGATTGGAAATGCATTCCTCTATATTCTAAAGGTGCTCAAAATATTTAAATAAAAAGCCAACCAAAAATCTTTAAATGGATTGTATATTATATACATATATATTGGTCGCATGTCCCAAGTTTGAAGGCATATCTCCTATTACATATTAAAAAAATTAAAATTAAAATTAAAAAAATATACAAAACCAAAAATAGATAAAAATAATACTTGTCTACTATAATTATTTTTAGAAACCTTTGTTTGTTTTTGCTGATAAGGCGCGTTTGAACTTCACGTTAACAAAAAAAACAAAAAACTGGCCATATGAATGGTTAAAAAGAGTATTCCAAATATTAATGTCAAGGCAAAAGCGAAGAAGGAAAATAGTCAAAGGTTGTCAAAGCAAACAGCCTAAAAAGAAATTAGCGTTAAAGTTGTCGAACATCAATAGGCTGCAAAACACAAATAAATATATATAATAGTTTGAAAAAAATATTCTACATTAAAAAAAGGGAAGTATATGGAGCTCTTCAACAAGCCTTCCTCACAAAAAAATCTTTCGCAATAATAATAATAATAATAATAAGACTAATTAATTCAAGCAACCAACCATTCTAAACAGATTATGGAATATGGGACATGATCAAAAATACAATGAAACAGAATACAAAAATCCTCTCAAGAGCAGGAATTCATATTTGAAAGAGATGGGAATCCAATTACAACCAAACGATGGAAAAAGGTAGTTGGCACCAAAATAGGAGACACGAGTACAAGGGCCCGTGAAATGCAAAAGCAGGTATACGAGCATTGTCGGCCATACAAATCCAAAGAAATATACCACTAAACGGATGAAACAGAAGAAAACTGTCGAGGTAAACTTTCCCAAACAAGAGAATGGGCAAAACAAAGCTTCCAGCCTCATTCTTCAGGAGGTCCGACCGAATGAACTGGGGAACAAAAAAAACAATATAGATTATCCAATATAAGGAAACACAATGGCGAAGAAAACTACAGCTGGGAAATCAAAAGTAAGTAAACGAACACAGAGACTGAAACATAGTTGTGATACTTCTCTAAAGAGGATAGAAAAATGCAGAACCAGATAATATGCCTAAAATGCCCTGCCAGTCTCAAATCATGCTGGTATAGAAGAATAGCTAGATTAACTACAATTCCCATTTCATTCTCTAGAGTATTCTCAAGTCTACGGAAAGAAATTACAAAAGCCTTAATGGACATTTGATTTTTCTAAGTTCATATTATTATTTCTTGGGCTTAAAAACTTTTACGAGTCTGAAAAATTTCATTCATATTCAATTGTGGGGGTGGGGGTGGGGGTGGGGGTGGTTTTTATATGGCCCATCCAGCCCAGCAATCAAATAAAAATAGCAAGTACCCTTCCATGATGGCGTTACGCACATTGTAGAGGACATGATTGCAATAAAAGGTTCCACTTCAGGATACCATTATGATAAGAACAATCACACAAACTAACCAATTTCAAATAACTGTCCTACATCTGGATTCTGGATCTTTATCTTTCTATCAAATTGAAGTGCGCAGAAAATTAGACTGAAACTACTTGCAAAGAAAGAAAAGTACTTCCACTCCACATTAGAATTCCAAGCATTAGACATTGAAGATAAGGACAACCAAAAAATATAAAACCACAGAATAGACGCAGTACAATTGGTCTAAGGTAACAGCTTGCATAAAGGCTAGTTTGCTTTGTTATATAAACCAGTTTGACAGAGAGGAAGACGACAACAAAAAACAGAAGAAAAGATATGTCCAAGTCAAAGTTGCACATTCTACTGTACAAAAAGGAAAAACATTATGTGGAAACAGAATGTGTTGCTAAATGCATCACAATGATATGGATACAAGTTTTTTTAGAAGATGATAATGTTAAGAACCATATGGAAATTCAATTTGAAATTAGGATATGTAATAGGAATTATATGCATTATTCGATTTAAAAAATCTACACCGTCCTCCCTCAAATTTAGATTTGATCATGTTCAATCCAGGCATTAGAAAAAACTTGATCGACTTAGACAATTACCATTGATTATCACAATCCTGTTGTACCCTGTCCAGAATATTCGGGAAGAAATTGGCAAACCAAAAAACGGGTTGACCACTAAGGCTTGCACCCACCAACAAATGCACCATATACTGCAACCTTCCGCCATGTTGCATTCGTGCCAACCGCCACTCTCTCTGTCTCGACACATCTGCCCAACAGAGACCCCCTCCACCCCCACCCCCACCCCCAAAAAAAACACCACCACCACCACAAACAACCATTACCCAATTAACCCACCCACTATCAGCCATAGTACTCTTCACCTATGCACAAATCCGTCTCCCATTTCACATAGAGCACCAACAATGTGGGTGCCCACACCAGACCAACCACACGTCCCATTATGTAGGACATTATACACACAGAAAGAGAGAAATGCAACCTAGCCTCCTTTTCAACAGGACATAATTTAAGGGGTGGGCCGAGTTAGATCGTTGAAATGGTGGTGAGCTCAATCCATGGGAGCTTGATATCCTTCGGACTTCTAGAGAAACACGGTAGGACAGCGTTGTTAGAGGCGCGCGTGGTGGGGACACCGGATCCAGACCTCCTATTACCGTGTGTATGGCGCATCCAGAAGGCGTACCCAATTTCATTATGGCTAAATAGTGGACTGCTCACTGGATCTGATGCATAGGCCCCATTGGGCTAATTTATTATTAGTACTCTAGCGGTACTTGTTTTATTTGGGTTATTTGTTTTGAACTTAATTTATTTAGTTTAGGTGTATTGGTTTTGGGCCTAATTTATTGGGGCCCAATTATTTTCGTACTTGTTTTAGGGGTAGGGTTGTCTATTTAAATGAGGGTTTTTGTTATGAAAAAAGACAACTGATGATTTGGAATAAAAGAAAACCGGGTTTTTCTTCTCCAACCTACGATCTGGCGGAAGCCGAAATCCCCTCCCTTTCTTCCTTGATTCCGGCGGAAGCCAAACTTCCCCTTCCATTTCTATCTTATTGTTACGTTTATCCTATTTTTTTGATATCGATTAAATCGTAGAACCCAATTTATGTTGTCCTGCGTCAAATTTGAAATCAGATCCGAATCGATCTCCATTGTCACCAAAAACCTACAATCTATCCCAATCGATATCATTCCGCTGCCACCCACCTTAGCCCGAGCCCCAATAGCACAATCGCAATCGGAAGACACGATTTGACTTAATCGAACCACGCTTGGTCGAATCGAAAACTGTTCGAGTCTCGGGTCCCTGTACAAAAGTTCGTCAAAATCGATTTTCATGCACCACGTGCTCGGCCGACGAGACAGTCCATAATCATCAAAAACAGTCCCGATCCACTCCACACGCGCCCTCACGCGCCACCTAACTGTCGACGCGTGAGATCTAATCGCCAGCACGCGCCACGCGCCGAGGAGCTGAAGGAAGACGCGTGGACCCAGAACCCTTGCCACGCGCCACGCAAGCCGCCACGTCATCCGAGATTGCCACGTCGGCACTGCCACGTCAGATTGAAGGTCAAAATATCAGTTGGTGGTAAAAGATTTCAGAAATATCAGTCAGGGAAAAAAATTCGGAACTGTAGTTCAGTGGAAAGAAAGTTCGGAAATTCATTTTCAGTGGAAGGAAAAGTTCGGGAAATATCAGTCAGGGAGGAAAAGTTCGAGAAATTGCAGAATCGTGGAGGAAAATTCAGAAAATGCAGAGCCAGTGACAGAAATATAGTAATTACGTTCGGAGAATCAAGTTCCTTAAAATTGTGAATCAGCGTGCCCAAATCAGATAAGTTATGAAACTCTCTTACTTTTGGTAGTGTAATTGCAAATTCTAAAACGGTTTCTATATTGTCTGGGTCTTGAGTTCATTTGTCCCCCCACCCACCACACAAACAAACTGCAAAAAAAAAAAAATACCTTGAGGTCTTTAATGCGCCATATCTTATTTAATTGTGAAGTTTTGCCAATACTGGGGATTCATTAAATGCTGAAGTTCCCGTTCATACATTGACACTAGTAACTACCAGACACACAATTTAGTGAAACGGAGCAGCTTAGTTTCCTTTGTGACTGCGGCAGTCATTAGTGATTCGTTTTTTTTTTAATTAAAAAAAAAAAAAAAAAAACTTTGATCTCTATTGCAGTTTCCTTAATTTTGTCTAGTAGTAGGCTCGTTGTTATGCGTTTGCGTAGTGGTCGTTTCATTTAGACAATATGAGTCTCCCCTACCATGGAAATCCAACACCCTAGACCAAAAGATAGAAGAGTTACGAACTATGGTCGAACCCTAAAAACTGCTTCTGTGCACAAACAAATTAGAGAGATCGCCACAAGTGGTGGTTAATGGGGCCGGTCCAGCCCGAACCCAATTCCACCAGTACTAGAGCGACCTCCAAACTTTCACCGCAAGAACCTAGGGATCCTATCACAAACGTTGAGGCTCCTACTTTGATGTCGCCTTGATCCTAAAGCTTTCACCGATTGGATTAGTCAAGATGGACCACTTATTTGAGTGACAATTTGTCCGGTGATTAGGAAGGGTCAGTTCGCTAAAATGAAACTAATCAGCCAGAGCCAAACTTTTTTGGCAGGAGTACTGAGCAGCGACGACAACCTCCTGTAACTGATTGGGGGAGATGAAAGAAAATCTGAGAGAAAAAATATCTCCCTCAGTCCTATCAAGGTGATATGCTAGACAAGTGGAACAATCTTCGTCAAGGGTCCAACCAGCTACCGAATATGTTGCGCAGTTTGAAGAATTATCTTATGCGTTGCGACATAAGAGAGGATGAAAGAATGACCCTAAGCTTTTCCGACAGGGTCTAAATGACGACTTGGAAAAAGAAATTGTCTACGGGAAGTTGACACTCTTGACCAAGCATTACACCTTTGTTCAAAACTATGAGATTGGTCAGCCAACCTAGCTTTGCGACGTCGTTTCGAGAGTCGAAACACACCTAGGCCTCCTGCTACCTTACCCACGTCTAGGCCCGTACCCAATACTGCACATCTTCTCAAAGCCGGTAAGAAAGGGGCATATTAGGGAATCCCAGGGATGAAAATCCACGTTCATGCCTATAAATGCCAAGGTTTTGGTCACAAAGATCGCCCAATTGTGGCAACCGAACTCTTTTGTCAACTCACAGGTCAGAACTATGAAGGGGATGATATTGAAGAGCCAATTTATAGAGCCCGCTTGGAAGATCTTCCCGAGTCTGACGGAGGATTGTGAGGGAGGGAGATGTCACCTTAGGCGTGTAGGTGTGCTTGACACAGGCTAAAGAAGCACTAATTGGAGGCGGGTAATGCGATCTTTTACACGATATCAATGTGAGAAAAGAATTGCAAGGTCATTATAGATAGCGGGAGTGATCACTGCTGTTCTTCATCCATTGTCTCCGCCTTGGGTTAAAACCAGTTCCCCATTCTAGTCCGTACCATGTCTCTTGGGTTGACACATCGTCAATTTCCATTAAAGCAAATATGTCTTGTCCCAATTCAGATCCTTTCCTATAGTGACAAAAGTGGTGCGATGTGATCCTATGGATGTTGGAAACATAATTTTGGGCGCCCTGGCTCTTTGACAGGATGTAACTATTTATGACGTCAAATTCTGTTTTTCCTTTTTGAGAAACAGCGAATCAAGTAAACCCGCTTCACCAAAGCCTGCTTCAAACCAAAAGAAGAAAATCAACCAATGGCAAAGACTTGAACATTATAAGTCGAAAGAGTTCGAAAGAAAGATCACGATCATCCATTTATTTGCAGTAGTGGTGCATGATGCTCCACAGAGAGTCGGGGATACGCCTCCTGAGGAAGTAACTTCTATCCTGCAAGAATTCCATGAGGTTTTTCCAGTAAGATCTTCTAACAATTACCGCCGATGCGTGACATTCAACACGCCATTGATCTTGTTCCGGGAAGCTACTTCCCCAACTTACCTATTATAGGATGAACCTGGAACATGCTGAGTTGCAGCGCCAGATTGGTGATCTCCTACACAAAGGTTCGTAGGGAGAGTACGAGTATGCCCTGGCCGTGCCTGCACTTCTAACCCCTAAAAAAAGACGGTTCTTGGAGAATGTGTATGGATAGTCGCCGCAATTAATAAAATCACTATCAAATACCGTTTTTTCTTATCCCTAGAATTGATGATAGGTTTGACATGATGTTGGATCCACTGTTTTTTCCAAAATTGACCTGAAAAGTGGATACCATCAAATTCGAATCCGTCCTGGGGGATGAATGGAAAACTGCCTTTCAAGACAAAGGATGGGTTGTACGAATGGTTGTCCATGGGCGTTCGGCCTTTCTAATGCCTCCAAGTACTTTCATGCGAGTGGATGACTCAAGTACTCAGGCCTTTCAGGCACATTTTTGGTAGTGTATTTTGCTGACAATCCGCATTTATAGTAAATCGAAGGAGCCACATTTGGACCATCTTGCTCAGGTTTGCGCTCACTTCAAAAGAAAAACTTTACGCGAATCTAAAAAACTGTTATTTTCCTGTAGTGTTGTCTTCTTAGGGATTTCGTGTTAATCAAGGGCGTTTCTGCTTGACCCTTCCAAAATTCAGGCACTCGTCGTGGCCCGAAGCCCAAGTCTATCCATTGACGTTGTAAGCTTTCATGGGCTTGCTACTTTTATCTGTCGATTCATCGAGGGTTAGCACCATCATGTTCTCCCATTACTGATTGCTAAAAAAGTGCATTTCCCCCCCCCCCCCCCCATGGACCAAATGCCGCGGACCAAGCATTTGGGGAGATTAAAAAAGAAAATGACGAACACCACTTGTTATGAGCTCCTAGATTTTCGAGAGTCTGTGAAGTAGAGTGTGATGCTTCTGGTATTGGTATGAGGTGGGGTATTGAGGTCAAGAGCGACATCCCGTTGCTTACTTTAGTGAGAAATAAATGCGAGAACAACGATACTCCACTTATGATAAAGAGTTCGATGCGGTTTGTTCAAGCATTGGCTTGTTGGAGACATTATTACTTCCGATGAAATTTGTTCTTAGTCGGATCATGAAGCATTACGTTATCTCAACTCCCAAAGAAGTTAAATTCTCGCCATTTGGTCCTGGCTTGAGTTCCTTCAAGATTACACGTTGTGCTAAAAAACGTTCTGAGTTGAGGAATTAAAGCCGCTAATGCCTTAGTCGTCGTGCATTTTCCTGTTCGCTCTTAGATGCAAGGGTTGTTGGATTTGAACGACTTAAGAGGAGATGAATCATGTCAGATTGCGCGACTTTATTGAGCCTTGAGTCATAATCCTTCCATCTCTCTTGATGATTATATAATTCGCGAAGGATTCTTATTTCGCGCTACCAAGCTATGTTCCCTACGCCACTTATTATGAGAGATTTCTTAGTATGGGAGATTCATGCGGGGCCTTGGGAACATTTGGGCGTGATAAACCATTGAGGAAGTCGAACGTCAATTTGTTGGCCTAATCTCAAACGAGACGTGGCAAAATTGTGTTCTCAATGTCGCACATGTCAGTGCCAAACATCGTAAGCAAAACATGGTCTTTATACACCAATTCCTGTGCCAGATTTGTCCTGCAAAGATGTTAGCATGGACTTCTGTGTTGGGTCTCTCGAACATTTCGGAAATACGACCTATTTTTGTAGTTGTAGACGGTTTTTCTAAAATGGGCCATTTATCCCATGCACTAAGACTTCGGATGCTTCTCAGTTGCAAAATTTAATTTAGTGAGATTGTCAAGTTGTATGGTTTCCTAAGTCTATCGTGTATGATAGGGATGTTCGTCATGAGTTACTTTGGGAAAAACCCTTTGGCCCATAATGGTAGGGCACAAAACTTAAATTCTCCACAGCTACCACCGCAAAACTGAGTGGCCAAACTAGGTCGTCAATCGAAGTCTTGGGAATCTCCTTCGGTGTTGGTTGGTGATAAGCAATAGGAATTGGGACTCCATTCTTCTACTGCTCAGTTTGCTTTATAATAGCTCTGTCAATGGTCTATTGGTATGAGTCATTTTGAACTTGGTCACGGGTTTACGCCTAGAAAACCAGTAAGATTTGTTGCCTATGTCGCACATACTAGGTGCAGAGCAGCCGAGTTCTTTTGCCTAGACACCATTCGAGATTGCATGATGAGATCAGAAAAGTTAATTAATGATAGTAATTTCAATATAAATTTCAAGCGGATCACGTCGAGTCGTGCGGAGTTCCCCCCAAGTAGGAGACTAGGTTATGGTTCGTATTCGCCCCGAGCGGATCTTCTGGTACGCAATGGAATTGTGTGCTCGTAGTGCTGGACCGTTCAAAGTTTGAAAACGAATGGGAATGCATATGTTGATTGACCTTCCCCCAGAGTCTGGTATTACTCTAATTTTAAATTGAGGACTGATTGCCTGTAAAGGTCATTTTGATGTTCCTACCGATCCATGTTCTGAGCCTACCCATGAACCTACAATTGATAACCCTACTACCTCCGATATTACACCAGCCACCATGCCTAATTCCTGCACCGAAAGAACATATTGATGCTATTTTAGATGAGCAAATATTTTCCAGGAATGGTGGTGTTCAGCGCTTTGGTTGTTGGAGCGCGTCCTGCTTCTGACGAACTGGATTACCAGCGAGGATTTGCAGCAGATTGACAGAAACCTCTTTGAGTTATTATCAAAAGTCGTCCAGACTACACGACGGAGTGAGTTTTCTTCATCCTGGGAGAGTTGGTGGGAAACCCGGATCCAGGACCTCCTATTACCCGTGTTTATGGCAGTAGATCCAGAAGGCTACCCAGTTTTATTATGGGCTAGATAGGGACTGCTACTGGACCGATGCATAGACCATGGGCTAATTTATTATTAGTACTCTAGCGGCTTGGTTTTATTTGGGTTATTGTTTTGAACTTTTTATCTAGGTTAGGTTATTGGTTTTGGGCCTATTGTATTTGGGCCAATTCTTTCGTACTTGTTTTAGGGTTTCGGAGTGTCTATTTAAATGAGGTTTTGTTATGAAAAGACAATATGATTTGAATAAAGAAAGACGGTTTTTTCTTCCCAACCTTAGATATCTGGCGGAAGCCGAACTTCCCCCCCTTCTTCTTGATTCCGGGGAAGCCAAACTTCCCCCTCCCATCTATCTTCGTGTTACGTTTATCCTATTTTTTTGATATCGATTAAACGTAGAACACCCTTTTAGTTTGTCCTGCGTCAGCGAGGTCTCAGCGCCTTGAAGGCGCGAGCACAGGAGTCTCGCACACGGCGCCTTGACATGGTGAGGTGCACTACCACTTCAAGGAGACGCGCGCCTAGTTGATTTCGCGCCTCATGAGATTCTCAAATCTGTGCGTCATTTTGAAACTCGGATCTGAGCACCGTCGTTTATCTGATCGTGGTCGCAAGAGGTAAGCGTCGTTCTTATCCTATTTCTCTTTCCTTTTTTTATATCTCTCACAAAGACGTCTTGACATACTTTTCTATTTTCAGTTTTTTATCTTCTTTTGCCGTTCGCTTCAATACATTGGAATTAGTTGTCGATATTATATTTTTTTTATATCAATAAGGGGCCTCATTCAACAAGGCATGCGCCCGCGCCTTTAACGACAGATGGTTGGGAAATTTTTTTTGGGGAAATGCTTCTATAGGTGGAGGCTACTGAACTTATCGTCTTTTCACTCACTCTTTGAATAACTCTGTACAAGAAATAGATGTATTTGGATAATTAGGGAAAATTCTGGCACATTTCTAGCGCCGGACCCAATTCAAAACTTCTAATGCCCAGAAACCTTAAACTGGTTACAACTATTCCACATAATGCAATGCAAACCATGAACGGAACAAAATGTGAAGCAGCCCTCTTTACCCAAGACCTAAAAACAGAAATTCCCAGATGCAAAGTTTTTTTTTTTTCATAGCGTAAGAATATTACAATTAAAAGTTCTCTAGTTCAAAATTTTTCAACAAGTGGCAGTGCTAGGGAAAATTACATCACAGGACATCAAATCATAATCACGAAGAAATACAAAAAGAAAAAATGGAGATCCACTATACCAAATGTAACATAAAAACCCTAATCCAGAACCTCGTCCAAACAGGCTCCATTGGATAGATATGGATTCTGACATGAGTTAGAGAGGCTTTATATGATTTGAAACTGATGTTAATAAAAGTGATTGAAATTCTCATGCCAAAGAAGTACATCTTTTCCACTTCATCTGCCTTCCACCCTATTTCACAAACCACCTGTAGCTAAACAATCCCCCCAAAAAAAACAAAGAGCAGAATCCTTAATTTCAAAAAATCCAGGTCTATACAGTGGGCCTTAACACCAGTCGAGGGCTCAATACGATCAGCAAATACATACTACACTTAAACAATGGCATCAATCAGTTTAAGAGAATAACATCAAACTGCATTCAAAAAATCAATAGCAATGACAAGAAGAGGGACAAATCACATTAAAAAGAAGGAAGCCCAATATCTAAGCATCAGTTTGAAATCAGATGACTATGAGAAAAGAGGTTTCACACAAAAGAAGAAGAAGAGTACCCTTAAAATGTCACTCAAACCCTAATTCCCAAAATCTCATTGCCCAACTCACTCCGAGGCTCCTAAGACCAGAAAATTCAACTACACATACCATCAATCAATGCGAGAGAGCAAACACCAAGCCCAGTATCACCATCAAACAGAAATAAGAAAAGCGGACAAATGATAGTTAAAAGAGCCTAGATCTGAAGCAGCAGTTGAAATCATGGATGGACATATGAGAAAGAGATTCCCACCCACACCAAAGAAGAAGAAAGGAAGTACCTAAAATGTCACTCAGAACCCCTATTCCAAAATCTCATTGCCCAACAATCACTCGAGCTCACTAAGACCAGAAAACTTCAAACTACACAATACCATCAATCAAGCGAGGAGCAACACCAAAGCCATGATCAACCAATCAACAGAAATAAGAAAAGCGGGACAAATGAATAGTTAAAAGAAGCCCAAGATCTGAACAGCAGTTGAAATCAGAACTCATACAAGAAAAGAGTTCACAAAAAAAGGATAAGACGAAGAACCATAAGCGGACTTAGAACTTAAGAACCCCTAATTCAAAAATCTCATTGCCCAAACATCATTCCGGAGCCCACTTATGACCAGCAAATTCATACTAGTAACAATTACGATCAATCAATATAAGAGAGTAACACCCACGCCATTATTAAAGATCGAAACCGAGAATAAGAAAATGGGGGACAAATCATAGGTAAAAGAAGCCTAGATCTGAAGCAACAGTTTAAAACCAGATAACATACGAGAAAAGAGTTCACAGAAGAAGACAGAAGACGAAGAATACTGGGTTTCTGGGGTTTTCCGTCGACCCATTTGGAGACGGAAAAATGGACCTTCTCGCGGGTGATGGCTTCGGCTTGTAGGGCTCTTTGAGGCAGTTCATCACCAGGTTCGCGCATACGTTCGAGTATGTTATGTAAGTCATTCCCGCCCGGCCCTCCAGACGGCACCGCCGCGTTCGACGCCATCTCTTCCATCTCTCCCTCTCCCTCTCTCTCGCTCTCTTGTCTCTCCGCTTTCTATCGTTCCTATTCGACACGATTGCTGTGTTTCTACTTACATGAGCGACCTATTGGATTTGGACTCGAGTCTGGTTTTAACGCTGGACCCATTACAATTTTGAAAATGACAAAAGTGCCCTCTAAATATTGCGTCTCGATGTAGGTCAGTTTGCGGTTACCATTTTTTTACTTTTTTTCATTTGATCTAAGTTAGATTTTTTTCTTCTTTTTGATATTTTTTTTACTTTTTTTATTCACGGAGAATCGAATAGATATTCATAAAAATTAAATTAAATGATTAAATGTATCTCAGTAGTAAATAAGTTTGATTCAATTTTTTTTTTTACTATCTTAATCGTTTGTTGATCTGGAGAATCAAAAAAAAAATTACAAAAATAAACAAAAATATTCCAAAAAGAATTTTATCTTCAATACATTTTTTTATAAAAGAATTTAATTTTTCTATTCCTCTAAGATGAATCAAAAAACTAAAAATTAAAACAATAACATATACCACCAAACAAACTAAGCTTCTTTCCACACTCGTCCATTCCACTCCCCTCCAATTCCTAAACATGCAGAAAGGGATGACCATTAGTTCAAACTTATGGCGATTGACGCTTTGTTGAATCCCACCTTCCTATCCTTTGTTTGTTTCTTTCTTTAAACGGAATTGAATTCCCCAGTGGTAATACTG
>VIGQ01000170.1:95000-102500 GCA_009663005.1 Actinidia chinensis
AAACATTTGATTTCTACAACCAAAAGTCTCTACATCCATTTCAAGCCATCTATCTCAGCAAGCTAAAACTGAGCACATCAAATTAAGAAAAGGGATCCAAAAGATCTTACAAAACTGATGATCAATTGGCAGGTTCAATTTCAATGCATAATTAGCAAGAACATGGTCCATTTCATCTAAAAGGTATCTTCTATTCGGTAGATATAAAACCACGTGGGAAAAAATTGCAAAAATTTGACATAGGCGTTTGTCAGTGGACATTGTGACTTTTGGTCACCATTGGCTGTAAAACTGCAAAACAAGTGGTCTAAATCAAATTTCAAATGGCCTTTACTATACTTTCCACCACTATCGATTTTTCCATGGAGGCAAACAAATTGGACACAACCATTTATCCTCCCACACGGAAAAGCAAGTCCGCACGTTAAGTATTAAATCATGAATTTTCAACTTTTGAAAGTTAAGAAAGCCAAAAAACAAAAGGATTAGTGTGTCAATTAAACTAATACATATTGTTCAAGTAAGATCATAAAAGAAAAAATTAAATGTTTAAGTGTATTGTAACGTTTCCATTTATGGTATGGACATACTGACAGTGACAGTGAGTAAATCCATTTTTGTTATATTGCTTTATTATTGATGTTTTGTATATTATTGTAATATAATAAGATCTCAATTAACACTGCGATTCACAAAGATGTATGATTTCAGGCCAAATAGAGGAATGATTTACTCTAATATAAATAGAAAGGGTGGAATCACAAAGTCTCCAATAAAAAAATTACCAAAGTCCTGATTTCCTCATTGTGAATGAGTAGTTCTAACAATAACCTTAAAAACTGAGCAAAAATTATATCCAAGATAATGATGTCTGAGTTTTCTTTCGCAACTTCAGTTCCTTGGATGCCCATGGAAAGACCTATTATCTGCCTAAAACATAAAAGGTAAACAAAACAAATCAGGGCACAATAAAAAGGCATACTACCAAAAAAGAAATACCATATCCCCCATTCCCCCTGTTAATAATGGAAACACTAATATAAATAAAAATATTCCATGCAATTAAAATTAGCAAAAACACAAATCAAATCGAAGCTGCTTCAGGCTTCATCTACCTAAGGTTCTATACCAAAATTGAACAGAAGGATTACTAACTTTTCTGCTTTAGAGCGGGGGGGGGGGGGGGGGGGGGGGGGGGGGGGGGGTGATAGATAACACTTAAACACTTCATGATTGTGGTAATACGTATAGGCATTGCGCAATGTGTACAAACTAAAATTGGCAATTGTCAGCATGGGGGAGTGGACAAGTGTCGAGATGATCCCATTTACCAATGCCTGTGTATAAGAATACAAGTTGCACAAAGATAAACCGTTCTCCATTACTAATCACTTGTGTTGCTACCCAACAACATAGACAAGTATATAGGCCCTTCATAGGCTGAACACCTATGTCTAGGACTTGGTGAGTTTGACATGTTTCATTCAACGCCTAGTCCACTCCAACAGGCATTAAATATGTATGAGATATTTTGGGCTGGAACTGTTAGATCTATATTGGCCATACAAGGGGATGAGACAACAATATGCGTACTGGGCACATCAGATGCCTTCGACAAAATCAAGAGACATATCTGAGAAGAATGAGTCAACCTCATTGAGAGCAGGATCACTCATAGTTCCATCGCCAGTTTACAGCAACGAACCCCCTCCTTTACGTAATGCTTGCACAAGTAAAAGCTTGTCATTAGAGACGAACTTCCCATGAACCCCTATACACCATGACACAAAATTACTCATACATGGGATCACCATGATGTAACTTCACCTATGATGATACCGATGATTTTCTTTGCAACTTGTTCCCTTTCTTTCTCGATAATTTGACGGAAGGCTTTTTCCTTCTATAAATAGTAGGCCCCTCGCGACATCTGCATCTGAGTCACGTATTCCCACAACTCATAGCAATTGCTTTTGCTGTTTGAAGTTGTCTCATGACCATGCGTCCATATGTTACAACATCCCTTCATCATTTTCTCCAGTGGCACCACGCGAAAAATAAGGTCGACACATTGTTCCTTTTCAAAGAATTAACATCGTAATTTTTTCCTCTTGGCGCTCTGGCTGATGCACTTCCGCCACAGGACCAAAGGGTTGAATGTGGACTGAAGGCAAAAGCCTTTCCCTGGATAAGGCTCAACAACCTGTAACCTAGTCCACATGCGAGGATAGAAGAACAAATTGCTATCTTCAACTCAATCATTTCCCCAAGATGAAGGAAGAATAGCACCGACCTAGTCCAAGGAAATTCTTCTGACAACATTTAAATAATCAAGAGGTGTTTAAAAAGCAACAACTGCTGTCCCCTTTAACCCCAATTAGTTCTTTCCTAAAATAGAGGAAGAGAAAAATGAACTCTACTTATTCCACGCAAATAGTCTTTTATCCTCATCATCTAGGAACATTTTATTGTTTCAGAGCAAAGGCAGAAGCACAGACTGCTGCTTCAAAGCTAAACCCATCATGTCTTCCCAGCGTTTAGGAATAAAAATGCATTGACATTACAAAAAAACAATCAATTTCAGAAATCATAGAACCCCATTCGATATCACATTTTCAACTAATTTTCTCACTGTTTCCAACTATTTTGGTTTGTCATAACATGCACATTTCACCCCAACAAAGAAGGTAAAATTCGTTCTTACCTAACACCAGCATCTGTGTCAAGTTTCGCCTGCATCTTTGACACCAGGGCGAACAAGGTCCTAGAGAAAGAGGCATGTTAGCTAAACTTAGAACTTTGAACACCGTTTGTCGAAATCTTATTCTACAATGAGAAACATTATATCTGAGACTTCATGGTTAACATGCTCCTTACAAGAAACTATAAAACCATTCCTGAGCAAACATTGTGCATTGGTTATAAAATAAGAAGGCTAATTTGTTTTCTATTTTCTTTCTTTTTCTTCTTTCTATCTCTTTATTTTTTGGGGGGGTTGGGGGGGAGTGGCCCGGGGTGAGTTCTGCCCTCGTGAAGAATTAGAAGCTGACTGCTCAAGCTGGAGCAGTTGTCTCAATTATGGTTCATCTCCAATTAAATCTTTATATGATCAGAGTTGTCCATTAGCAATCTATACGTTTTATCAAACTTCGAAACACTCACCAAACAATAAACCAATATAATGGGCACTTATAGAAAGAAGAAGCCAGAATTCGAATGACACTTATAGTGTTTCGAACGATGGTGTATAGCTTATGCCACAATAGCCAGCCAAAACAAGGTCATCTTTCAGGTGGTAAATTCCATGTTCCAGGTGCTCTCATCAGAAGAACTTAGTCCACCTCACATGATCTGTACGCAAAAGCAACACAGCGCAAGCTTCTTTCACCCTATCATCAATAGCTTTCATTAAAAAAGGCCTGCAGAAAGATTTGAAACATTTCATTTCCCCGCTTTGACAAATGTAAACACTTCAACATTGTAATTAGTAGGAGTATTCCTTTTAAATACATATAATTTTTTACATAGTCCTCCTCATTTCACGTATCAAAAAAATATTAACTTGAACTGCTTTACAATTTGCATAATTTCTGATCTATAAAACAGAACGTATACTGAAATTCCTTTTTCAGCTAAAGAGTGAAGCTTGTTATTGACTTCTCATTGTCAAGGGATTGCCAGCTACCGTTAGAGTCAAGATATCCTTACTGAGGCTTAGAAACAATTTCAGCTGCTCCCTTCCAATATATATGAACTTGAGCGAGTTGGAATTCGCTTTGAGAATAGGAAAAGATTATCCCGTTAGCTTAACCAAAAATCAATTGAGAGTTGGCCTGCACATTAAAAAGGACACAAAGAAGCATGATTCACAAAGACAGTGTTTGTGCAAAACCAAGACCACATAACTTCTCAATTACCTTTTTTAATGCAACACCCCCTCGCTTTCTCCGATTGAAGGAGAAACCTGTAAAACCTCAGATTCTGACCTGATAACATCAAACTTCATCCCCAACTGCACACGAAAAGTAGGATAATAGAATCAATCTCAAGTAAAAGAAGGAACAAAAGTAAAACTGAATACTGATAAAATCGTTCTATACTGACTCCCATGGATGGCCTTTTCTGTTGGAGTCCAGCAACTCTATATCTCCACCATCCTATCATGTAGAAACAGTCATATATCAATTTAACCACTTATTGGTAAGCACATGAACATACAATTGACGCAGACGTCACCCCTTAGCCTCACAACAATTCAATCAGAAAATGAGAAAAGAGGACAAATCGCATGCCCCGTTGTGTCGAGCACCACTAGGGGAATGGATTTATGTGGATAGCAGTCTTGATGTCAAGGCACGATCAAACATCAAGTCTCTTTCACGCAATCAGCAGAATATATAATCAATGTTTTGTCAATATGTTTGAAAGAAAATCAAGCAATTGACATGCATAAAGGACTATTGTTACTAAAATCCAGTAAAAGCCAGTACATGGGCCGAGATTTGGTTTAACTGATATTATGGCCCTAGGTCCCTGCAGAATTGCCTAATAGAAATCCATGTAATTCCCCAAATAGTAGGAAAGGTTCGATTTGACTGGGTTGGGTTTTACACTGGCTGAGGCATCTAAGAAATTAGAAAAAATAAAGTGTAGTTGTCTTGGATGCTTGTGCCATAACTGCCACCTCAAAAAAAAGTATATTTATTGCTGCACTGAGAGAGAGAGATACCTGAAAGTTTTTGAAAGGAAAAGAACTATCTTTATTGTCTAAATTAATTTAATATCAGAGGGATTTTTATATCCATATAGTTTTTCTGGTAAAAGTCTATCCTAATCTACCATATTAATAAAAATGGATTTCAAAATAGGATAGAAGTCATCTAATCTACAGATTACATAAAATCGTAATGCAAAAAAATAGGACACTATAGACTAACCCCCTAAAAACTTAATTCAAACTTAATTTGCATTTATTAGAAACAAACTAATTATCCTCATCTTCACACTCCCTCAAGTTGTGCATAGATATCTATCATGCCACCACTTACGATAAAACTCAAAGCTTGATTTGAACCATCCTTTTGTAGCATGTCAGCTTTTTGTTGTGTCCGTTGGAACAAACGGCATACAAATAATACCAGCCTCCATTGCTCTTTTATGAAGTGTCTTCAATCTCAACATTTTGGTTCTATCTGCGCACAGGGTTATGAGCAATGCTAATCGCAGCTTGTTATCACAATATAGTTTCAAGGGCATCTCTAGTGGTCTTTTTAATTCTTCATATCTTTTAACGCACATATCTCACATACTCCATCGCCATAGCCCGCTACTCGCTTCCTGCACTACTCGTGCTCTACACTTTGTTTCTTGCTCCTCCAAGTGACTAAATTTCCCCTATATAGGTGCAGTAACCTATGTGGATCTTCTATCTGTAACTGACCTGCCCACTCCCATCTTTGTATGCTTCAATAGTCTTATGCTCACTCTTCTTCAGAACAGTCCCTTTCCTGGAGTACTTTTCAAATATCTTAGGTCCGGTCTATTGCCGCAATATGTACTTCACTAGGTGAGTGTCATAACTGACTTCCTTGCTGACTGCAATGAAATAATCTGGTCGAGTGTGAGATTAATAAATCAGTTTTCCCACCAACTTCTGTACCATTGTTCACAGGATCCACAATGGTAGCTCCTAGTTTCTGATTGGATCGATTGGAGTATCGCCGTCTACATCCCCTCATTCCGGTTCTTTGAAGGAATCAAGATGTATTTCCTTTGTGAGACAATAATACCCCTTTTTGAACGAGCAACTTCCATCCATAACTATCTTAGAGACCCCAATCTTAATTCAAATTCCAACGCTAGACTTTCTTCATCGATCTATTTCATGACATTATCCCAGTAGAATCATATCATCCCACATATACATCAAATTGCATCTTACCATCATTGGAGTGCTTTTGACATAGTTGATCACTTTGAGTTTGGACATAGCCCTTGTTTTTTACGGATTGAGTAATCGTTCAAACCAGGCTCTTGGAGATGGGCTTGAGCCCGTATAATGACTCTTCAGCTTACACACCTTAGACCAAGTGTTCATCAAATCCAGGTGGTTGCTCCATAATAAACTTCCTCCTCCATTACCATTTAAACGCCATTCTTCACATCTAACTGTTGAAGAGGCCACGTCAAGAATTTGCTACAATTGAAGAAGCACTCTCACAGTATTCAACTTTGCCACTGGAGCGAAGGTCTCAATATATCCATACCATAGGTTTGAGTAAAACTTTGGCCACCAATCTTGCTTTACTATCTTTCGAGAATCCTCTGACTTATATTTGACTGTGAACACCCATTGCAACCCCCTGTTGTCTTTCCTTTTGTCAAACCATCACTTCCCATGTATGAGTTTTCTCAAGTGCCCCATTCTCTTCAGAATAGCCTTCTTCCACTCAGGAACCTTAGCTTCCTGTACATTCTTTGAATTCTACCAAGAATATTTGAAGTAATGCAAAAATGAGGAGAAATCTTTTTATAGGACAAATAGTTAGACAGGGTGTGTTTGGTACAAGACGTAACACCCTTGGGTAGCATGGGAATATTAAGATCATCAAGGACGCGGAACTAGAGTTAGAAATAAACGGACGGTTGACAGGAATCATTTGATTATTACCTGGATATTCAATGAGTTTGGTTCTTCCCTCAGTTCGGATTCATGCTGTAGAGGATCGGGATGCTTTCCTTTGAATATGCTCCTCCTCGAGTATATCAAGAGTTCTAATTTTTAGTACTGTTTTATTCCCACTTCATATTACTGTGATTTTGATTGTGAGATGGCAGAGAAGATAGCCATCCAAACTTTCAATATCAAAACACCATTTTTTTTTTACCCAAAAATTCAGCAGTTTTTCAAGACACATCAGAGGTTGTTTATATCCAATCCGGAAGTTTCAATTTCTGGGTGAACAATTGATTTGAATTTGATGGTTCAAGCAAATGGCTTGGGTTTGGTGTTGGTGTCTTTCTATTTTTAACACATCTGAATCTTCACTTGTGCTCTCCCCTCAAGATTAGCGCAAAAAAAGGGTTGGCTTCAAAAAAGGTTCCAACTCTGTCAAACAATTTTTGATCGGGATCAAAACTTTAGTATCCTTCTGAGTAGGTGCATTACTACAAAACAACATTTTCTAGCCTGGATCAGTTTTTCCCTTTTCTGTCATTTAAATGGACACAGGCAGTGCACCCCACAATTTTTTAGAGGAAGTGTAGATGATACCCTAAGAGATAGGATTAAGTTGTGAACATATGTCAATGGTGTTTTGAATTTAAGATCCTAGTAGCATCCTATTTCTGATATATTGTAACTTTGAGAATAGCTTCACCCCAAAGGTTTTGTACTTGATTGTGAACATAAAGCTCTAGCCACTTCCAAAAGGTGTTTATTTTTTCGTTCAGCTATTCCATTTTGTTGAGGAGTGCCATTGACAAGAACTTTGGTGACTA
>VIGQ01000170.1:112500-115000 GCA_009663005.1 Actinidia chinensis
AAAAAGAAAATGATTATGTTTTTTTGTTTTTATTTTCTTTTGTTAGGAAAATTGGCAAACGGCCAAATATTACAGCCATTGACCCGTGTGACCAAGTTGACCAAGTTGACCGAAAAATACACTTTTTCCCTGGACTTTCTGTTAATTACAGATTGTGGTCCCTTGAAGTTTGGAAATTGCAGTTGGTCCCTGGGACTTGGGAAATTGCAATTAGGTCCCTTGGAAAAATTGAAAATTTCAATTTAGTCCTGAAGTTTGAAGTTGATCAATTTGGGTCCCAGACAGTGGCTGATTTTGCCAGGAAAGCCCTTAGTGTCTGAAGTTTATCGGCATTCCGGGGATTCATCCGCGAGGTCGGTTTCAAGGGGAAAAGATTTGCTTTCCATTTTGGAGAGAAGTAAGAAAGGGAGTGATTTGAGTGAGCCCTAATAAGCTTTCAGATGCGGATTATGCCCCAGGAAGGAAAACCAAGGATGAGGAATGCGATGAACAGGAAGATGATTGCATATCAGACCATGCATGGACACGAGGTGTTCTATCATGTAGCCCGATGAGACGAGTTGTGAACAGATCTGACAATGCATTGAAACAACAGGGTGTTCCAACATGTGCACGATGAGATGAGTGCCATGGGTTGTGCCCCAAATTGGAGGAGAGTACCTGGAGAAGACACTCAGAACAAAAGTCTTAAGGAGGGGAGGCTGTGTGTTGAAACTAAGAGAGAGGGACTACTCGTGGCGGAACAAATGAGCGAGTAGTTCCAGGAAGAGAGGCCACAGGAAGAGGTCAAGAGAGAGGCAGAGAAGAGGTCTCAGGAGAGGTCAGAGAAGAGGGCCAGAGAAGAGGTATCAGGAGAGGTCAAGAAAGGCGGCTGAGAGAAGAGGTCAAGGCAAGCAGATGATGGCGGAGGGCAGAATCCAGAGGTCGCACTTTAAGTGCTTTTATTGCGACCAGGCGGGACAAGAAGAATTTCCAAGGAACAAAGCACAAGGATCAAGTCTTCATGAGGCAGAAACAACAGAATGATGGCTGTGGAGGAGAGTGACTAGCAGACATCTGCAGAGAGTGAAGAGTCAGATTGGATTTCTGATTTCAGGAATTGCTTACCACTTGTGCAGAGATAGAGGTGTTCTTACACATGTGCATGCGGAGGGGAATTGTTCGGATGGCGCACGATGCGCTGTTGGCAAAGGCCAGTCCGGTTCCGCAGACGGGGATCCATGAAGGTGACCGGGGTGGTTTAAGGATGTTTCATTGGAGAGGCAGGAGTCGAAGCGATGAAGCTTTGAAGCAATAGTGGAGGAACACTCAGAGTTCCAAGGGAAATAGGAGAAGCTGCGGAGAAGGAAGCCTGGCAGGGGGGGGGGGGGGGGGATATACCGACTGAGGGAGGAATGTCAAGACAGGAGAGGCTTATGTCCGACATAGGTCCAGTGGTGTAGCAAGATGGATGGACGAAAGAAGAGCAAACCGTTGCACAGAGGCACGCAAAGCAGCGCAGGAGTCTTACCTGAGATGGAATTGAAGGATCCACAGTCTTTAGAAAGGAGCGCAAGTAGATGCTGGGGATAGTGCGGGAAGTATGGCCAGACACGAGAAGGTGCAACCGTGCAGGATGTCCATTGAGAAAGCTCAGAGGAGAGAGACAGAGTAGATGTTACGCGACAGGCGTGACGTAGCCAGGATACGAATCTCTTCGCTCTAGAAAAAGTGGCGGTGATCTCTCCAGTGTACACATTAAGGGAGGTAGAGATGGAGCACGGACGACTGCAAAAGCGACGTACTTGCAGGACCACGGTGGGGGGAAGCCAGAGCACCGAGGTGAGAAGGTGCAGGCACTTCAGGTTTGGAAGTGCAATCCGTCAGTGGAAGTGAGTGACAGTTGAAGAAGGGGGGGTAAACATATTCGGGGATACTGTCTTGTAGATCTTACGGGGGAGCTGGACTAGAAGTTGTCAGGGATGCTAACTCGACGAATGCAGAGTTACCCTCAAATGGCTGGAGGGGGAGATTGTTGGAGTCCAGCCCATTATGAGGCCACTGTGAATAGCCCAAGACCATGAAGCCAAGCCCAAGGCCCAACTCAAGCCTTGCCAAAGCCTCTCCTTCTAGATGCAGCCTACCGTCATTGATTCATAAGAGACTGTGTCTCTGATATTAGCTGAGGAAGAAGAGAGGCAGAGGAGGAAGAAAAGAATGCAGGAGAGAAGAAAGCTTGTGAAGCTTGTCAAGAGGAGGCATGTTGAGCTCAGCCATAGCTCATCGTCCTTCTTGGGGGCCATAAATACAGAGAGGTGCCAGAGAGAAGAGCAGGGTGCAGAGACATGTAAGGGGTTGGGGCTTTGGTTGGGGGCACACAGCAGAATGCTGTGTGCAGGGGGCTGGGGGAGTGCTAGTGTGCTAGTGACGAGCACCGAGGGGCCACCGAGAGATCTGTGTTGAGAGTGGCTAGAATTGGTAGCTGGGAGTGAGATCTGAGAGAGACAGTGAGATGGTGAGA
>VIGQ01000170.1:120000-122500 GCA_009663005.1 Actinidia chinensis
AAGCAGGACCCGTGGCAATCAACATAGCTATGGGTCAACAATTATGAAATATTCAACTTTGTTGCATGTTATGAAACTTTCTACTGCATTTCTGAGAAGAAATTTTTTCTCGACGAAGTTGAACAAAAAAGTGGCAAGGGAAGTGAGTTCCAATAAGGACCGAGCTATATGCACATGGGCGGAATGGTTTCTCTCTGGTTCTGGATTCCTTTGTTATTCTAGTTTCAGGAAGACCGGGTGTCATAATTGACCTCTCAAACTTTGTTATATATTGGCCCGCTTGAACCTTTTTTTGGTTGGAGCAGGGTCTTTTTTTTTTTACCAAGTTAGCAATGGGAACCAAACCGTAATTTAACCCTCTTGGCCTAATACTTGCTCCGCCAGTCTGTTCTCTCAATGAGAAGTTTGATGAGCTTTTGCACGGTTGGTTTGTTAAGAAGAATGACCATAAGGCGACGCTAAATCTGCTTTCAATTTTGGATCTACGCTCTATAAACTTTGGGTGGGTCCCTCGTCCTGAACCACTTGGGGAAGGGGAAAGAGGATGAGGACGTGATGGTGAAATGAAGAGAGCAAAGGCACGGATACCTTAACTTGAAATTACATGTACACAAGTATCCAAATTTTGGCACCACTCACTTACACTATGGAGTTTATACGTGTTTCATGGAGTATCCTTGCATCATAAAAAAGAGAAGGCTCAATTGCATCAAGCCATTATGTTTTCATGGCCCAAACTCTTCTCATTTAATCAACCTATAATTGCAGCTTAGATTAATGCACAGGTAGAGATGGATGAGATTTTTAAATGATATTTTCCTCGTGTGCTCAAGAAGAGGCAGACTCTGCTGCCGGACATTGATAGTGCACTACTAAGCCTATCAGCCAGATTAGGAACCTGAAACTAGAAACCTAGAGCCTTCAACCACACAACAATAATCACACAAAATTAAATAAATATAGCACTTACAAACTTAAGTTCCCAGCAAGTTATGCTTCCGAGATAAGGAGCAAGAACAGATGGATAAAAGTCATTTAAAATATGCCCTCATACGGCTCAAACCTGAACATTACGATATCATATGAATAAATGATACAGATTATCAATTCTGTACGATTACACTGCCATCCATCCCAAGACTTGAGTTTCTGTTAGAACTCCACTTTCATTAGAAACAAATGTCTGCACTTCCAAGTAAAAGGAAATGCCTATACTCAATGTTAACAAAGCCTGCTCAAAATTTGGGGGCTGAAATTAAAGTAATGTAAAATACAATTTATGCTACCAGTTATCGAAGCTGCATCAATTGAGTGCCTTATTTCTTGAAGAAGAAGCTGACGTCATGTCCCGCATCTATTTTCAAGTATATAACATCAACCTTTTGCGGTACACTAGAATAAGACCTCCAGTTCTTCATTTAATAAAGGTCTAATGTTTCGCAAGGGGCTCAATTATGATCACAGAATACCAATAAAAATATTAATCGCACCAGATCGACTTCTTCCTTGCACGTGACCTAACTATCGATTCTTCTGTTCTCTGATCCTCACAAAATTCTCTCCTTGACCACTCTTGGACAATTTTTAGAGGATGAGCTTCTGTGTTGAACACCCACTCAGCAGTGGGATAATGAAGGGGGTGAATAAAAGCGATAGAAATATTTGAGTGTCTCAGCAGAAAGAAGCTTTGCATCATATTGTCTTTGACACCAGTATTAACCTGAAACATCATACTCCAGGAGTTTAAAGCCACATAATAGTGCCTGAAAAGGATGTGTTTCCACAATCTATCATTTTGCTTCTGAGCATTGCTTTTTTCAGTATGAGAAAAGGTTGTCCAGGAAAAGCCTTCAGTATCGGGATGTCAGAACAAACCACTTGCACAATCATAAACAAAGCCCATCAAGTTCTTCAAATTTTTCAGTAATAATAGCAAAGTGCATCATCATTCTTCAATTCTTTTGGAGGAAAAAACAAAATCAACAAATTGACAATATTTGGGAATTTAATACTACGAGAATCACCCATTTTTTAACTACAATATTTGGAACTTCATAGAGAAGTGTCAGATTCACTTCTCTCAAATTATAGTACTAACCTATTTTTACATGGACTCGGGTATGTATCCAAGTGTCCGGACGATACGAGGAACACGCTGAAATTTTCATATTTCTTAGTATATTTATTTTATTTTCCTAGTAAATAGTATTTCCAAGGGTCATAAACGCATTTCATCATTATTTGGTATTTTAATCATATTTATTTTGTGAACTTGATTTACAAAATCACTTTCTAGAGTGATGTCCACTACAATGTCAGACACATCTCATACCCTTATCCAAGTGTCCCGATAACGGATACTTTTTTTTTTAGAAGAGTCCATGTAACATAGGTCATACCCTTATCCAAGGGTCAAGTGTCCGACATGGTACGTTTTACTTTTAGGAGAGTCCATGTAACATAGGTATTAATTGTGCCCTCTCGCATGCATTTTCCAATA
>VIGQ01000170.1:157500-162500 GCA_009663005.1 Actinidia chinensis
ATTGAAACTGTAGTAATTTCTAAAAATTACAGTTTTAACCCATATTTAAAATTATAATTTTAACCCACATTCTATAAAATTATAGTTTTAACAAAAACCCAGATTCGGAAAATTACTTTAAAAATGCAGATTTTACCCAAATATCTAGAAATTGTAGTTTTAACCCATATTTAAAAATTACAGTTTTAACCCATATTTAAAAATTACAGTTTTAACCCATATTTAAAAATTACAGTTTTAACCCATATTTAAAAATTACAGTTTTAACCCATATTTAAAAATTACAGTTTTAACCCATATTTAAAAATTACAGTTTTAACCCATATTTAAAAATTACAGTTTTAACCCATATTTAAAAATTACAGTTTTAACCCATATTTAAAAATTACAGTTTTAACCCATATTTAAAAATTACAGTTTTAACCCATATTTAAAAATTACAGTTTTAACCCATATTTAAAAATTACAGTTTTAACCCATATTTAAAAATTACAGTTTTAACCCATATTTAAAAATTACAGTTTTAACCCATATTTAAAAATTACAGTTTTAACCCATATTTAAAAATTACAGTTTTAACCCATATTTAAAAATTACAGTTTTAACCCATATTTAAAAATTACAGTTTTAACCCATATTTAAAAATTACAGTTTTAACCCATATTTAAAAATTACAGTTTTAACCCATATTTAAAAATTACAGTTTTAACCCATATTTAAAAATTACAGTTTTAACCCATATTTAAAAATTACAGTTTTAACCCATATTTAAAAATTACAGTTTTAACCCATATTTAAAAATTACAGTTTTAACCCATATTTAAAAATTACAGTTTTAACCCATATTTAAAAATTACAGTTTTAACCCATATTTAAAAATTACAGTTTTAACCCATATTTAAAAATTACAGTTTTAACCCATATTTAAAAATTACAGTTTTAACCCATATTTAAAAATTACAGTTTTAACCCATATTTAAAAATTACAGTTTTAACCCATATTTAAAAATTACAGTTTTAACCCATATTTAAAAATTACAGTTTTAACCCATATTTAAAAATTACAGTTTTAACCCATATTTAAAAATTACAGTTTTAACCCATATTTAAAAATTACAGTTTTAACCCATATTTAAAAATTACAGTTTTAACCCATATTTAAAAATTACAGTTTTAACCCATATTTAAAAATTACAGTTTTAACCCATATTTAAAAATTACAGTTTTAACCCATATTTAAAAATTACAGTTTTAACCCATATTTAAAAATTACAGTTTTAACCCATATTTAAAATTATAATTTTAACCCACATTCTATAACGCGATACTGCTTGTTTTTTGTCTGATCTGCTTGAGAGAATATATTATATGCTTGGAATTATAGTTTGTCAATGGATGACTTAACTAGGTCTGTTATGTGGTCGGCACGAAGTGATCGGCCAGTGGACAGGCCTATTCACTCAACCCAGAAATACGACGTGTGGTGTGTTACACATGTTGTGTTCTGCTCGACAGAGGCAAAGGATAAAAACCACAAGTGCAAGACTGTGTTAAAGCGAAGTTTAAATAGATATTCGTTTCATTCGGTTAAAAAAAGTACTAAAATATTGATTTTAATTCGCAATGATGTGTGTGATTTGAAATATGTCCAAACACCCAATGCAAATAAGTATTTTATTAATTTTCTTGATGATTGTACAAAATACTGTTATGTGTACTTACTAAAAAGTAAGGGTGAAGCTTTAGACAAATTCATTCTTTATAAGAATGAGGTTGAAGTGACCGAGGTAGTGAATAGAATCTTATTTGGTGGATACTGTGGTAAACACAAAATTATCTACTAAATCACTTTATTCTCCTCATTAGAGTGAAACGGTTGAACGAAAGAATCGTACCTTCAAGAATATATAACTGTTATATTGAATAAGTTCTGATTGTCTAATGTCTAAGAACATGTGAGGTAAAGCGATTATACCGCCCACTATAATCTTGAAAATAGTACATCGCAAGAAATTGGACAAAAACTGAGTTGTTTAAGGGTAAAAGTCCTACCTATAATTTCTTAAGAACGTGGGAGTGTCTTGCGAAGGTGACTTTATCTCCTCATTAGAAGGAAAAGATAGGTCTAAAAACCATTGATTGTGTGTGCATCAGTTATGCAAAAAATAGTAGTGCATATCGATTTCTTGTGTATGAGTCTGGCATACCAAATATTCACAAGAATACCTACATGAAGTTTAGGAATGCGTTGTTCTTCAAACACATATTTTCATATAGATCCATTGGTGAGTATAGTTCAGTGAAACAGACTCTACATCCTGCTAATGATAGCAGTTGAGACTAAGAAGATGAATTTGAAACGGAAGAAAGACGTAGTAAGAAAGCTAGAACGTCAGTATTTTTTGGTCCAGGGACTTCCAACTTATATGTTAGAAAGTGAGCTCGGACATACAAGGAAGCAGTGAGTTGTTCCGAAGGTACATTGTGAAAGTAGGTTATTAAGAATGAGGTTGACTCCATTTGCAGAACCCTACGTAGGAATTGGTGGATTTTGCCACCAGGCAGTAAACCTCTAAGCTACAAATGGATCTTCAAAAGAAAGATGAAGGCAAATGGTCAATTGATAAGATATGCTTGTTATCAAAGGATACATACCAAAAAAATGCCTAGACTACTTTGATATTATTCCCATCTCGAGAATTACATTAATTAGGATATAATTGCGATCGCGGCTTTGCGAAATCTCGACATATATCAGACAGATGTAAAGATAACTTTCCCGAATGGAGATTTAGATAAAGAAATTTACATGGAATAACCTGAGATTTTTTTTGTACTTGGAAAAGATAGAAAGTCTGTAGACTGTTAGAGCTTATATGGTCTCAAGCCAGCACCCAAATAATTGCATGAGAAGTTTGACAATGTTGTACTGTTTAATGGTTTTAAAATTAACAAATGTGACAAAATATATTTATGTCAAAGACCAGACGAAAAGTTCGTCATTTTGTGTTTTACCGTTGCTGACATGATCATTGTTGGTGTAACGATTAAAATTATCAATCTATACAAACATGTTAAATTCTTCCCCTGAAATTTGACATGAAGGATATGGGGCTGGCAGATGTGATTTAGATTGTGAAAATCACCGAATATCTGATAGAATGGCACTTTTCAACCACACTATATTAATAAAAATTTACAACAAATTCACGTTCATTTGAATGTTGAAGAACTATGTAGATATAAATCTCACTTATCCAATAATGCGAGAAAGAATATCCAAATTGAGTATTCTGTCTATGAGGATTTAATGTACATTATGAGTTGTACAATGCCCGATATAGCCTACTCGGTGAGCAATTGGGGAGTTACACGAGTATTCATGAAGTGATCGCTCGGAAGACGCGGATTAGTAAGGTTGCTATGCTATTTAAGATATACTCGTGATTTAGACTGTATTACAGAAAGTTTCAATAGTACTAGAAGGGTATTATGTGCAAATAGATATCAGATATGAATATCAAACTTCACGAGAGGTAAACATGTCTTCATGCTTGGTGGTACAGTAGTTCTTGAAAATATTCCAAACAGACATGCATTGCACATTCTACGATGGAATTAGAGTTCATTACCTCTAGATAAGGCGGGACTGAAGAGACCGAGTGGGCATGCCAAATTTCTGAAAGATATTTCAAGATAATCAAAACTTGTGTCTGCGAGTAACATCCATTGCGATGTCAATCTGCGATTGGTAGGGCAAAGAGTAAATTGTATAATGGGAATTCTAAACATGTTCGTCGTAAAAATATAATAACATGAAATAACTACTTTCAAGTGGGATTGCGCTATTGACTACGTGAGGTCAAGGCCAATATCGCGAATCCGCCTACTAAAGGTTAACATGAGGAGCTAGTTGATCAAGTATCGAAAAGAATGATTAACGCCTATGAAATAGAAATGTATCGTGAAGGAAAAATAACCTATTGCATGGAGTCCTAAGACTAGGTTAATGTACAACCTACTTGTGTATATCTAGTAATCGTGTAGAGTTGAATAACTCCCAATAATTTCCTATGATGCACCAGTGATTGTGGGTAAGGTTAAGTGTTGAGTTTTAATGACTTTACGGCTGGCAAGCCAGGTTGGGTATAGTATATTACTATGATAAAAGTCACATATGTAAGTAGAAAGTGACGCTTGCTTTTTTGAAAATTTGGGAAACAAAATTCTCGAGGAAAATACTTGTAGAAAGGAAAAAATTAGGAAGAGTGTTCCATGCCCAAAATGGACACAACAGTGAGAACTGAACTGCAGTAAGTAGAATTTCTTGTATGACGTTTATTTATCTAATTTACAACCAACGGCGGCACGTTAAAGACGAGCCCGTTTCCGTGGTCTAACACCGGTAAATCCGATAGGCTCTCACAAAGTAAATGTTCGAGCCAAAACTACCTATTCTATACATAAAATTATTCATTGTCTCTCTCTCGAGTCAACTTGTAGTTCGTGTCTGATTTGTCTGCCAATTTCATTCATGTAGAGGATTGTTTAAATTTTGGATGAATGAAATTGTGCGTTAGTCTCTCACTTGTAGAGATAATTAGAAAAACTCATTTTAAATCTGAACTCCTCTCATCATAGTCAACTAGGAAAAAGATTCGTTATTTTTCATTTTAATAGGGATTAGCACTCTATCTTCTTTCTCTCCTATAAAAAAGAGCCACTCTTTTTGGATTAGAAACTAAGTTATAATTTTTTTTTAATAGTTTTGATTTTCTCTGATTTTTGAAGATAGACATACGTACATTCAATCGCCAAGACTTCACCTCATGGTATTTTCGACTTTCGCGTCAGCCATTTTATCTTGAGAGAAAGACGCATAAAATTTATACCTTCGGTATACGGGAATCTTTCTTAAGGAGACTGTGTTTACTCAGATGATAATTCTATTTGTATCCTCATTCATGTTTTCTAGTTTATAATGATAAATTCATTTTTTA
>VIGQ01000170.1:170000-177500 GCA_009663005.1 Actinidia chinensis
CACACTGAAGAGCTGGTCAACTCTGCTGCCTGAAGAGCTCCCAGTGGGTCCATCTGAGTTTAACTAGGATTTATTCGTTAATTCAAGTTCGTTCTCTATTGGCGTAGCTTGCAGAGTTTGATACTTCGCAGTGATTGGCAATTGATTGCTATCTTACTTGGGACTTGTACCCATCTTTTCACTGTACAAAAGTGCAAGTTGGGACCATTACCCATTTGAAAGGCGAAAACTGTAATTCAAATTCTAAACCCTCGGTGCTACTCATGCACATTAAAGGGACTCAATCAATCATAAAAAAGAAACAAATAATGAAGGGACCTCCAGTAAGCTTAGTCCAGTACTAAGACAAGGAATTACATAAAGATCCACGAAAGCATTCTGCATGTGTGATACAAAAAAGCTTTCATCAGTTCATAGAATCCAAGATCTAGGCTCTTTAAGGCAACCAATATTTAGTGGTAAGGTGTAACATATAGTATTGCATGCATGGGCGCATCTCTGAGTATTAATAAGTTTAGGATTAAGTAGACGTCAACGTTCCTCTTTGCTGGTGGTTTTGAGGGGAAAAAAAAAAAGGTTTGGAGTCCAGCTTCTTTTGTGGTATCAAAACACAGTTGCTTAAACAAAAGCCAGCGAACAGTCAAGATATGCACATGTCGAAAAATTAAAGAAGTTGTTAGGCAAGAGGGAAAATGAAAAAGAAGAGAAACAGTTATAACAAAGAATCAGATTCCAATCAATATTCCCGGACCCTTTCATTTGCCGGAGAACCACCAAAGAAAGAAAGAAAAGGAAACCTCAATTGGTGCATGCGGGGTGCGACTTTGGAACTTAAGGAGGGTAACTAATTCAATGGTTTAACAAAAAGCAAAAGTAACCTGCATCAATAAGTAAACATTCAGTCAAATATCGCAGCAAAAGATTGCAGAAGTAAAGAGAAGTAAAGAATATAAACTGCCGCGTCTGTGTGTGCCTTATGCAGAGCTAATATTGGAATCAAGGTCCCAAGTAAGTTCATCTACAGTATTTGAAATGCAAGATGGTTAGAGAACCCAGTACCCAGTGTATCAAAAATTAAATTTGCAAAAACTTCTCAAAACAGAGTATCTTTTTGGTTATAGGGTGCTCGTCTGTGTGCCTTCCAACCAATAACAATCGAATTATTAAACAATTTCAAAGCAAAACTCTATATGGGAAATCAGGCTTGGCATGGGGAGGTAACACGTTCACTTCATTCATCCTCTAGCATGTAAAACATCATTCATAAACCACTGTACAGGCAAGAACTTAAGTCATAATGGACCTCTAAAGACAGCTCACCGAAAGTTCTTTTTCTGTTTAAAAAGTTGGGGGGGAATGGTTCTCAAAAGCCTATAAAATAAATGGTAAATAGTCCATAAAAAACTTCACCTGCATTCAAATAGTCTTTTGAAGTTCTAAAATTCAGTAAAACATGAAAATGAATAAAAATTGAAAGCAACTTGGTTTGACAACAATCTTACTATCTTCCCGATCATTCAGCACAATGTGCTTCCATTGTAGCAACAATAGCACACCGTACAATGCAGACATAGCAACAAAAAAGAAAAACATACCACTTTCTTTTTTTTTCTCGGAATTCTGCTCGAAGGCCAGCATTAAAAAAGAAAGAAAAACTAGTCGCTTAGTTTATTTGGAATAGTTGAAAATGAAAAAGAAGAGAATATATTTTCAATGTTATTTTCACCCACTTAAAAAGGCTCTTTATAGGCAAAACCTAGAAGATGATGAGCTAAGCAATGACCTCATCATCATCACAAAGCTACCAAAATGGGCTAAGCAAGCACAATAGTGACTCCAACATCTTCACATTATTTAGGTACCTAACATTGTATGTTACCTAACAATCTCCCCATTTTGGGCTTGGACTAAGCCAAATATAATAGTACATTGCCTTTTTTATTTCCACCACTCCCCTTAATATATTGTAGGATACCCGAACAATCTCCCCATTTTGGGCTTGGACTAAGCCAAATATAATGTACATGCCTTTTTTATTTCAACACTCCCCCTCAAGCGGGCGCGAAGATATCACGAGACTAAGCTTACTAAGAGAGTCTTCAATTAATGATGGACCAATGGATTTAGTTGACATGTCAGATGCTGCTCTGAGGACGGAAACAAAGTGTGGAGTAAGTAATAACTTGGAACGAAACTTCTCCCGAATGAAATGAAAACATTCACTTCGCATTGTGTTTTGTGCACGCTCATGAAGTACTGAATCAGAGGCCAACATAAGGGCAGACTTTTATCACAGAACAAGGTGATGAGCCAGGCAGAAGGGAGGAAAAAAAAAGCCCAACTCAGTCAGTAGTTCAGTAGTAAGGAACAAGCCACATCATAAGCTCACAAGGACCTTGGGCATGGCCCGATTATTCGGCTTCAGCAGAAGACCAAGAAACCACTGATGTTTATTACTCTTCAAAGTAGAAGTCGAGTGCCAGGGAAGGTACAAAAAACCTGAAAAGAGTAGAGCGGCAAATCAGTTTTAGAACCAGCATAATCAGCATCTGTGTATAAAGCAAGAAAAACTCCACACTGTTCTACAGAAGTATAAACTTAACCCAAAGGACCTGGACAGTCTGAGATTACCGGAAGGATATGGTGGCCGACCAAGATGGGAAGTATTGAGAGCAGGCATATAAATAAACTGGCTTACAAACACTTACAGCAAAGGAAGGAAATATTCTGGCCCGAGTAGTGTCAAAATAAATTGAGACAGCAAACAAGACGCTACGATCCAGGTCCGGGGCGGCTACCGAGTAGAGACAGTAGAATCCGGAAGAGAAAAGAAAGAAGATCACAGACTCAAAAGTAAAGTTTGAAATTAGGGTTCATGGGACTGGAAGCAGGTCTACACCCCATCATACCTGTATCCTGAAGAAAGAAGAAAATCCAGAATTACTTCCTCTGGACAAAAGATACCCCGGCGGAGAGAGAACGGGCAAACCTCACTCCAAAGAAAGTATCGGAGAGGTCCTAGTCCTTTGTATCAAAAGCTTGCATTAGAGTCTGTTTCACCCTCTCAATGCCAGAAGATCATCCCCTGTGATCATTGTCGTCCACAATAAAACAGAGATAATAACACACTGACCATTTGGGGGACGATGGCAATAAGCAAGTGTGATTTCGACTGGCAGCGGATAAAGTACAAGGACAACACAACCTCACTGAAGCGGACTAAACGCCAAGCACGAGGCGAATGGAAGGGCCCATAGAGAACTTCCGCAGATGGCAGACTTTCCCTGTATACTCCCCTCAGCCCGCAAAACGCCTGGAGGGGATCCATGGGATCCATTATAGATAGTCTCATGTAAATCCCCATTTAAGGAAGGGCATTTTGACACCAATGATTATTGAAGGGGCCAAGAATTGGAAGCAGCTCAGGAGATAATAACGCGGCAGTAGTGAGCTTGCGACTGGGGCAAATTTGTAGCCACCATACTCCTGTCCCGGGTACCTGGGTAAACCCCTAGCCATAAGGCGAGCTTTATAGCGCTCAATAATTTCCGTCGGCCTGATACTTAACATAAAGACCACTTGCCACCCAACGTTTTGGCACCCCGAGGAGAGAAAGAGGACAAAACCCATGTATGATTTGCTGAAGAGCAGACTATGTCAAATGCATAGCCCAGTAAAATAATTGGAATAAAGAAAAGCTCGGAAAACAGGAAAGAGGTAGGTTTGCCGGGTATTGGTATCGGAGAGTGAGTAGAGGAGGGACAGGACAATGAAAGTCCGATAGGAAATCAGGAGAAAGGCCTTGATAAGAAACATAACTGAGCAAATAGATGTTTAGTAGCATTGGGGTTCATGGGGTTTAGAAAAAACCCAGTTTATCAAGAGGACGACGATTCACGAGTGGGGATAGCGAGTAGACAGAGAAGAGATAGGTAGAAAATATTACCAGATTCTGGAAAAGATAGATTTGCGGGCCAGGGGAAGGGGATCTATCTAAGGCAGGTGGGACGGCGCGAAGGCGAGAGTCATATGGCGGTGGAATCAGAAGTAGACCGGCGGAAAAAAAGAGGGAAAAGAGTGGGAGAAGCAGCCACCTGAAAGGGGACGCAAACAAGCGGGAACAGGACGAGAAAATATACTTGGAGCGTCAGGAGACTCTTCATGACGAGGATTTAAGAGCAAATGAAGTGGGGTGCCTGCAAAAAAAGGACATTTCCAAAAAAGTGAGTGACATCAAAAAGAGTTATGCATATGACTAGGAAGGGGATCGTAAACACCGGTTACCCTTAGGACAGAAAGAAAACGAGTATCCTAAGAAGACTTCACATCGAAAAAGCTTTATCATTCCAGTTGTTTTGAACGAGAAAGGCTCTGATTTCTTTTTTGGACAAAACATGTGCACCCAAAGACAACGAGGAAAAATGAAAAAAAAGAGTACCAATCGGGCTGAAGAAGATTGTGAAGATGGGGCCTTACCAAGGAGAACCGGCTGGCTAGGAGTACGGTTGAGGCAAGTAAGTATTCGGTTAGAATAAGCCATTATCCCAAAATGCTAGGAACATGCATCCCACAAGGAGACACCGAACGACTGTCATGATGAGCGATTTTGCGGTTCAGAAACATCATTCTGTTCAGGGGTTAAGGGGACAGGAGAGAAGGGAAGAATTGTTGGAGGAGACCATGTGACTAAGAGCAGAATGGAAAGTCATTGGAGACATATTCTCGATATTGTCCGACCGGAGGCGGATTCGAACAGTAGTTCTTAAATGCAGTGTTTTGATCATCTGCAAGAAAATCATTATATAAAAAGGGAAAAAAAACCTAGAATTTCTTTTTCATTAAATAAACCCAGTGCACCGTGTGTAATCATCAAATAAAAAAGCAATAATAACGGATGACCGGAGAGAGAAGAGTAACGGGGAAGGCTCCAAAACATCCCGAATGAATAATTGTTCAAAAGCAGCTGGAGCACGCGTGGCATAAGAGGAATATAATAGACCGAACATGTGTTAGGACAATTTCACAACAATTGCATTTAAAACTGAAACTTTGACACGTTTTATTCTATTAATGGAAAAAGTTGACATAAGTACTGGAATGAAAAGTTGGCATGTCCTAAAGGGCATGCCATAGTTTTTAAAGACGTTGTAAAGAAAAAGAAATAGACTTCTTAAACTAGCAGAACGATGGTGAAGATCATAGATGGCAAGGAATCAGGTGGATCGCCAACAAGTAGGAAAGTCCATTACACGCTACCCCCTGCACAAATCATCTTCGAATTCTGGTCCTTGCAATAGACAAGTATGGGATGAGGAAAATGGACATCACAATTGAAGTCACGAGCAAGGACGCTAACCGATAGAAGATTATAAGCAAAATCAGGGACATAAAGAACAGAAGACAATGGAGCTGAGAAGAAAGGCATATTTCGCCCTTACTACGGACGGTGTGGACAGCAGACCCATCAGCAATACAAACAAACTGATCAATAGACGACAGATGCGAAGTAAAGAGAGATAACTAACCAGTCTATGGTCATCGGCCCCTGAATCAAGGACCCAGATGGGTTACTAGATCTAACATGAAGGGCAGTAGTCGTGTCAGTAGTTATACTGAGGCAAAGAGGAGGGTAGCAGTATTAGTAGAGGGTTTAGGATTAGGACGAGGAGACTGTTGCACAAGAGAAAAACTAACTGGGTTTGAAAATTGCAACTGAACTTGACTCCATTTGGTTCGGAAACTGAGTCTGAAGATGATGAAGATCAAGGGCAGTAGGGGAGCAGCAGGGGGACCATAGGAGGTTCAGAAATAGCCCAGTACGAGGAGAAGCCTTACTCTTTCCTATTACGCTTGAAAGTATCAACGAAAACTCGGGATGAAGCTTGAAGCACCTGTCAAGACCATGCGTTACCCCGCCACAAAACGGAACAAGGAGGCCAGTCCACTAGCAGAAGAGGCCACCAGATGAACCGAGAAAACCAGAAGCAGCCAAGAGCCATCTGTCAGGAGGTGGACTCTATGACAGGGGCGGAGGTAACTGTAAAGCGATGGCGGCGCTCCCATTACACGTCAGGCATAGGCAAAGGCCTCAAAGATGGACGGCATGGGAGTGGCTGTTGACAATCTGAGTGCGAAGAGCCTCAAATTATGGTTTCAACCCCATACGAACTTGATAGGTATGCTGCCGTCAGACGGCAAACTGCGATCCCCCGTCAGTGGTGAACTCGCTGAGCGGCTCTTACTGGGCAAGTTCTCATATCGAGACTGTAAATAAGCGAAATAATCTTGCCACAGAAAGGGCTTAAGGAAGCCTGAGAAGCCTGGTGAATCTTTCGGTAAAGCTAAAGATGTGAGCCATTGCGCGCCATGCGCATAATCTTGGTCAAAGAGGACCTAAAAGAGGGACCATGTCATGGATACATATAATACATGGTAATGCGCGGCGCCCTGGAGTTGAACAGCCATCCCAAGATAGGGCAATTGCAATCTCCCAGTGCACAAACTTAGGATCAGAGCAATAGGTTTGGTGATAGTGCCTAAAAAGCCATCCAGATTGCCCTTACCTCCAAGAAAGAGACGAAACAGAGCGAGACCAAGCCAGCACAATTCTTCCCACAACAGTTCAAGGTGATACGGGCAACGGGTGTGTGTTGGGATAGGGCAAAAAATCGGTGCGAGGTGGTGGTGGAGGAACAACGACGTTTTCAACTTGTCGAGTCGGGAACCAGACAGATGGGTAGGCAAGAAATAACCAAAACAAAAATTCCACGAAGTAGGGATAAATGGGCCTAAAAAACATAGGCAACCAATCAAGCCTCCACGAACACCGAAAAAAGTCGGATGGAGAGAAAAAGGGAGTTACCGGAGAAAACGCATTACCCAAATACAAAAAAATAGAACATGATTCTAATGCATCAAGGATGCGAATAAGGAGCGGGAAAGCGGCAGGACAGCAGCCAAAGAAGGCTGCCGCAAGGAAGAGGCAAGACCGCATGGCTTGTGAAGAAGAGCCGAGGGGCTGGAGAGAGCCTAGCGAGGTGGAGGGGGAGCCTCGCGAAAAGTTGGTGAGGATTGGGCTGGCCTTCGAAGGATGGGCAAGGGTATTTTGGCTAGCCTGCGAAGGGGCTGGGATTGCTAGGTGTTTGAAGGTGGATCTGATACCAAGTTGAAAATGGAAAGAAGAGAAATATATTTCAATGTATCTTTCACCATTAATAAGCCTATTTTATAGGAAAAACCTAGAAATATGAGCTAAGCATGACATCATCATCATCACAAAGTTTACAAAATGGATAGAATCACCAATGGTGCTCCAAATCTCAACAATGTTAGGCACGCACTAACTAACATTGTAGGCTAGCTACAATAGGCCTCTAATATTTTAGGCTCCTAAACAATCTTCCCCATTTGGGGACTTGACTTAGCCCCCCCCCCAAAATATAATAGTACAGCCTGTTTGATTTGCAACAGGAATAATCATTAGAAAAAGAGAAAAAAAAG
>VIGQ01000170.1:197500-205000 GCA_009663005.1 Actinidia chinensis
TCACCCTGCACCCATAGCAGTCTTAACTAATGCTCTCAACCCAGACTGGGGAAATCAGAGATGTAGAAGTCAACACAGCCTCTGCATTAAACATTAACAGAAGTAATGTCAAAAACATCAAATCTCAGAATACCAAAAGGACAGACTCTAACACCGCACGTATAGCAGTTCACCCAAAATGTTTTTAGGACAACCTTAAGCCTAAGGTATAAGAATTCAAGAGTAGCCATTTGATCCACCAACTCCAACCATTATGCATGGATGCCTATACAAATATATGGCAATGATCCTTCACCTTAAAATAGTTATGGAATGCCTTGATCACACCTAAATCTAAATCACAGAATTAAGGCAATTTCGTTAAATGTTCAACGGAATTGAGAGAATAGAATGAATTGTTTGCAATCTATCCATCAAGATTAGGCACAAATATTCATTCAGATACTCATTCTGATGTCTAAAGTCCCACGTTTTAAACGGCGATGCGTAGGGTTGGCAGCTTTTGAATCCCATTCCACGATACTCATATAAAGTGTTGATTGTATACACAATTAGGAACTTTCTGGAATGATGACTCGAGGGGCACATTCCACATGTCACCACCTTCAAGATAAAAAACACAGGTAAAGACTTACATGGTGTCAATTAAAAGCATATAACGAAATTAATGGGCTACTTCTTGCACCACTAATAAGACCAATTCAAAACCCATATAAATTTACCATACAACAACGCGAAACTAAAAATTTTTCATTGCAATTGTCCAAACTCACATCAGAAAAAAAATTAAGTCGATTTGCTTATTTATCTTAGGTATAAATACCATATAATTATTGCCACAATTGAACCGATAAGACTCCCATGCTTAATCGTGTGTGCTGATATGAATTGGAGGTCTTAGAATAAAAGTATACAGGTTGAAGAATCTTCATGGCTTAAAGATCTCATGTGTTCCGCACCACTCAATAAAAAAGTGAGGCGGAAAAAAAAAAACCAATGCCTGGGCACTACGAGAAAGACGTACCCCAGAGACCTTCACATATTGCCCATTTTCGCTGTCCTAAGCTCAGATCGGGGTACGGGCAATGAAACCCACGATTAGCATTTCTTCCCGAACAAGTATTAAGTGAATACGCAGAAAACAATAGAAAATAAAGCCACAAACAGCAAGAGTAGAATAGCATGTGGACTGCCACAAGGATGATCCCCCAGCAATGAACCCCATCACAAATAGCATATCATCGCCCAGAAGATTGGCTTTGGGAAGTTTTCTCTTGAAGGAGTGCATCCACCTTGGCGAAGAGTTGTCACAGCCTGGTGTGAGCAATAGAGGAACCATGTAACTTCTTGACAGAGCCCGTTGAGTCCAATGACCAGACACCTTCCTTGGAGCCCCCAGATGGGAGTTATTGTTCCAGAAGATGGATGGGACGATGTAATGAGACCAGTTGCAGGGGGACTGAGTAGAGGACCAGAGTTAGTTTGCCGCGAAACTGTGGTACTCACCAGGTTGAGGGCCAGAGGGACTTCTTAATGGGCTTCACCATGTTGATTCAATGGTCCAGAAGTCGATCTTTCTTTCAGCTTTTTCCTTACCCCATTTTCTTCGTACAAGCAGAAAGAACAGACAAGGCCAGCAGGAGTTACAGGACCGAAGTCGAATATCTAGCCCAGCTGCAGCACTAGAGATGGTCCCGAATGCGCGAAGTCCATGCCCAAAAGACCCAGCCTTGGAAGGGGGACCAGCTATAGGTCCAGATTTCCTTGACTTGGAGCCTTCCATAGGGAATAAAACATTTTCCCAAGGTTCTCAGATTCTTGATATCACTCCGGTATAGGGCATGGCAGTGGAGTCATAGTTGGAGTCCTCTCTTTTGGTGCTCTGGCCTTCCTGATTACATACAAGGCCATTGCTGAGCTGATAGATGGAAATCTGGAACCCATCAGGATACTTCACGATACGGAAGGAAAATGAAAATTCCCTTGTAGTATACGCGTGAAGCTCAAAACCTTGCTGAGGTGAAAACAAAGGTAGTCAGTTCGAAAATGTTCATAATCCCAACTTTCAGGGCAATAAACCGTCAAATAAATAGTTTACATCAAAAACTAAGCTACAAATTTTGAAAACATCATACACATATCATAAAAGGAGGATTGGAGCAGACTTTCAACATGTAGCAGAGGCAGAATTACTTGATGGATCACGAAAAAAGAAAGCCAAGATGGTTAACAATTGAATCATTGCGCCTATACCAGCCACCAGCTGAAGCAGATTGTGTGTTCAGACAGATCCAATGCAAAGGAGTAATGGGAAAGCAAATATTCTACTTTTAAAATAAGAACCATTCAACTGACGTATTACCAAATTTATGACCTCCAGGAAACTAATAGTCATTTTAATCAACATTTAAGACCACTACGAGCACCAAGAGTTAATTGTGAATCCAGAAGATACATAGCAAAGAAAATTGTAGAAACCACTGAATTATAATCAGTTTTTGAAATCCGAATTCTAGTTCCAGTAGTAACATATCAAGGCACTATCTACCCACCAAAGAAATAGAAACCGAAGACAAAGAACAAAGAAAAAGCTAGAATGCTGATCATATAAATAGAAATCAAATCACCGATCAACAGTAGAAGGAAATCACATGAAAAAAACATTCCACGCGCATAATGCACAGCAAGCTGTTGGGCGTCGTTATGATAACATATAGTAATCCATAAAAACTGTAACCCTGAATCTTGGGAAGAACCAAATAAACCATCATTCGGGCCAAATATCAGAAAGTAAATAAGCTACAGATCGGGGAAACACAAACCATACTTCAATGTCCAAAACAACACAGTTCCAAAATTGTGAGACGTGACAAGATAAACCTAGTAGCCACAAATTGGAAAGCAACCCATATACCAGAAGGAAAACAAAATAAAACAACAAGTCCTTTTTACGAAGAATCCGGACAATTTTCAGATTCTCAGACCCCTAAGTAGTAAGAACTCAGAGTCAATAAAAACAAGAGAAATTGGAATACTCCCAGATTTGAAATCCCATATGGATCTAACTGCCACACAGGTGTGGAGAGAGAGAGAGAGAGAGAGGGCGGGAGCGGGATGAAACTTAATCTACATATTATTGAAGGATGAATTAGTCAAGGCAGGAAACTTAAAACTGCCTGCTAAAACCTGTAGACAGGAAAATAGACAGAAAATGCAAACAAAGACTGGTTCTCTATAAAAAGTTAGATTAGCCGAAACCCAGAGTTTGTTAGAATAATGAATCGGAGCCCACAAATCCAATAGTCGCCAGATTCCAGCTACAAATGGTATTCCAAGACCCAATGTTTCAGACAAGTAGTTCCACAAACACTGACATAAACCTTAAGACACATAATCATAACAAAAAACACTTGACTGGACAGCCAAATAGCAAACCCATCTCACAATTTTAAACTAGGAAGAAGATATTAATGATTAGCAGAGGGAAGCATTAAAATAGAGATAATTAATCTTTGCAAGTATGAGGTGGGAAGAATATAGGGTGTTTTAGGTCGAAAATCTGATGGAGATTGGAGGCATAATGGATGTGAGACTGAGTTATTGGGGGGTTTCTTAGTTAGGAGTAGTTGAGAGTGAGGTGTGATCCCAGTGCAATCTGCTTCTCTGCTTGAGACAGCCGCAACAACTCAGCGTGGTGCCTTCCTGTCTCTACTCAGGCAAATGCAATGCCCTCCAAACCCACTTCAGGAAAACCAAAAACCAAGAACAAAAAGGTTTGAAAACAGACCCTTCCCAGCCCTCTCTCTCTCTCTCTCTCTCTCTCTCGGGAGAAGCTTCTAAAGGCACACACTTTTTCTGTGTCCAATCAACTCTCACAGAATTAAAAAAAAAACTATTATGATGATGTCCCCTCGTACCATTGAATGAAGACAAAATCTTAAATTTCAAAAACAAATAGGTTCTCTCCCACCCCCCTCCCCACCAACCATGGCTCGTAGCTTCGTTGATGTTTGACCCAAAACGAGTTACCAGCACTCTACCAACATCAACCAAACACAAAGAAAAAGATTTAAGTGGTTCGGCCAACAATGCCTACGTCCACGGAGAGGATTGTAATTCACTATCACAGAAAATGAATTACAATAAATACAGAGGAGGAGATCACACTCAACTCACTCACTCTCTATCTCTCAGGTCTGGCTCTTCTGCTCACAGGTCCCTTACTCTTACGAATTTCTAGCCTTGGCCCACTGCTCTATTTTCTCCCACAACCAATCTCTATTTATAGACCACAGACAGAGAAGGGGATGAGCCATGCTGAGCTCATGCTTTGCCATCCATTGTTGACCATGGAGGAGGGAAGGAGCGCATCCGTCGTCACTCTTTCTGGCTAGTTCGGCGCCTCTTTGACAACTCTGTCAGGCCTCTATTCCTTCCAATTTCTCTTCTCTTCTCGTCTTTCTTTCCCATTCTATTACATTATAGAAGGAAATGGGTTATGGAATTGGGGCGGGGGACTCCCACCTTGGGCTTGATCCTATGGGGTGGGCCTACAAAAAAGGGATGGATCCAACAATCTCCCCCTCCAGCCAATTGGAGGGTAATCTGAGCTAGCTCCCCCGATAAAAAAAAGGATCTGCACACGAACTGCATCGAGATACTTGCCCTCACAAATGGGCAATGCACTTCCAGACTGAAGTGCCTGCCACCTTCTCACTAGGTGCCTGCTCACCCACGGTGAGAGCTCCGCAAAGGACATCACTTGCTGGAGTCGGCGTGGCTCTCTCTCTCCTACCTTGTGTACACATTGAAGAGAGCATGCCACTAATCAAATCGAGAGCGAAAGAGACTCGTTTCGGCGACGTCGGCCCCTGTCGATGTACAACTCTTCAGAATCGACTTTGTCTCCTTCCTCTGGACTTCCGCTGGACATCCTGCATGGTCGCACTGGTCTTGTCTTATCAGAAATCCGCACAGTCTCAAAGCATCTTCTTGAGTAACCACTCTGGCTCCTCCAGGGGGCTTTCGCGTGCTTTTGTGTGCTTTGTGCACCTGTTTGCTTTCCTTGTCCATTCTTCCTTCTTATATTATATCATGGACCCATGTCGGACAGCGTATCCCTGTCTGGACATCCCCTCCAGTAGTCGATATAGTCCTTTCGTCTTCCTTCCCTCAGCATCTCTGTTGTTTCTTTGGAAATTCTCAAGATTCATCCCTTAGCTGCAATGACTGAACCCAATTGAAACTAGACATTCCAATGGAATCAATTCGTCCTTTTTTTTTTTTCGTAGTTTGGGAACATGCCGTACCTGGTCAACGTCACAGACCTCCCGTCTGCCATGCGGAACGGACTGTTCCCTTGCAAACAACTTTTTCGTCGTGTTGTCGCCATCCGTACAAGTCACTCGAATGCTGCGTATGTAGAGAACATCTTATTGTATCTACAGAAATGGTAGCACTTCCTGACTCCAAACCAAGTCTGCTTCTCATCATGCCGATTTGTACTAGGGAATTGCATCATGATCTGAATCTGTCATCAATGATGCCGATGCCTGATGCTGTCTCTGAAGACTGAATCTGTGTTATGAACTTGGGCAATTCCTCTTAATATGCCTTCTGGGTCGCAGAAAAAAACACTTAAAAATACGGACCCCTGATTGTGACCTCGGCCGTCCTCTCCTATTCCTCTGGTGACCTCGACCTCTTCCCATGCTTCGTCTGAGAATTAGGCCTGAGACTACTTCGCTCTGTCATGCCCATTTCCTTTCTCCGTGCTTCTTCGTTGAATAGGGCATCCTTCACTGTACTCAGAGTCAACTCTTCCCATCCTGCGCGGATTACTGAGAGAAACCACCAATGTCTCCCAAACTTTCTGGTAAAGAACTCAGAAGCAGTAGAGCCTGCATTCATCGTCAAATGGAGGTCTATACTGGCCAACTGGTGGACCAAATTCTGGAATCACTCGTATGTTCCGCCACAGTCCCTCTTTGTAGTTTCAAGTTCACAAGCCCTTCCTCATCAATAAGGCCTTGTTCCGAGATGTCTTCGCTTGATACATCTTCTCCAATTTGGGTCCACAAAAACTCGTAAGCACTCGTATCGTGTGCTACGTCGGTGGACACTCGTGTCCAATGCACTGTCTGATTAGCCCGATTGTTTTCCGGTCATCTTCGCCACTCCTCATCCTCTTCTATGCCGGGTTTTTTTCTCCTTTATTCTCAAAAAGGATCATGCAAATCTTGCAGAATGGATGTCTTCCATCCTCGGTTTCCATTTATAGCGTAATTGTAGCTGAAGCATAATCATAGCTCCCAAATTAGAACTCTGCCATCTAACTTCTCTATAATAGAAAGCAAAATCTTTCAAAAACCGACCCTGAGGATGGATCCGGAACGCCAGAAAAAATCAGAATATGCATTTTTCCGTCGAAAAATCAGACTCTTCTGGGACCCAAATTACTCAAATTGAAACTTATAGGAGACTCCTAAATTGAAATTTTCAATTTTTCCAGGACCTAATTGCAATTTCCAAAAACTCAAGGGGCTAAATTGCAATCCCAAAACTTCAGGGATCAAATTAAAAATATCAGAAAGTCAGGGACCAAAAGTGTAATTTTCACTTTTCGGTCAACGGCTGGTCAACGGTCAACGGCGGCGGTCAGCAGCGGCGGTCAACGGTCGCGGTCTACGGCTCAGAGTTGACCGGCTAGTGGCTCGGGGTAAACGGTCAACGGCTCTGGGTTGACCGGATCGGCGCGGAAATGGCTCGACTCGGCGTGGCTCGACACGCGGCTTAGCGCGGCTCACGCGCGGATCGGCTTGCTGGCGCGTGGGACGCGTGTCAGCGACTGGCCGCCACTCGCCCAGCTGTTAACGGGAGCGGTGCGGTTGGAGCATCGAAGAGTTGCCGCCACTACGAGGGCGCGTGTTGGGCGCCGGCGCGGCGCGTGAGGCCCCTTGGGCGCGCTGTGGTTGGAAGCGTGGGAGCGCGTCGACCCTCTTGGGCGCTTGCGGGCGCGGTGGGCGACTTTCCGGGCGCGTGGCGGAGCGTTGGAGCGTGATCCTCAGTCGTCTTCAACCTCAGCTCGCGTTGTGGCGCGTGGGCCCCATCTGACGCTCCGACCTTCAATCGGCTCGTGAGGGCTCGTTTGGAGTCCGATTTTGACTCAGTTTGGTGCTGAGCTTCGATCGAAGAGCGAAGGTGAGGGTTGCTCAAATATCAGTTTTGGAGCAATTCGAAGTTGCTCAGAATTCGGAAAGATGTACTCCAGTGGCACTCCGTGACTGGAAATTTGGCTCTGATACCAATTGTTGTGCCCAAAAACGAGTTACCAGTCACTCTTACCAACATAACCCACACAAACTAGACAGCTTTACGTGGTTCGGCCAAACAATGCTACGTCCACGGAGAGGATCTGATAATTCCTATCACAGAGAAATGAATTACAATAAATACAAGAGAGGAGATCACACAACTCAACTCACTCACCTTATCTATCTC
>VIGQ01000170.1:240000-245000 GCA_009663005.1 Actinidia chinensis
AGAGCCGTAAGGACAGAGATGATTTTGCTTCCTCACTTTGTTCTGAATCATTCTAAATAGTCATGGTGGTTATTCAAAATGCAAAGATAAATGTAGCAAGATATTTTGACTGCAAAGATAAGTTTAGTTATTGAGCAAACCAAGCATCTTTATACGAACGTCATCATAAACTAAATTGCAAAAAAATCTTCTTACACGTTGACCATATCAGATAAGTCCTCAAAAAAAATAGCATGATAAATGACTATACTAACAGTCACTTTGACTACTTTATTGCCTAAAGAATAGCAACAAATAGACGATTTTCTAAACTGATTTCTGTCAGGTTTGTTGCAGCTTCACGAGTCATGCCAATCAACCACTCCTCCTTGACTTCTGGAGCTGTCATACTCCGAGTTTTTGCTCAAGAAATTCATATCGTACTCCTGAAAGCGCCTTTGTTAGGATGTTAACACTTTGAATTCTCTGTGTTGCACTTCCCTTCCTTTTGTCCTCTCTTAGAAGAATTTTAAAAAACTTTTATCTTGAAATGTTTTGTTTTTTGCCATAAAGACTGATTTTTAGAAATTGAAATTGCAGCTTGGTGTCCACAAATATCCTGAGTTCTTTCTTCTAGTCCATATGCAATATGTCATGAAGTTTCCTAATCCAAAGGGCTTGAATTTAACAGCAGCAACACGGCTACAAATTCTTCTGCTTCTGCGGTATGATTGAGCTATGACTTCCTTTTTCATTGAACAAACATGAAAAGATTCCAAAACAAGGTTAACACATAACCTGAGGTGCTTCTCACATAATCGTCGACACTCCAGCCAATCATTTATCAGAATAACTAAATGGAGACTGAAGTTTTTAACTTGACTGAAACTTATTCCATAATCAATCGTTGCCCTTAACATCCTCTAAGAATTCTTTTGCGTGTCCTTGTATGAATTTCACTAGCACATTGCATGTACCTTGATAAGCAAACTCACTGCATGCAGATATCTAGCCTGGTTTATAGTAAATACAATCAGGCAGCCTAATTAGGCTCCTATAACGCCTTTCATCCAACCTTTTCACAGCCCATCTTCTCTGCAAAATTTCTTTCTCCTTTTGATTCATTGTAGTTGCAGTTGGCTTGCAACTCTCCATGTTGAACTTCTTCTTGAGGACTTCCTTTGGCAATATTTTTTTTTCTTGGCACCAAATATTTCATTTTTCATTTTGTTGAACCTGCCTACTCAATCGAAAAATGTCTCCTCGCAAGGTCCTGTCATTTCACAAAGGCTCTTTCTTTCTTCTTTAAAAACTTGTCAATCAACTTCTTACTACGGCTTCCTGTAACAGCAATATCAAACGTACAAAGATACCACAAAGTTTTCATATCAACCTTCTTGATATATAAAGTAACTTCACTCATACTTTTTTTAAGCCTAAATCCACCCCATGTGTTGCATCAATTCTGCTGTAATATGACCTTGGTGCCTGTTTTTAAACCATGCAGGGCCTTTTTCATTTGATATAATAACCTTCTCCTCTTGTCCTTGAAAATCAATCCTTCAGGTTGTTTTCCACAAAAGTTTCTTCCTCCAAGTTTTCCATTAAAAAAGTGGACTTAACAATCCATTTGGTTGTAATACGCAACCCTTTTGTGCAGCAAGAGCCCAGCAACATCCATTATGGTATCCAACTGGCAACTGGAGCAAAAATTTCGGAGACATCCTACCTCAAAACATTTGGGCATATCCTTTTTACAACACAAGCCTTGCCTTATACTTGTTTCACAGACCGTCAGGGTTGAGCTTGGTCCTGTAACCCATTGACTCCTATAGCTTTCTTGTTTTTGGTTCTAGCCACCAACTGCCCATTCTGGTTCTTTTCTATGCATCTTGAGCTCCTCCTTCATTGCAGCGATCCATTTCTATCAGTTGTAGCTCTTCATATCCTGCAGGCTCCATTACATCAACATTTAACACCTCTGAAAATGTCAGATAGTGATCTGGTTCCCTAAATAGGGGTTCTTCATCCACATCATCATTCTCCTCCCTTGAAACTCAAGCTTCTTGTCAATTCTCCCAGCTCTAGTTGTCTACTCAGAGAAATGGACATCCCTGCTGACCATTACTTTGTTGCTGTTATGGTAAGTAGATCCTGTAGGCTTCCTGAAACTACAGCTATAGCCCTACAAAAATCCAGGTTCTGCTTTCCTTGTCCAATTTCTTCTCTTATCTGAGGAATATAAGACAAAACCTAGGCAACCAAATGTCCTTCAGATTAAGCAACTTTGGGTTTGTAGCCATCCATGCTCAAATGGAGTCTTCTTGTGTAAAAGCTTTTTGCTGCCAGTTTTCAGCAAAAAATTGCTGATTTAATGCCTCAGCCCAAATTCCGTTGGCAGCCCTTTGTCATTAAGCAAGCAACCTAGTTCATATCCATAATCGTCCCTATTTATCCTTTCCACAAATGCCATTCTGTTGAGAAGTTGTAAGGTGCATTCAATTGGGGTTCAATACCTGCATCTTCACAGACTAATCAATCAACCTGCATTTTGCTCCTCGCTTTGAGTTCCAACCCAAGCTTTAAATTTCCAGAGATATTAGCCAACCTCAATTTAAGCTTTCAATAAATAAATCCAGCAACATTCTTTTGTGATCATCAATGAAAGCAATATAAATACTTACTAACTACCCATTCAATGATGGTGTTTTCTGAGGTCCTCCCCACATTCTGTTGTATTAATTTGTCAAAAGCTTTGTGTAGCCCTCCAGGCCTTGTTTTTTTGAAAAGGAAGGCCTGTCTCTGCTCCCATATTGACAGCAGCACATGTAGGAAGCTCCTCCTCTCATTTAGGCAAGCCATTTCACCAGTTATTTTTTCTTCGACAAGTAAGAGCTTGCATGATGGAAATGCCCCAATCTCTTATGGCCAAAGCACTGTATCGCCATCGTTTCTTTGTGTACTTGCATGCGCTCCTCTTTCTCAAAGCCAAGGCAAAGCTTTTGCCTTTCATTTGAACTCTGACATCTCTCTTCTCTCTGCCTCTGTATTTTAGCACGGGGCAATTTTTGTCTTCAAATAGCACCTTATAACCTTTTTTCAACAACTGGGTAACCTCCAAAGGTTTAATTAATTTCAGGACATATAAAACATCAGAAATAAATTCAAACCTGTGTGGCTTTCATTGCCAACCTGGTCCTTTGTTTTGCCTTTTTCTACAATGTGTGCTCCATTTCCAACTCTGACTTTAGAAATGGCGGTTTTTGGTCAAGCTCTCTGAAGAGCTCTCGTCATACGTCATTTGGTTTTGTACAACCACTATCTATAAGCCACTTCCAGTTAAGCTTGTTTGGTGCACAACATGATACCAAAAACAACTGCTCCTCTTGAGATTGATCCTCAGCAGCCTAGTTTCTCCCTTATTGTTGTTGAGGTCCTTGCATATCCTTTCCATATGCCCTAACTGACCACACTTGTTGCCATCTATCATCTGGCCCCGTCCCACCAACACTTTTTCTGTTGGATGATTAGTTTTTTTTTTTTTTTTTGCAGTAGGCCAAGGGAAAGACTTGAGGTTGTTGTGTTTTGGTTATTGTTCTGTATTTTCCAGAACCCTCCCGACGTGTTGTTATTCTGCTTTTGATTCTTGTTTTTGCCACCATTGTTGTTCTGTGATTTGCTAGAAAAGCACCCTCCATAGATCCGCCTTCTTGCCGTCATCAGCCTCCTTTGTCCTGTTCCTGTAGTGCGTTCAAACATTTGCCAAGTGATGCTTGACATATCCTTTTGAGTTTCCCAAGATGAAATTTAGCCTCAAACTTTTCAGGAATTGTGACAAGGATCTTTTGAACTATTCTAGAATCAGAAAATCATTACCAAGGAGTCTGTACTTTGTTGACAATGGCCAAGTAGTTTGTCAGAGTATTCCTTGATTGTTTCTGATGCTTGTTCACTTTTGCATCCTCAAATTCTTCTCAGATTCAAATTCAGCACATTGCATCCTCTGACCCGTTATTTCCTTCATTATCTTGCTTTAAAAAATCCCAAATTTCTTGAGCTTTTTTCTTTCTTGTCATTATTTCTGGTAAAAATGGTGGATGAGAACAGCCGCAAACAAGCTTGCTCTTGCTTTTGATTTTCTTTGCTTCTCTCTCCTTTTGATTTTTAATTTGTGAAAGGCTTGGATTGTCTGGAAGTGGTGGAACTTCATATACTTGTTCACAGCTTCCCACATATCCATTGGCAATCAAGATAGCTTCCATTCTAACCCCATACTTGATTAGTTGTTCATCAAACACTGGGAGGTGCAATTGCAAGTGAATGAAACTTCAGAATTCCCATTTTGATAGGTTGTAGTTTTTGTATTTGTGCAGAGATAGTGATCAGTGTTTAGGAATTGTGTTTTCGCTCCACTCAACCCTCAATCCCTCACAGGTCCCCTCAATAATATGCTCTGATTACACTCTGTTGGTATATCAAATGGCAAAGATAAAGGGAGCAAGATATTTTGAACTGCAAAGAAAATTTTATTGAGCAACCAGCATCCTATTTATACGGCATAATAAAAACTAAATTGCAGAAAATCTGCTACACAACTTTGAGCATATATCAGATAGTACCTAAAAAGTAGCCAGTCAAATGATCCTAATCCTAACAGTCACGTTGACTACTTATTGCCTAAAGAATAGGGCAAGGCAACAAACTGATTTTCTCTGGCATTTTGTTTAGTAGGTTCACGAGTCATGCCAATCAACACCAACACCCTCTTTTTGTGAGAATTCCTTTGCCCTTTGTACTTGTGCTTGGTTTGCCATTTTGATGATTTTTTTTCAATATTTTTTTGCAGCCATACTTTTTTTTTCCCAACTTTCTACCCCTTCATAAGCCCGAATCAAGAAAAAGAATAAAATCCCGTTTCCCTTGAAAAGTATTCCCCCACTATTGCAAATGAAATTCCCTCCTGAGTCACACAGAATGAGGTTAATAATACAGGATGACTTACTAGAAACGATAACTTATGG
>VIGQ01000170.1:260000-265000 GCA_009663005.1 Actinidia chinensis
CCAGATAGGAATGTTCGAAAGCAAAACGGATCCTATGGACCACTTAGATTCTTATTAAAACCTGATGATGCTTTAGGGGGCCTCGGATGAGGTGATGTGTAAGGCGTTCTCGGCAAATTTAAAGGGATCGGCGAGATTGTGGTTTAGAAAGCTGTCACCTAGGATTGTTGATTTGTTTGGTGACCTAAATAGGCTCTTTGTCGCCAATTTTATGAGCTACAAAGTCAGGCAAAAGAACTTCTCCCATATTTTTGCCATCCACCAGAAAGACAGAGAAAACTGAAGGATTATGTCAAATGATTCATTCAAGCAGTCCTTAAAGTCGAAGATCCCAGCGATAAAGTCATAGTCATGAAAATGATGGATCTTTGTCATGGTCTGTTATTTGATTCTCTATCAAAAAATGTATTGTAGACCTATCGGTGCTCCAAGGCAAAGCCGATAAATGTATCGCCGTAGAAGAATTGGTTGATGCCAAGCGAAAGAGGCAAGAAAAAGATGATTAGAAGAAGAAGGAGCCAAATTCACGCGGACGAACTATAAGAGCGATGTAAAGCAGATGAGACATGAGCGGGACGCTAGGAGACAAATTAATGATCGGTGTCCTCGAACACCTCCTCGTTGAACCGACGTGATGTTACCACCTCTTAACGCCCTTATACCCTACATGCTCATAGAGATTAAGAATGAGGAATTTGTGAAATGGCCTGAGAAGATTAAGACCAACCCTCTCAGGAGAAACAAGAATAAGTATTGTGAGTTTCATAGAGATCATGGCCATAACACCGAATAATGTTTTCAATTGAAGGAACAAATAGTTGATTTGATTAGGAGAGGATACCTGAGAAAATTCGTGGCCGATCGCTCGAGACCGGCCTCACCCGATAGAGGGTATACTGACAACAAACCAACTGTAGGGGATATTCAAACATCCATATAGGTTTTGGATCAGGGGAAAGTTCGACTTCATTAGGGAAGAGGCGCACTCTAGAGGTCAAATGGGCGAGTAGAGGAAAGTATATAACCTCTCTTTGCCCATAGCCGAAATAAGCCCTCCAATCACTTTCACAAGCGGAATCTGGAAGCCCAACACCTCCCCCACGACGATGCTTTGGTTGTATTTGCCACCATCGCCAATTCAACGTTCAAAGGATCTTGATTGAAATGGGTTCTTGTGATATTCTGTTTGTCTGCATTGATAAGAGGAAAATTGGACGAGATAGGCTCCACCTGCTTTATTACTCCCTTGGTCGATTTGGGAGAGGATCCATACAGCCCCTTAGATGGGTTAAACTGCCCCTGACTTTTGGGATGATACCACAGCATATTACGGTATGGTAGGATTTCATTATCGTAGATTGCCCTTTTACCCTACAATGCCATATTGAGTCGACCTGTGTTAGGTAAAATCAAGGCTATCACCTTAACCTATCATCTAATGATGAATTTCTCATATCAACTGGGATAGACGAGGTGAGACGATTAAAAGAATTTTCAGGTATTGTTTGAAGATGTCGTAATGGAAGAGATGAGAGATGAAGTAGGTTTTTTTTCTCTCCTAGACCCCCGGGATACTGAGAATACCAAATCATTGGAAGAAGTAACCCCAATATCCATATACCCCAATACCCAGATCGCCACATAATGTCAAAACCGAGTTAACTGAAGAACTACAAAATGCACTGGTGGAAGTCTTGAAGAAATTATGACTATTCGCATAGTTGCAGCAACATTCCAGGATATTCCCCATTTCATCCCCACCGTCATAAGCTTTTTGGGCCAATCCTGATCACCCTCCGATTTACCAGAAGAGGAGGAAGTTTGCCCATAATGATTAAAAGTTATAGGTGTACAAGCTCGTCCGACATTATCAGAAATCCCATTTAGTCGAATTGGTTGGCCACATCGCATCCCCCTTAGAAGGGCAGAAAATGGATCTATATTGATTTCATGCTTTATAAAGCTTACCCAAGGACATTTTTTTCTACTAAAGATAATTTTGATAGTTGATGTGACATCAAAGTATGAATCCTGAGTTTCAAGATGGCTTCTCCGGATACCACCAGATTAAAATGCATCCCCGACATTGAGAAAACATCATTTATTATGGAAAGATGGTCATGCCCTATGACTAAAAAATGTAGGGGCGACATACTAGGGATGATTAACAGGATGTTCAATAGTTGATCTGGGACACGATTGAAGTATATGTTCGATGACATGCTAGTTAAACCTCAAACATGTGTATCACGTCGCCCATTTGTATATAACTTTAGTATCCTCCGCCAACATCATATGACTCTAAGTGTATCTTGGCGGATCATCGGGCAAATTCCTAGGCTTCTTACTAACCAGTGAGGGATAGAAGCAAACCTGACTAAATAAAAGCCTTGCTCGGGATTACCTCGCCCAGAAGCATTCACAACGTCCACGTTTACCGGGTGAGTGATAAGCACTTCACATATTCATTTCCAAATTAGCTTAACAAATGTGTGCCTTTTTCAAGATCTTGAGAAAAAGTAGGCCTTCAAATGGATTCAGTGAGTCAGAATTGGCATTCCAACAGTTGAAAGAATATATGGGGTCACCTCCTCTACTCTAATTCCAATATGGCTAATAACTCCTTGTATCTATTTGTTTGCCAACAGCGAAAGCGTCATACTCATCAAAGGGAGGACAAAATCCAGACGCCAAGTATACTATGTTAGCAAATTCCTGTAGGAGCAGGTCCTTGTAAAAGCATAGATTAAGTATCTAAAAATTAAAAAACTTGCCTATGCACTCATGAGCATAGCAGCAAGCTTTGTCACTATTCCAGTTGCTCCTATTATTATGTTAACATACCAATCCCCTCAGTAAATTCTCCAGTGGCTGATCACCCCCGATCGTCTACTCAAATTGTCCCATTGAATTAGGTATTTTCACTTGAATATCAGCCATATGGCTATCAATGCTTAAGCTTGGATGATTTCATATCTAATTTACGTGCGAGGATGCCAATCTAGATCTACAGGTTATATCGCCAAAGAATGAGAAGCCGAGGAGAATGCTGACGACACGATAAAATAGAAACTATTTGTAGATAGATCTCCGCCCAGCATGGCTGTGGTGTTTTGCCTTATTCTTTGAACGCCTTCAGGTGAGCAGATTGGACTAGCCACCATGCATTGGATTCAGAGCTACCAACAACGAAGTAGGTATGAGGCGTCTCCTCGTAGACATGAGAATGCGACAAAACTGAGAGTTACAATCCATAGCTGTTGACAACGATTCCCAACTCGTGGTTAAATCAGGTCCAGGGATAGGGATACTGTCTCGCCAAAAAGATCTATGTACGTTGACTAATTTAGATGAAGTGAAGGTCATTGACAATGAAGATTCAAAGATTTCAGGAATCCAAAAAAATTTCTCGAGAAGAAAAAAGCAAATTGATTTGTCGGCGATTGGCCTCTCCTTTGATTTCGGCCATGGACAGGAACATCCTCTTGAAGTTCTTGTCGGAATTGAGGCATTGATATTGCCAAAAACCAATGTTTTTCAATGACAACGGAATGACCATGGAAGGATCAAATCGACGTTTGTACCTCAAAAGTGGAGAATTACTACTTGACAAAACTCCAGCTCGCCAAATTCGATATCGATAAACTAAGTTTGGTCTCTCAAGAACTCTAAACAAGAGGTCTTTCTCATGCCACTTTTGATGGGTCTGACTTAGAGAAGCCCAGAATAAATTCAGAATTCATTTGCGGCAACACTTCGGGGTAAGATGCACGATTAGGAAGGTAATTCACCAATGATATTTTTTTTGGGGGGGGGGAACCTTTCATATGGAACGAGAGCAATGGTATCACAGAAAGTGTGAACAAGTGCCAAAGTTGACTAACGTAAGCCACTGCCTTCTCCACTGAGATGATTCCAGTGAGCAGCCCATGAGACATTTGCCGAATGGGGAATATATATTATATACTCGGACTGTTGTCGCAGCTTCCATTATAGAAGACATTTTGACTGATCACCAAGATTATTTTACCAACATGGATAGAAGGAGAACCTCTTTCCCAACAACTCACTAAAAGAAACATCAAGAATTTCGTTGGGAAAAACATCTTATGCTGATGTTGGGATCTCGAGGGTACCCTTTGTAATTGTGATATAATCTTCCCTTGCCAAGACAGCACTTCGACGTAAATTGTTTCATAGCTATCTCCTTTTGTCTGACCTTGCAATATCCAATCATTTTTTTCATCCCGGCTTCCCGACAACCCTCAGAAGAACGGACAAGTGGAGGTCACCACAGAACAATCTGAGGAACCGTAATGACAAGACTAGAGAAATCTAAGAGCGGGTGGAACGACTGTAATAACTTCAGATTTTATGTTTTGGGTTATAATTGTAAGATTATAAGTTTTGGTTACAATTAATAATATATTTAGTTTTAAATAATGTATAATAATTTTGTAAACAGATGGAGGGACAAAAGTGTATAATTTTTTCATTAGGGACAACCCTTTCGCCAAAAGACAAGATAAAAAAAAGAATAGAAAATAGAAAGAAAGAAAAAGGAGAAAGAATAAAGAGAAAGGAAAGAACATAAGATTAGTTTTGGTTAGGCAGGAGGTTGTTTAGTTTAAGATAGAAGAGAGGAGAGAAGAGTCTGAGAAGATCGAGAGAGAGCGCACGGAGAGGAGAGGAAGAAAGAAGATAAAAGAAATAGAGAGAGAGCACTGATGTGCTGAAGGAATGATAGTGGGAGAAATTATTTGGTGTGGTTCGTCTTTGATAATTAAGACCTGGGTGTAGCTCAACGGTGGGATGAGTCGGATCAAAGTGAAATTTTAGTAGATGATGCATGGGAGCCAGATCTTCATATCTAAATGGTGTTAATTTCAATTTGAGGTAGTCAGGAGTATAGCATATGCCTTTCTAACTCCGGAGTGTTTTTCTAAAATTGATTTTGTATTCTTCTTGAGCATGTGTGGCGCTCTGTTGAAATCCATTGT
>VIGQ01000170.1:280000-297500 GCA_009663005.1 Actinidia chinensis
TTCAAACAATGAAGTGAATCCATATAACAAAGTGTGTGAACACGATTGCATTTCAACTATATTCTCTACAAAAAAATGAGTCTCACAGTGTAAGGTGAGGCTAACGGCATTACAATAGAAGGAACACCCCCAACCACGGCAATGGCCCACCCACCTTATGATGGGTGAATATAATTACAATCTAATTCTAATACATTCTCGTCTCATGGTATAATGATTCCATTTTTTATAATAGTGGGGTGATTACAATTGTGGTTCGGTTCGAAGTTGTACGTACCTAAAATTGCTCTATTAAAAAAAGATATTGAAACCTTTCAAATAAAGAGAAAAAAAAAAGAATCATGTTTTGAAGAGAGATTAAAAGCCTTCAAACTAGGTGGGGTTTACTAGCAAGTTGGGTGTACCAATTAGACGCATTTAGAAGCTGCCACCAACAAATCAAACGTTTCCTTGTTTTCTCGCGGCTTTTGTGTGGTGGGTCTATCTTACAATATTTTCTACATGCGTGATACAGAGAGAGAGAGACAGAGGAAAGCGCCAAAATTGAACAAACCCTAATCAATTCACTAAACTTTTTTTCATCGGGAACTGGAACTCATTTATTTATTGTTTCACGTTTACACGGTTTCCAGATTCTCTTTTACCACTTTTGTTGTTGCTCTCCTCTCTCTCTCTGTCTCTCTCCCATTCGTCGTCAGTGATATAGTCTTAGTCTAGCTTTTTTGATGGGGGTATACTTGCAATTGGCTCGATAAATGGGGTCTGATCCTTTCAGATTTTTCGGTTCGTTTGTGAGGTGAGTGAAATGGTTTCTTTCGTTTTTGGAGGGCTCGGGCTTGTAGACTTCTGGGTTCTTATCAGCCATGTGGGGCTTTGGATCTTAACCCCCGAATCTTAAGGTTCTGTGGTGTTTTCGATTAGGCTGAAAATACTCAAGGTGAATGGTCGATCGAATGAAGGTTTGAGAATTTTTAGGGGACGGTGGTAGAATAATTTTATAGAATAAGCGCATTGCAAAGGAAACTGATCTTTCTCCGCTTTAGTGGCGTGGTTGGGCTTTGGCATTTGTGACTGAAAACAAAAATCTACCTTTTTAAGCGCCTAATTTGGCCAAAAGAAGAAATTTGTGATCTGTGTGATGGATTTTTCTAAGTGAAACACAATTTCGAAAAGTCACAAACCCAACCCAGAAAAGGAGCAGAGAAGAAGCCCCATTTCCACCAACCAGAAGAGCCAAAAGAATGAACACAGTGAAGATTTGGGTAAATCAGTCAATGTCGATCGCTGCTGAAGCGATGATGATGATTTTATCTGAGTGAGGTTAAGAGGAGATTGAAAAACTGAGAAAAAACATTATATGGTATTGGTTTTTTTTTTTTTTTTAAAAAAAAAAAACCTGGGGAAAAAGAATCAGGGCTTGGAAGAAGAGGAGGGTGAGACGAGCTCTAGCGAGGGAGAGATTGTGGAAGGAAGAGAAGGCCAACCGGAATGGTTTGGGTTCGATGCTTGTATATGACAATACTGTGAGCAGATTGCTATTCTTTGACGGTTGATTGCCAGAAGCTCCTGAAGAAAATTGGTAATATATTTTAGACTTTCAATGCTTCTTACTGAGGTTACAAATCTTGGATCAACTTTGTAGTGATGCCATTTGTCTGTAGTTATGATTACTGATGTGATTTTATTACTGGTACCGTTTCACAGTATGTACATTGAAGGTTTGTGTTTTGATTCCATTTGTCAAGAGTTTTTAGGGAGCCTTAAAAATATCTAACGCTAACCTTCAAAATAAAGCGATCTGGGGGCCTCTGTTTAGATTCTCTTGGAGAACTCAAGTGGCATTAACGAATCAGAGAAATGTGCTCGAATTTTTAACCTCTATAGAACATATGTTGTTGGTTACTAGATTTATTGAGTCCGAAAAGTAATTGGTTGGTTTAGTTTTGTGTTAAAGTTGTTCCGATCAAGTTCATCCGTTGTAACTTTCTCACTATTGAGTTAAAAGACCCTTTAAGATGGTGTTTATGGACAACATAATAGAACTAAACGACACTCCTTAGGATTATAGATTTCCCTTGTCGTTTAATGAGGAGTTTTTTGGGAGACAAGTTTGATGGTATTACGTTGACCCCACTCCCACATCAAATGCCACACAAACAAAAAAACTGCCACTATTATCACTTATATAGGAATAAATATTGAGTGTAACAGGACACCATCCTACGTGGTGTTGCCAACCTTTAAAATACCGGACCAAAACTTGATTGGAGGATGTTATGGTTTTTTGGTCGCGCGTGTATGTGCGGCCAAGTTTGATGGATTTATTGACGTTATGGAGTGGGCATTGTACCATGTAGAGATGAAAATTGTAGCAATGAAGAGGATGAAGAGAAATGCTATTGATAGATTTATTGCATTTTTTTCCCCAATTGCCTCCCGAGACATAGCACGCACACACGAAGCAGTGCGTAATGACTTCTTTACTTTAAGTAACATTAGTATGGAAGATCCTTCCATGCATAATTCCACCACTGCCACCGATCCCCATTCTTTAACATTCCTGATTCCCACATTCCACCCCCCCTTGTTGTGAAATTTCAATAATCTTCCTGACTAAAGCGGCTATGACGTTTTAGGGTTGGGCTCATAGGAGACCGAAAAATATTACTTGGAACTTTTACTTTTTATCCAATTTTAGCAGTTACTTTTTATGGAGGATTGTTCTAAAAAGGTTTTTCCTGAGCATGTTGAGTTCAATTTACATTTTCTATTCAATAAAAAACCCAAGGCATAGTTGCATAATTTCTTTCAAAATATTAGGCCATGCGCGATAAATGCAAACACTAGGAAGGTCAGTTGCAAGTACCTTTTATTTATGACCTTTCCTAAAACATTGTATAATAATTATTATGATTTGGCTATAAGTAGTTAGTTTTAATCAAAATCATAAAATTGAAAAAGCAATCATGTTTACAAGGTACTTTGTTCTATACCTAATGTTGACCTTGGATATTCTAAGAATGATGGATGCCCCATATTTGGAAGTCTATGGATTTTTAGAGGTTCAACCCGGGAAAGTTGTGGCACTTTGGGGGCACCTGGAGAATGGAATACATCATGTTAGAGTTACATTCTTTGCACTTGCAAGAACACATGGTCATTGGAAATAAACTTTTGAGAATGAGCATTATCTGGTAGGGCATTTTTCTCACGATAAGAGGTAATATTTTAAGATGAAGATGATTAATAAATATCATATAAATGGAAAATCAACATAAGAAGATCAGATTAGTATCACATAGACTCAAAATCTCATGCGAATCGCTATAAAATCTTTGTTGGTTCTGTTGAGAGGTTATATCAGCTACTCAGAATTATGGTAGTGGATTGTTTTACCTATGGGCATGATTTTTATAATTGCATGGGACTAAGTGAACAGGTTTTTATTTATTAGTTTTGACAGGGTATTTGTCATCTATTTGAGACTTATAGGTTGGATTTTCATCGAGGTAGCAAGTGTTTTTATTAGATAACGTTCCCCTGCATTTAATTTATGATTATTGTGTTTTCCTGGGTGGCTGCTTCCATAAACAGTATTCTCTCAGTTAATAACAAAAAAGTTACGCTTCTTTGCATTGCAGGGCCTCCCACATTATACCTGCAAAGCCATCACCAAGATCTGCATCTAAGAAGCTCACATTCCCCCTTCACTGCCTTTCATTGAAAAACGATGGAGAACCAGGATGATGAAACTGATGCACCTGCAGCGCCCGGGAAGAACCCATATCTAGAAACTGCATGTGTAGCTCTAGTTTGCTTGACTGGGAAGCACTCCACAACACATACACAAGACAATGAGTCAGAAAATTTCTTGCCAGCCTGAAAATCCCACCTGTAACAACATAGTGCTCATGAGGTCCAGCAGGTCCTGGTTTTTTGCTACAAAGGTATATTTGAAAATTGAACTTTCGAGAAGGGTCTGAGAGCAGAAATTTATACTCGATCGAGAAATTCATTGCCAAGCTGCTACAGGTTCCAAATATACAAGGTAAATTCCTCCTAATATTTGGGTCAGTTCAATTGGAAAATTCGAGTTTCACCTATGCGCAACAGGATCCAGGTTAAGCTGTTGCTCTGTATCTCTGTTTACCAGAGAAAAGAAGAAAAATGGGAGAGAAAAAAGCTAATCTCTCACTACACTTTTTAATTGCCTATAGAAAACTTGTTTTTTGAAGTTGCTTCACAAATTCCTTTTAGGTTTAAATCAAACAAAGAGACTGGAGAAGAGAATCGGATTCAGTAGTCTTGCCAGATTAATTACAATAATTAGAGTTCAATTCTCAATTTCCAACTTTTCGGAAGATGGAGAAGACAAAAAGCCAAAGTGGTATTAGTAATCTATTTGTGGGTCAGGAACAGTTGGCTACTCCACTCCAGAGATTCAATCTTCCTTGAAGGTGACTTCATTCTTGTTGCCATATAATTTACTTTTAGAGTTAGGCAGCGCCAGCACAGCTTTTAGGTTGCATTGTTTCCCATAAGTAGTAAAAAATGCCACATCACATACTATTGTGTTCTCAGCACAGCTTTTAGGTTTTTAAACAGTTTCATGAGTGATAAGTTAAATAACTTATATTTGCTTTCATACCGTTCATTAGATTTTTACAAAATCTTTATTAAGTGACGCTTTAAAACAATGTCAAATCAGTTGCACTTGTATCTTACCAATTTATACCGTATATTAAGTTGTGACTTATTTGCTTTACTACAGTAATTTACCCTTTCCAATGCATTAGTGATTGTGAGTACAATCTGAGACCAGTTATATACTTTGCTTATACAATGTAGTATTGTAGTAAAATGACGTACAAGAAGAGTTTATGAAAAGTATGAAAATGGATAGTTTATCTCAAACAAAGGAGATAAATTGTACTGTTAGATACGTAGCGGTAAGACTAGAACCTGTCAAGAAAATAATAAAAATTTTTTTATAAATGTTGCATGAAATGGTCATGGGTATGACAAGTCAATTCTGATATTTTTGCTTGTTAACTTCTGATTGCTATTAGTCATTATTAGTGGTAAAACTACTTAAACTATGTTAATTTCTTTAGATGTGTTAATCCACACTTCTTGTTATCCTACCTATCTAAATAAAATGCACGTGCACACTAGCACGCAGCAAAAAGTGCATTCAACAGCGACCAAATACTGTTTTTGACAAAGTATCAGTGGTACTTTAACTGGAAAGGAACGTGTGTTCCCTTTTTTGTCTTGTTGGGTTCTCTAGAGAGATCTATGAGGCTATGCCAATGTTTCTGTCTAACGGGAATTAGAATCTTCTATATGAATCTTGATAACCATTTTCCCCCCCTCTCTCCCCCCTCACCCCCCCACACCAACCCCCCCCCTCTCCACCCCCCCTCCCCCCCCCCCCCCCCCCCCCCCCCCCCCAGAAAATTCGTTTCTTAATGGTCAAAGATATTTTTTTATTCCCTTTGATGTGTTCTTGATGAGATTAACTTGCATACTAATACGAGTATTCTGGTATACCAGTGTTGCTCCTGTATGATGTGTATTTTATTTGTAAATGAGATCTTTTATGGAAATTCGTATTGGCCTTAATTGATACTTCTATCTTTTTATTATCTTTGATGTTATTGGTCAAACTGAGACAATACATCGTTTTCCAACTTAATTTAGTACAATAGCAAATCACTTTCTAGTTCTTTCAATTCGGGAATGATGATTCGTGTGACTGGCGTACTACGCTGCAGAAAGAGATGAAACTGAAGGAAGTGGCAGAAGGATGAAGGGTGGAAAAAGAAGTCGTGCCGGCAGGTCAAGAGGGAGTGGAGCTGTTTTGGGGGCTTATTGATGTAAAGTTATGTGGAGGGTTCTGAGGATGATGAGGATCACTTAAAGAGCAGTTGTTTGGTGCAAGGGAAGAATGAAGAGCTCGATTATCGGGATGGCAAGATGCAAGAGAATCCCTCTCCCATCCTGTTTCCTATAATTTAGTAGCTCAAAAAAGGATGCCTCTGTTCCGTTTGTGCCTCTCTTTTGATGGATGTTTTCTCTTCCAAAAAATACGACAGACAAGTACCTATGTTATTCTTTTATGGGTTTTCTTTCATGCGGATTCCACAGGATGTTGAAAAACCAGGTATGGTTTGGTTTCTGTTATAACCGAGGGGAGATTTCTTACACTATCGCGTGAGAGAGCTAAGAAAAATGCCGGACAGAAATAGCGACTTGGCCTTTGTAATGTATTTGAAATTATACTTTTGGTTCGTCATCTTGGAAGTGGTATTTAAGTTCAACACAAGGTGAGATTTATGTTCTGGGCTTCCCAGTTGGACAGTCACAGAGAAGGGATTTGAGAAGAGTCCCAGACCGGCTAGAGAAGGGAGCATAAAATTTATTTCAGATTCGATGTTTCTGAAATTACGTTGTGTTTCAAAAAGACTAGAAGCAGGAAGTGCGGAGCGTTAAACAATAGTGAGTCCCAAAAAATTCCTGAGGATCTTTTTAAAGGAGGGAGCTGTGAATGTGAAATTGTATTGATCATTTGAGCGTATGGGTACTAGTAAATGCCCGTGTTAGGGTATTACACTAAAAACACACACACCACATTTTAGGTGTATTTGTTAGAGTTTTATAATTAAAAATAGGTTAAAAATATAAAGACTCAGAATAAGAGTCTATTGTCTGCATATACGAAGAGATACATTATTATAAAATGAAGAATAAATTAAAAAGTATACTGATTTGAAAACGACTTGATAGTTTGAAAGAAATATGAGGAGAAAAAATGGTATTTTTAGTTTTTTATGGTGTCGGTCCCACTAAATAAATGATTCAATGGAGCTAGAAAATATGTTCAGGGTTAGAGTTTTTTTTTGTCAGTTGGATGACAACTTACGTGGGCTCCACACATTGAAAAGAAAGAAATAATATTTTTGAAGAAAAAAAAAAGTCTCAGGGAAGATTTCAACTATTGGATTAATTCAAATGAATGATAATGCGTAAATAAAATAATAGTTTAAAAAAAAATTTAAAAATTTTATATTTTATATTAGGTCATGTTAATTGCAAAGTAATACGAGCGCGGAGTTATCGTGAAAAAGTCAAACTACCTGTAAAAACATCCTATGTACAGCACGAGTATGGAGAGCATTGGACGCCAATAACTCAAAAGGGTTGGCTGGCGGTAAGAACAGATGACTCTCTCCTCTCTCTCTCTCGTCTCACTACAATATGAAATGAAACATAGAGAAGCTTTAGACCCTACCCCCACCCCACCCACCCCCACACCACGCCATCCCCAAACCCCGTGCCGTGTTTGCATAATAAGGTATATTGTCATTCTAAAGTGTTTGCCCATAACGTCAATTACTCTATTTACACAATTTGTAGAATGCATCCCTCATTTTTTTTCATTTATAGTCAACCCCTATAACGGTTTTGATAATTGCACATATAACATTTCAATTTTTTTCAAACAGCACTAATTTCCCTTACTTTGCTTGGAAACTGCCATGATTCCGCTTCCTTTTCTCGTGTTGGAAACATTCCTATCGTGTTGATATACACCTTTCATTAACGATAAAAAAAAAGCCTTTCGCCACCAAATAACATTTTACACAACAAAAAACTACTATTTTTTTTATTAACCACTGCACCCCACTGCAAAAGAAAAATAAAACAAACGTTAAAATAACTCAATGCCATCCCTTCTTTTTTTTTTTCCTTCATTCCACTACCATCTCTAAAATGAAAACCCTTCCACTAGAATAAAAATGAAAAATGCAACCTAAACTTGACCATTGTAAGTCAACCACTTTACTCCCCACTCTCTTCGCCCTTATACTTCTGAATTTAACATTTAACAAATCAAAATTAGCTCAATGCCATCTAATCACTATTGCAGATTGAGCTATCAAATTCACGCAAAAAGATCATGGCCTAAGTTGACTAAATGAACTAATTCATTTTGCCATGACCTCAAACTTGCTGTGTAGTATAAACCTTCATCAGGTTGGTTATTATCTGTGATTAACATCATGGAATACATGATTTTAAATTTATAAAAATTCGTATGCTTACTACTCTTTCTCTTTATTTGTTCATCATTATTTAAATTGAAAAGAGTGTACATTTTTTTTTTTTTCGTTTTTGGGAGTAAGTAATCATTCACTCTTTGGGGGCAGCTAGAGGACGAATAGTATTTGGTACACTGGTGGTCAAAAGTAACACTGTCCAAGCTTGATTAGTGGAAGGAGAATGTTGTATAAACTATATACTTGTTCAGGTAAAGTAAAAGATGTTCAGTGTAATTTTAGGAACTTGATGTGTTGTGTCCTACATTATCATAAATATAAGGGAGCTATGTAATTATAGCCCTTAAATAAATGAATTTCAAACCCCTCTTTACACTTCAATGCATTTAGCCACGCGACATTGTAATTTTTTTAAAACAAAGGAATACAATTACAACCCCTCTCTCTCTCTCTCTTCTCTCTCGTCTCTGTATGTGCACTCCGAATTCAGAAGAGTCAGCGAACTTCCGGACAGCATTTGGGGTTTCGAACTTCCCCGGGTTTGTCGCTTTGTGATAACGAAGCTCTTCGGGGGTGAGTCTTCGCTTCGTTTCCTCATCATTCATATGCACTGTAAAATTCCCATTAGGGTTCTAATTTTTTAGCACTGCCTGTTTTAATTCTAATTATGTTCTCTATGTTTCATGTAATTTTTATGGGTCTTCTTCCAATTACAAAGCTGGAAAGCCTCTTCTTTCACAGGCTTTGCTGACGGTGTGTGAAACAGGGAGACACTACTGTTATTGAAGATTGGGGTTCTGTTTTAAAATCAAACGAATTCGTTCAGTTTTAGACCGTTCAATTTCTATTTCAATTGTATTCTATGCTATAGATGGTGCTAAATTTGGCGAATTGGGTTAAAAGGAAGATTATGCCTTTCTTTCACAAAACAGGGAGATTGAATTCGTTAGGGCATCGGCATCATTTTGCACCGTCTTCATTTTTGCACGATAATAATCGCAGTGGCATATACAACTTAATTTGCAGTAGTTAGTGATGGAGGGGTGTGTCTACCCAAATGTTTTATAGAGAATCGGAGGGGTCACACTGGTCATTGCGAAACTTTCTAGTTGAGAGAAGAGAATGCAAAAAAGATAAGTAGTGTATTTGTTCAAGACACTGTTACGAGGATGAGATTGTTTTATTGGGAGCCCCCTACCTAGCTCATCATCTATTTTTTTGGACAAAAAAAGCATGCCCTACAATGGATTTCTAGCTGGGACAACATACACAGATCATGGCACAACACAGACACAAGAAATAGGAATATCCACTTGAACGGAGAAGAAGAAAATTTATGCCTTCTATGTGATATTTGCTCTTTTCTTGACTTCTTTTAATGTTCTTTTTACCATGCCAGCCATTATTTTATGGAGGATGTTATAATGGGTTCTAGACTGAACATGGATACAGATCACGCGAAACCGGCACAGCACTTGGGAACCCATCACTCTTAAACGAATACGAGTTACAACATAGCTAAAATTTATGTATTGCTGTGTCATTTTTGTCTCTTTTCTCAATTTCTTTGAGCATATGTTTTTTTCCCTCTCCGTCACATCTTATTTGAAGTTTGAGACTTGTCTTGGCGACTGAAAATTGAGATTAATTTTTTATATTTAGTTCTCAATTTGCCAGGCTTATTCAATAGTTAAGGCTAGAATTACCATGATAGCTGCTTCTTGTTGTCGCTTTCCTCATCTATGTACTGTTGATAAAACTGAAACTGAAATTTGGAAATTAATTACTGACAAACTGTGGATGGCGATAATCTCAGCGTGGCATGGTGTTGTGGAGGTGGACGTGGAAAAATGGTGTTGGCGATGGGGAGGAGGTTGGGTTGGGGGAGGGATGATGGCGTGGGGGCTATATTGGGGCACCTCATGCTATGCAGAAACAGTTACAAATTCAGTTGCATGACGTAACAATTATGCTAGCCAATTTTTTCTGAACTTTTAGCATTACTTTAAGAGGTGCTTAAATTTGAAAGTGATTACAAATGGATGGCTATCAATCGAACTTAGTTTAGTTCACTCAATATATTAGTTTTAGGAGCTGAATTTGTAATCAAACATCACCTTAGTTATTCTCCTTTCCTATTGTTTTTCTTTATAGAGAATACCAGGAACTACTAGTTGATGAAGGGGCTCTGGATACATGGATCAGTTGTATCCAGAAGATGAGTGAACCAAATTGTTGGTAGAAGAAATTGATTCTCTCTCTCTATATTCTGGTAGGATGGCACCGAGAGCCCATGAGAATGATGGAAAGCAGTGAGTGAGCTAGAAATGGCCATCTTCCCAGGGGGACCCGGTCACTCAATATATGGCAGCAGAGGAGTGGGATGCTTCTGACGGGAAACCAGACTTCATGGGTATCAGGAGAGAAGCACAGTTCACAATAGAAGGTTGGTTGTGCACCTCACGTATGGAGGGTCATTTACAGCTTTTGGGAACCGTATATCTCAGCATAGTTATGGTCTGAGTCCAACATTGGCAAGTTTTGTTTTAGTCAGCTCAACAAAAAAAATTTGAGTCTGAGGAACAACTGAGTGCTGATCAGCCTACTTTACATATACATCTAATGTTAACTTGAATCCAAGGCCTCCTCCACCTATAAATCAAGGGAGAATAGATTGCCTTGTAAGTCATGTTGTTGGTTTAGGAAATAATTGGGATTAACCTCTTTGATGACAGTGGCAATGGATCTCTGTGTTTCCCTCGAGGTTACCCCCCCCCCCCCTGTTCGATCATAAATGAGGAGCCAGAAGATGATAGTTACCTGACCAGCTTCCGATATTTTTCAGGTAGTACTTAATGAATTCATGTCTGTTCCAATGCAGCTTCCTCAAACAGACGTCATAAACTTGGTAAATTTATTAACAGGTATAGAAACTTGACCTGAGTTGTGTCTCCTTTATATAGGTTTTATTTGATACTTTGTATTGAATTTTGGTGTTTGGGCAGGTGTGCTCGTGGTCTTTAAAAATGCTGGTCTTCTTAGAGAAATCTGAAACTGTTCCTGTATTTGTTGATCTGTGAAGCCTTTATCTTTTGTTAGAGTTTGTGAACATCATTATATTGTGTCAGGTAAGAGTGAAAAAAAACTTCATTTTTTTCACCAAGCTTATAAAATAGGATTGGGGCGTTTTTTTTTTTTTTAAAATTTGGACTAGATTACAGTTCTGTTAAATAAATAAATAATTTGGAAAAATAATGCACGTTCTACCGCTTTATAAGGCTGAGATTTGTAGTAGCATGCCAATTATTGTTACTTTTTAGGTATTCTTACTAGTGATGTCTTCATATGGTAACAAGATTATATTTAGTGTATAGATACTGATATATGAATTGCATCCAATAAGATAAATGTAAAACTATTGATTAAGGAGCAAATGTGTACGCTTCCATGCAACAGAACAGAGAATCAGTGAACATGAAATCAGAAATTTGCCTTGGTGGTTGAGCTATAACCACTTAATGCAATGAAATGAATGGATAATTTTTAAAAAAGAACGTTTTTCTGCATCAGTACAGATGTATCATATCTAGAAATTGGGCAGTGGCATAAGAGGGGCAGGCATAAATTTAGTAATAAGTTTAAGCTCACAATTGCAACTATTTTTTAGATAAAAGTTGATGGAAGTGGAAAAAAGTCAAGGGTACTAAATAATCCGTTAATTTGTGCTGATGAATTGTGCGATCGTCGGTGATTTGATCTAAACATTGAATATAATATCTCTGTGTGGTAGTTCTCACTTGCTATGACCAAAAAAATATCCAGGAAATGTAATGTTGTTACCTTGGGCCATGTATCAAAAATAAAGGATTCAATGAATGGAAAGAAAGCACGGAACAAGTCAACTACGGGCAAAAGCCACCTTTTGACTCGAGTCAAAGGGATATGCTTGCCTCTCTTCCTCCCCCAACTTATATAACAATAATCCATTTGGCAACTCTATCTAAAGCAGGTAGAAATGGGTGTCTATATATAGTCCCTGAATCCAATTTGTTTGTCCATTTGAGAATCCAACCTTTTAAAGAGTAAAATTCTAACTTTGAAAGCTCAACTTTTCAAAAATTAACCTTCAACAATTTGAAACTAGAAATGGGTAGTAAAGGTAATTGTGAAGCTCCACCGCAGCAAAAGTTTACCCTCCAATAATACATCGTATATATTCCCTAAAGCGGACTTGTCACATCAATTCAAAGTGAAAGGGGAGGAAATCTACATATTTTGGTAGTTACTTTCAGTGGCCAAACTTTTGGGTATCCAAAGAAAGAAGGACAAACCAATGGACTGAGGGAGTACTGTTTAAGTGGAATCTGGATCATCAGCTCAGTTTTCGCCAACAATGAATAATTGTGACCAACCTCCCATCATATATTACATTAGCACTTTTCAAAGTTACTTATTAAGTTATCTATTTCTCAGGAGGTAATATTTTTGTGTGCGTGTTTGATGCGTCCTGCAGGGTCCTCCATTGTACTGTTTCCTAATGCTCATGCTTTGGTACATTTTTCCTTCTGAATCCTCAGGAGATTTTCTCCCGCACCCATCTCCTGTTAACAGTCTCATTTGTCGAGCCATTCTACAACAGAGGAGCGCATTAATCACGATATTCAAGCTATTTTCATTTGATAATCTTCTTCTAGACATATCAAAATTATCGGCTCAAAATCTTGGACGCTGTCGATGTTTGGTGAGGATATGAATTCTGACGATGAAATGATCATCGGTTTAACATTGATAATATGCTCCGTTATCTCTTTGCCAAAAAATCGTATCCTGACGTCAATTGTGCGTGTAGCACCTCCTCAAACGTGAACTAATCAGAAGGATGCTGGCCCTGTAGATAAGATGTAGTTAGTGGTCCAGCCAGATCAGACACTTTCTCCTCTACAAGGACAGAAATATCATCAGAAGACTGTGCTGCTACAGCGGCCACAGCCTCTCTCCCAACCGAGGCAGTAATTCATCAGTTCTGGAACTCTGCCCCATTTATTTCTCAGAATGAACCTCTCACATAAGGGCATGGAATTTCTCATGGCCGGCACCAAAGATCTCCTCAGCTGATCTATCAATCACCAGTTGTGCAACCTCCTGGGCTCACACCACCTTTATTTATACACACCATCGGCAAGCTATATGACTCCCAGCAAATCAAGTTAAATCCTGTTTACATCCATCTTGTTTATACTACTCGCCCCAATATGTAGGGGGGTATCGTTGAGCTCTGCATTTCTTCCCCCTTTTAATAGCGGATTCCGCCTCATACTGGCATAACCTATCAATTTTGATAAACCGCTCTGGTCCAAAGCTTCATTGGTCGAAACCGCTGCTGTTTCAACGGGGAATGCATTCCCATACAAGGTGAATTTGGCAGAATATACAAAAGGTCTATGGGACAAGTGGGTTATTGCTGCAACTTCTTTCTCGGACCCCCTCAAAGCAATACTTCCAGCCTCCTGCTGAAGATGCATATGGTGCTTCAGTCAGTATTGTTGGTTTGGCATCAATGGGTGCACCTGGTGACGATTTGATTCTTTTGCTTCTCAGAAGGAGCATGGCTGCTGCTTATATGGGTATCAGAAATTTTCCGCCTTCACCAGATGGAAATCAGAGCATTGTTTAGTCCAAGAAAAGGAGATCACAGGAAGTAGTTACTACTATAAAGCCCCGCCAATAATGGTGGCATGACACATTTCCAGCCTCAACCTCTTGGGCATCCACTACTTGCCAAGGGTCTCCATTGGGAGGAGCAAATCATTTCAGGAAATGAGAAATTAATTGGATTTTCTCAGGGTTCTGTAGAAATGTGGGATTTACTCTGGATGGCAAGGAAACAGTGGAGTGTACGCCTCTGGTGACCCTAAAAAGCATTCTTTTCTTTTCTTTAAGAATTAAAATCCAGCAATTCTCATAAAATTGATCTCTCTGATATGGTCGGTGGGCGTATTGTTGAATTCAGGTATTGTTTTATGCCCGCTTGTTTGCCCTTTTTATCTTATAGTGTATAGCTCGATCACTTCAATATGGACAACTCATTCTGGCTAATCTGTTTTGCATCTTTCACGTATTTTTAGTGTTGATCAACATGAAATCGGTTTTATCAGCAGAATCTGGAAAACTGGAGTTGAGGATAAGGCATCAGTGTTTTCAATAGAAGTTCTCCTCATTCTTCAATTTAGACTGAACTTTTTTGGGACTATGTTATTCAGAAGTTTGCTGTCAATAAGTCCATACGCTCCATCAAAAAAAAAACAAAAAAAACTTCTCAGTCTCATCTCCCCAAAAAGAAATTAAAATAAAAGAATTACTTTTATATGCTTGACAGTTTTTGAGGCATGAGTTGCGCACAAGGAAGGAACTTGCAAGATCAACTTTCAGGACACGTGTTCCTTTACTCTTCAGATCGTTATGGGCCTGTCTTTGATTCATGAAGGTACGTGGATTTTTGTAAACCTCACAATGTCAATCGCGATTGGCTCAAGAATTTTAATGTTTCCAAATGATAATACCTAACATCTAAGACCATGTAATGTATTGTTGCTAGTTATTAGTTATTAGTTTTTTGTAAACTATTTTCTTAAAGAAGTGTGCGTGCCTGTTATTTCTGCTCAATATAAATTGCTCCCCTTCTGTTTCTTCTTCTCCTTTGTCCTTACAAATAACGATGGGGGCTCCTGTCTGTGTTTTTGTTTCCTAATATATTCTTTGCCTACGAGCTGTGATGAGTACAGAGATGAAACTCACTGTGTTTGTAAACAAAAATAATTATTATAACGCATCATCCTCTCCACCTTGTGAAAGATATTCTTTCTGCCTGAAATTTTTTGTTTTTAGAAGCACCACTATTCTCATTTTATGTTTGATGTTGGTTAGTCCCCCTGAATATTTTCTAACGGTTATGTGCCTCTGTTCTTTTTCTTATGCTCTCAAATGACTCCTATTGAAGTATGGAATGGTTCCTGCTCATGTTGTTTTTGTTTTAGAAGAATCACCATATGTCAGTTTATGGGTTGATGTTGCTTAGTCTCCCTGAATATGTTCCTAATTGTCAGGTTTTCTGTTCCTTTTTTTTCGCTCTTCCGATTGATATGTAGTGAGAGTATAGAATGGCGCTTGACAGTACAGCATGCAAGGACGGATTCCATGTGGGGCAATTGCCCCGACTTGGCTTTCATTTAAAAAGTTTTTAACAAAAAATGCCAATTTTTTCTCCAACAATTTCTTTTTGAAGTGGGGGGCGCAAAAAGGAATTTTTTAATCCTATATCTATTCCTCTCCTTCTCATACCTTTTTTTCTCTCGCTATTCTTCACGTGGACTCACTGTCTTCTTTTTTACCCCCTTTTATTCACATTTCTTATTTCTCTCTCGCAGCTTTTATCTTCCATCTGTCATACCACTCTCTCTCTCTTCCTTGACTCCCTTTCCTGTTTTTTTTTCTCGTCCCTCATTTGTTTTGTAAGTAGTTGTCTTTATTTTTTTTACTATATTTGAAAAAAATACTAAGCTGAAAATAATAGAGGTTGAATGGCATAACATGTAAGGGGATCAAACATAGGATTTGAGTTGATTTGTAGTGTTAATTGGTTGGTATATAATCTTGTTTTTCTCGTAATCAATTTGCTTCAGTTAAATGTCCATTGTAATGTATTTAATTCCTGATCCTTTGCTGGTACTCTCTAGGCCCCCTCGAGTTATTGACCTTGACCAGAATACAAACTTGTGCATGAGCTTGATGGCCAGTCATGAAATGTGTGCGAGATCAAAATGCAAATCACTCATACACAGTGTATTGAATTTGTTCCTACAGACAGCAAAATGGGTTTATTATCGCCTGCTTTTAGAACCACCGTTGCTATGCTCTCACTCTCCTTATGGTTGCCGTGTTATTCAGGTGATACTGTGCAGTTTCTTTGTTTTGAGGCATTTCTTCGTTACTTGTTTTAATCTTATATTGAAACTTTCCACTTATGTTGGTCTATTCTAAGAGTTTTGGAGCATTGTTCAGATGAACTTGCCATGGCTAGGTTGAGGAAATCTGGAATCTGCCTTCTGTTCTGCTCAAGATCAGTAAGGGCAATATGGTCACCCGGTTGGTCTTTTTTTATGTTCTTATTTTCGTTATTTTTTTCTTCTCATATGGCATCAGATCACGGTCTCCATTGCAAATTTGACAAATTAAAGTAATCTTTTTGGAACATCTACTTTGCTTTTCAATCTCAGATTTGTTGTTTAAGAATTGTTGACGAGTATTTGCTCAGCCAACACTTGATGGCCTCATGTTTTTGTATTTACAGCTATTGACCTCATCAGAGGCTTTAAATTTTTTTTCATCCAAAGGCTAGTTTTTCTTCCATAACTTTTTCCATTTCCTTTTGCTTTTTGGTAATTAGATTTTCCTAAGCGATCGGATTTTTGTTTTTTTTTCTTTTTTCAGACCACTTAGCCTAAAAACTAATGCTCAGATTTTCTCGTTAACATTCCAAGAAGCACCAAGATGATGCTTTTAATATTTTAATGGATTACAAAAATTGTTTTGCCAGAAAACACAATAACCTGTCCATGCAGGTGCACAATGTCAAATAGTTCTACTTCTGTCCTTTACGAGGTGTGGAGTCCGAATATCCTGCTAATCCACAAAATTCTACTTGCTTGCGACTTTGAACATCTATTTTCAACTTTTAAGGTGCCGAATTATTGCCCTTTCATGATGCTTCACTGTCCAGACGGGAACTGGAACTTTTTGCTACTGCATAAAGCTTGAAGCTCTTTTGTTACAGAACTATTGTGAGTGGAACTTAAAACTATTGTTGATAGTTGAGATAATCTCCATATTATCGAAATCACAATATGATCGTTGTGAATGTTTGTAAAATAAGAAGAGAAGCCAAATTAGAATTCAGTGATTCGCTTCTGGACTTGAAGTACATTTTTGTGCAATTACGTTTTTGGAGTGGCACCACTAGGAAGTTTTACTATGAAATGGGTGACTTGTAATGAATCTTATAGCTTCAACATATCCTAAATCATTAAGACAGTTTCTTTGATAACAATGGTGATTTTCATCAGATTTCTATCCTTCCATATTTACATCACTGCCCTGCTATTAAAGATTTTGGTCCTTCTTAATTTTTTTTGTTAATTAATTGAAGAGTTCTTTTGTATGTTTCTGTTCTGTAACTAATGAGTTTTTTTTTATATAATTTGCGCACGATTGGTTTGAAGGCCAAGCAATAATCAAACCCCCTGCACCGTATAGGGATTTCTTTTGCATGTATCACCTGATATTTACCTCAGTTATGTATGTTTGTTTTCTTTCTGCTTTTCCTTTTATGTTTCATCAACGTTTCCGAAATTGCGTATGAATGCTTACTATACCATATGGAC
>VIGQ01000170.1:315000-327500 GCA_009663005.1 Actinidia chinensis
GGCCGCCTAGGCCCCGCCTAGGCGCTAGGCCCCTCCGGGCGCCCAGGAGCCTAGGCCCGCCTGCCTAGGTGCTTGGCCCTCGCCCGCCCGCCCTTAACGCCTAGCGCTTTTTAGAGACCTAGTTCTAATTTATATGTATTTTAGAGACCTAAATGCCATTTCTATCTTCCTCTTATATTATTCAACATTAAACATTGAATTTTACTATTTTGATATATTTTTTGGTTAAAATTTGAGATTGGTTCATTATTATATTTTTAGTAAATATTAATAATTTAAATAAATAAATATAAATAAACTAATAAAAAAAAACCGCCTCGGCCCCGCTAGCCGCCTAGGCGCTAGGCCCCTCGGCCGCAAGTTACCGGCCTAGCGATTTTTAGAACTTGGATAAGAACAGCCAAATGATGGAGGGCTGAATGGTTTGAACATCTATAATTATCCCACTCCCAGGGTTTCATAAGCTTCCATCCCTTGCTTGAGCTCATTATCGATACAATTAACAATACAACCCCCCGTGACCCGTGCTTTGTGAAGCTCGACTTGAAGCTCTCAGTTGAACTGGGGATGAATATAATACATGGATGGAGTAGCATATATTATTTAGTTACTTTGGTAAAATTTTCCAAGGAAGATCAAAAAAAACATTTTCTGGAGGGTGGGATTTTCCACACAAAAAAAGGGAAAACTATTTTCTTTTAATTTTCTTGGGTGCAAAGCTAAAAGACCAAGTCTCCTTTTGAATAGATTCGGATTAAATGGAAAGGATAGAGGTAGAACAAAAGAATTTATAGGGTTCATGTTTTCTTGAGTCCACGAATCCTCATTTCATTAACGGCATAAATCAGCCATTTGGTACGTGTGAAAAGTTGAAAACCAATTTCAAGCCGTTCATTATTAACAAAGAATTTCAACATAATCAATTTCTTCTGCTCTTTAAATATCAACCAAAGTCAAGTGCAAAACTGAATACGTGCAGTGCATTTATACCCAGAGAAAAATAGAGGGGATGATAATGGAAAGAAGTGTGGAGGCTATTAGTGGAAAGACTGAGGACAACACAGAAGAGAATAGAGAGGAGAACTCAGCATTCTCAACACAAAGCATTTGATTCTAGGTACCAGACAACAGGGCAGGCAAAAGCTCAAGAGAAATTAATGTAAACATTTAAGGACTTCTGGAATGGGTAATCTCCCAGCAACTTCTTCACCAGAAACAAAGATGGGTAATTTACACTATTCTCCTGTATGTAGGACAAATTGATTAATCCAAACATTGAAGTCCGACAAAGAGAGGAGTTCCAAACTCTCCATATCTTGCTATCACTTTTCAAAAGATCATTGAGTATCAAAGAAGATGTTGTTGTGGTATACCAAAACAAAGTCACGCTGGTCCTAAGCTAATACCTATGGTACAGGAGCACTTAAAAAGTATAAAGTACCCGCGGCAGTCGGCCATTTGACACTTGGTTAAGGATACGGGATCTCTGCCTGACATTTTTATATGGACATTCCTTAAGAGTAATTAGTGATTCAGTTTACTACTATAGAACTGAAAAAAAAACTCTGAAAATGGTCGGTAAAAACAGGTAAATCAGGGTCCTTTTCCTCCTCCACCCAAAATCTCAAAACCATGCAAGACCAAGGATACATTTCGTCCCTATCATTATAGAGAGAAACAAACAAACAAAGAATGATTATAAAATACAAAACACTCGCACAGAAATAATAGTAACAATAATAATTAGTCAAAATAAAAGGCAAAATGTGGTTAGAAACACAAAAAAAGTAAACATTACTGGAGTGGAGTGGCTTTGTAGTTGAATTAGGGATATTACTTGGGCGGGGGCCAAGTGGCGAGAGCGAACAGCATTCCAGATATAGCAAAAGGCAGGAGGCCACATGAGAGGGGAAAATGCTTCCAAAAACCAGCGGAGGCAGACACTATAGCCAGGGCTCCTCCGTAGCCGGGCTTGGAGTCGAGCTTCAATGCTCCAGATGCACGAGGCGGCCTGTAGATAAACATCCGCTTTCGGATTGTTTCCGCCATGACTTGGCTTCAAGTCCTTTTTCTTTCGATTGGAAGGGAAGACCATGAAGAGGGCATTCTGGAGATCCTAAATCACCTTGCAGGGCCTCTTTGGTGTTTTCAGCCCTTGAGCCTAATAGTGGCCTACCAGCTTGCGCTGTAGGAGCTTTCTCTTCTTCCATTCACCCGACTAAACAATGTCCTGTCCTTGACGACAACGATGGAGGAATTAGCTTCAGAGATTGTGACATCGCAGAGGGAGGAAAAACCCTAGACGAGCGCAAAATAATTTTAATAGATAGGAGGCGGAGCCAGGGCAGGCAGGGAAGAATAAGATACTTGCCCGAACACCAACCTAAACCCAACAAAAAAGGTGTTAAATTTACTTTGGCCACACCTGTTGTTTGAAGGTAGTGTTGAATTAACTACCTCTTAATGTTAAAACAACCATATAAACTCCCTTATATAGTGAGAGTGAGAGATCCTCCGAGTAGGTTAAGTGAAATTATCGTTTGTTTATTTATTTGTATTGCATTACTCCATGCAAAATTCGAACATGCAAGCAAATGAGTATTGGAAGCGGAGGCGTACGGGCGCGAAGGTGGTCAGGGCATGCTTTACTAAGAAAGGCGTTGTTGGTGAGTTCAAGCTTGTTAAACAAAATAAAAGCCGGCCACCCAAGAAACAGCCCCCAAAAAAAAAAAAAAAAATAAAAAATAAAGAAAATATTGCTGATGTCTAAAAAAGAGAGAAAATTAGGTCCTCCATCTTTTCAACCAATTCCAATCAAGCTGTCTACCAAGAAAAATCTTCTTAAGATTTACCTATTTTTAAAAAGAAAAAAAAGGAAAAAAACAAAGAAAACTTTTCCTCCCTTGCAATCGAAATGTCAAGGATCAAATAACTGCAACGTGATGCAGAAGAAAAATAAACACATATTTTCACCACTATATTTCCTGTAAATGGTAGATCCTTTGTGCCCCCTCCAAGTCCATCTTTCTTGTCATTGTAATGCATAGGTCTTAGGGTTTTGTTGTGCCCAAAACCTATCATTCTACAATTGCCTAACTTCATCCATCACTAAGTCAGGGAATATAGGTGAGAATCACTAGTACGTTGTTAATTAATTTCGCCATTAAATAAAATAGAATAAGGTGCATCTGACTCAGGCACCCTCATGTCATCTCTCTTTTCTCTCTCTCATACCGCTCTCCCCAACAAACAGGATTATCAGTACGAGGAATCGACCGTGTTGGCTTCGAAGATTAACAAAACTCTCAAAGAAAGATGGGAGGCCATCACCAAAGTAAATTGTGCTAGCATTTTTGATGAGAACGTGAAGCGAAAGGTCCCGCTGTTGTCTTTGTGAATGGTCTCCCACACTCAAACCATTATCATCATCATAACAAAAAATTGCAGCAGTATTTGAAGAGTTTTAGGACAATTGTTAGTAGACGACAATCACTGATGATTTTGCATTTATCAGATACATACAATACACCCTCCAACCCCAAAACCTTAGAATTAACAAGACAATCAGAAAATAACATAGCCATTTCAGCCCCCTACACACGCAACTAGGTTCCTAAACTTTCCTATCGACAAATGTTTGGGAGCATGCTCAATGAATAGAAACGTATACTTTTCTTTCGAGAAGCACAATTTTAATGTCTGTGGTTCTAGTAAAAAATGACCAGTTATACTCTAGAGTCTGGCCCAAAACAAAGGCAATGGAGCCATACTACTCAATAACTAATACTACCAAAATGATTGATGATGCCTACTATAATAACCAATGAACAAGTAAATGGAAACATTTCTCTAATAAAACCACAAGTGATACTTATTACTTCCGTATCGCCGATTAACTGCTGCTTATCTGGCATTCACTACCTTTTTCCTCCACGTGCGCCAGTCTCTATTTACTTCTTGCATTATCCAGGCACCACATCAGTGTTCAGAAGAGAGCCATAAGGATTCCAGGAACAGTTGCAAACATCAACATAGCAGCGACCACCTTAGCACCAAGCAGAGATGGGCCCGTATAGTATCCAATATCCGTAAGACGGACCTATAGATATAACCCCACTGTTTCATCACCAACCATTATACTCTATTATTATAGATTAACACAACAAACACCATTTAAAAAACAAAAGCAACAAATAAATAATAATAATAATAATAATAATAATAATAATATATAACCCCCTTCAAGTATATGAATTGCAAACTTGTTCGCAGTTTAAATGATAGACAATTACTAACTTCAGGTCCTGTGCCATGTTATCCTACTCAAGCACACCCAATCTCTCTCTCTCTCAAGCCCTTGATCAAAAGGCAGGTCGGGATTCCCTATCCACCCCCCAACCCTCTCTCTTGAAGAGGAAATGCGTCATGGTGATGAGTTGTGATGTCGAGACAGTGAGGACCATCAATGACAATGCGTATAGATGAAGGGGTTGCGTGGGGTACCACTACAAGCCACCTATTGCCCCAATCTGATTTTGGGGATTCTCATAGTTAAGTCCTTGCTATCTCTGTCACCATTGTGCTTTGGCTTGGTGGACGTCCTTTGTCACATTAACTGGCGAGGAGGTGGCTGTGGTAGTTAGAGATTGCGGAAAGGAAGGTGGCTGGGGTAGGATGATGGGAAGTGGGTTGACGCAGGAGAGCGAGAGGAGAGAGAGGAGGAGGGGGTGGGGGGGTGGGTGGGTAAGGTAGTCTACATACCCTATATAAAAGCACGTAGAAGTACATGTTTGGATTTGAAAACCCAATAAAGTCGGGCGTTCTAGTACTACAAATAATTTTAAACCTGTCCTGTGCTGGTCACAAGTCATGTTTCCAGCCAAAACCTACAGATTCCTAACGGGACCGGCTTAGTGTCAAAACTCAAGTCATTGAGGGGGTAGTCACTTAATGTAAACATTTGGGGCAACTCAGAAACAGGTCATAGTTTAGAAGGGTTAAATGTAAGTTAAACGAAAAGAAAAGACAAAAGAAAAAGGAATATATTGGTTACAGCGAACAAACCTGAACGAGTAATGGACAATGTTCACAGCTAGGACCAATTATCAACCCAAAAGGAAAGAATTTTGGGAGTTCGAAAAACTCTGTTGTTTGAACCCTAGGTAAGATGTTACTTACCTAGCACCTCATGAAAAATAGCAAAACTTCCTGTTATACTACAGAAATGATCGATAAAGTCACTTCAACCGATAAGCGTTGTTGTGCATGTGCCATATCAACACACCCCCAGATTCAACACTGATCTGTGCAAATATTAATACTGACCGTCACTGCCCTGCCTAAATATAATTTTTTATACTGTCCAACAGATTCTATTTCGCGTGTATAGGTGGCAAAAAACAAGTCAACAACAACTCCAAAACAAAAAAAAAAAAAAAAAAAACCCCCCACATTAACAATAGTTTGGGTATTAATGTTGACAGTAGATAACTCCCCAACAAACTATAGGTGAAACAATGCCAAAGCACCAGGTTTATTCAATCTCCTTCAAGATGTGATGCACCGATGGCAACACAACGACCATAATCGAGTTATCATTATAGGCCTGTAGACAAGCACATTAATTATAGCATCTTTATTGAAGACCAGATTTACAACATGCAATGTATAGATCACTGGAGAGGTAGGACTTCACCATGATTACCAGGCCTCTCATAAATTGTATTCTCACTTCGTTAAACCACCTCTGAGCAGTTCGACCAAAGGCAGAACAGGCCCACACATAAATAAGAAAATAAGCATAGAGCCCAACAAGAACCAACAAATACTCTGGGATTGCGATATCAACCTGTACACAGTAAGAAAGTGTTAAACCCCAAGAGGCAGGGCAAAAGTTCAAGAAACGTGAAGAGAAAACACACCAAGTGCATCGCACAGATGCACCACCTGTGAAGGCACAGAGCAACTGCAGTACCTCATCCATATAAGCACTGAACAGAAGGAAAGATGCAAGGCGGCAGACCAATGGCAAATCATGTGGTGTAGCTTTTGTGGTTGTTCCCTACTGCATCAAGTAAATCAGTGATCTCCGAACCACTCTAAGGCTGCACGATGCGGGTTGAATTAAATGGTGCACAGCCCAAAACAAAGTGTGAAAAAAAAACCACTTCAGATAGGGTCTATGTTTCCAGAGAATCAACAGGGTTCCTGACTGGGACTCTCTCAACTATTCCACCTGCGTTATCAGCAATTGGACCAAAACATATCAATTGGTGAGGAAAAACATAAGCTGCCAGTGCACAGCATTCCATCGTTGCTTGCTACAGCTGTTCCGAAAAAGCCACCAGTAGGATTCCAGCATCATCAACCAGTCCAGAAGTGTGACCCCGAAGAAAGCCGAAACAATAGATACACTATGACGAGAACAGGAAGAGCCGTGGATTCCAACCCAAACTGACGCAGCAATATGTTAGTTCCATGCCCTGTGGAGCTAGAAAAGCTACGTTACGTACTGGCTCATGCTTGTGAATCGGGTAGTACTAGTGATCCAAACAAAAGCATATTCCGTCATAATTCCAACCAAACCACACAAAGAACAATCAGCCATGTGAAGGTGCTTGTTCCGTGTATAACATCCCACGCGTAGACGTAAGATTATTGAAAAACATAATATGACACAGAAATGAGAACTGCTAAATAGTACGTAACTGACTACTATTTGAAAAAGAAACTTTAACAGTTCCAGCAATCGATAAAACTATTACAGTCCAAAGGTCACGACAGCTAAAAATATTGTAACTAATATTCCTTTCTGAAGAATGCCATAGGGTCCTCTATAGCGCCAATCACTCCAGAATCACGTGTTGCCACGTACGAAAATATTCCAGCTGATTGATATAACCCAGGTCAAAATGAATGAACAACGAGAGGAAAACAAAATTTGAAGCCAGATGGATCTGCAGTAAGAATAAATATTGGACTTCTTAAGGTGTAAGGAAAAAAGAGAGAACTCTCTATAAGCAAGATTAATCTGCAAGGATTGAAACACATAACTGTTGCTCTGAAAAAACAAGGATCACGGCATGGGTTAAAAATGGGTGCAGGGTTAAGGGGGTTGCAGTGTTTTATTGTATTGGCAGAGAAATAGGGTAAGAAATTAATTCCCAATCGGACTCTCCAGCAAATAGAGAAGACAACAGTTGATAGACAAGCAACAAAATACATAACCCATAAGCAGCCAAGCCATTAACCAATAGCACTAAGACGGAGGCACTACAGGAACTCAAGATTTCAGAAGAATTGCTGGACTTCTTTTGTAAATCCAAGGCTTCTCGCATCTTGATATTTGACTCTACCTAATAGCTTAGCTGACCACAACCTAATAGCTATCAAACTGATCCAAAACTAACTAGCTGTCGAATTGATAAAATCACAGCATCGTAATATATACTTGCAAAACCATGGAGGCCAAGCGACTTTATAAGTCCCTCTTACTGGGTTCTGTATTATGCCCAAAGGCAACAGCAGTGCTGATGAAAAAAGTGGTTGAAAACATTAAAATGTTATCAAGGTCAGTTGTATTTCTCACCCAAGGACAAACTTTGCTTGTATATAAAAACATAAAGGATACATAACAAGGTTACTACACCTACAGTGAAACCAGTTGACCAAACAATGACATCTTTAGGGGAAGCCACTTGGTCAGTTCCTAATAATCCCCCATCCAAACCGAGGATGCAAGGTGGGCTGGAAACCGTGTTATAAAAAAAAAAATAGTGCTGTTATGTCAAAACATGTTGAGAACCCGAGTAAGCACGGTATGTTGTTCTATTGAGAAAAATATACAAATTGTACTCGTCCAAGAGAGAAATTGGTGAGAATAATACTAGTAAGAACCTATGTCTGGATGAAATGACAAAAGTGGCACCCCTCAAAGGGCCGCTGCCAAACCTGCACACCATCAACTACTATTCTGATGAATAATATCAGAAGATAAGTCCAAGTCTTAATGGTTAGCAGGAGTCACAGGCAAGTACATAAAACAGTATGTATGAGTTAATATAAAGCTAATAAGTGTGATTATGACTAGCAGTAGGCTTGTGTTTGAGCGGCGTGAAAATCAAACCCAAGTAAATGGCTTGAGGAGGGGATATCCACCTGACCGCCAATAGGGAACAAGTAACTAACATACAGGGAAAGGGAACTTGACTTAATTTGCAGCGCTGAGCCATTGTTCCACCAAGTATCATGGCACTGATTATTTCGGCCGCAAGTACTTTTCGATTCGAAAAGATCAGCGCCTCGGGCAGCACATCACCCACTTGTCTCCAACCTCCAATATGACAACAAAGTAGTTTGAACACAGAGAAAAATCGAAATTCACCATATAATATTGAAAAGAAGAAACCACGAACTTAACATGTAGGATCTTTATATGTTGCACAATCATAAGTTAAACAAGCAGAAGTTACAAGGTCTATCCAGACATCCAAAACCTTTTTTCTTATTTTGATAAATAAATGTGCCTTACGAACTATATAAAGAATCTTTTTTTTTCTTTTTCTCTTTTCTTGGGGCAAATCGGTAGAAGGGGCATGGGTATGGAAGCTGCACCTCGTAGTGTCACTTGAACTTAGCTTCACACCCCCGGCATATTTTAATGTTTAAATATAGTTAAAACCTCCAACTGAAGCTGTGTCAATAAAATCCAAACCTGCCTAAAGGGATAAATGAATTCTGGAGAAAATTTTCTGGAGAAAATTTCCAAAAGATACGAGTCTATGACACACAAACAAAAAACTAATACCCCCCGCCAACCCCCACCCCCACCCACATAAGAGCCAGTAAGACACTACTATGAGTAAAAAGTATTTCAATACACTCCATCCAAATTCAAAGAAAAACACACAGAACCACATCTTTTCAAACACCCTGCCTTCACTCCAGTTGTTAAGGATTATTAACCCACATCCCTTCCAAAATCCCAATACAAACAAATTTTAAAATTATTGTCATGTTGACATAAGAAGATGTAGTAACGACCCAAGTCCTCCCAAAAGATTTGATCCTATGCTTCTATTGTCCTGGCCAGCATCCAAACAAAGCCTAAACCACAATTGGCTTCTGGGTCGCCCAAAAACAAGGACTGGGCTCATTGCCCGCTTACAATCCATGCTTCCAGGTGCACAAGTCAGTTCCAATACCTCAGGGGACTCAACAACATCCCATGTAATGAGTTATGGCACTAGTATTCCTCCCAATCTAATTGAATGTACATATGATATTTTGGTGTAGCAATATAAAATTAACCACATTACTTACTTCAAAAAGATTTTCTACAACTTTAATGATCTTGAACTGTGACAGTCTTTTTAAAGTTTCCCAATCTTGTATTGGCTTCAACAGCAATTTAAATTCCTTTCGTTGTTGTTATGCAGCAAAGTAATTATCGTTCAAGAAATCGATTCACCGATACAAATTGAGGATACAAGGCTCGCTCTTGCCAAGATGTCATCCACCGTTTTACTAAAGTCAAAACTCTTCAGCAACGATAATATTGAACGATTATCACAGTCCATCAATTTTAGTCAAGACTAGCAGTAATGTCCAACACCTCATACTAGTATTCATGCTTAGCTGCTATACTGCACATGCATGCCATAGCTGAATGAAGAAGAATCAAGGAATGGTTAAATACGCAAATCAGCATTACAGCAGGATTGCGATGATCATCTTCGGTAATCCCTGCTCTACTTTCCCACCAAGGTCAGCTCCACATCGGCTGCTTTCGTGTATATTCCACCACCCAACTGAGCAAAAGGGCGACAATGAAGCTCAAAGCCATATCCCCAAGAAGAAGAAGGGCAACTGAGAGAAATAAAAACAATAAAAGCACCTGAATAAGAACATGCTGATTCTAACCATAAAACCATAATGGCATAAGATATTTTCAAGAAACAAGTAAGAATACAAAGCTAAAAGAATACAGTCCATACATGCACCACAACATGCGGTTTTGGCCTCACAATGGATCGTTCTAGCAATGGCTCTACAGAACCTCACCTATTTGGCAGGCCCTCACCCTCAACCTTGCCGCCGCACCTCACCTCACAAGATTCCACTCGACTTCAGACTGTACCAGATGCTAATATAGCTTACGCTAGCTTAGGCCAAGAACAGAGCCTACAGACCCCCCTATCTACTAATTTCTAGCCCATTTGGAAAATTCCAACATTTCCTCCGCGATAGTGCAGATATAAACATAGTGGAGGCAGCAAGTTTCATTAAGGATTTAATAGAGAAGATGACTCTTACAATCGGTCACTTTCATTGAACCTTGTGAGTCTACTCCCAACCAACATAAAATGTGGAATAAGGATGGCGACCCCAATTTACTTACTGCATGCCAACAACCACAATAGCTAGAAGCCGCCAAGCACGACGGCTATCTGCTATAAGTCGATCATTAAATAGAAATCTGAAGTTGTTTTCATTGACCATGTACTTGTCTACTTGAGAAGATAAAACCTGCAGTGCCTCTCTTTGGCCGAACGTCTGCAGCACTGAGATCGAACGTTTGCACGAACAGAAACCCCATCCCACGTATCCATCAAACCTGAACATAGAGCCCCCAGAAGAAAAGCAGCAACAGTAAAAACGCAGAAGTGTGGACCTGCATAAGCATTGTGAAAAGGTACAAGTTTTCAGCTGGAAACGGAGGTGACCTAAATTACAAACTACAACATCAGAATATCTCGTCACCTTCCCAGTCCAGATGACCTCTCTTGTTGGGGGGTTGTACTTAACTCTCCGAAACAAATATATGCTAAGGATCACCAGTTCAAGTAAATTGCCATCTTGGAGTAGTACCATACGGGGTCCCTGAATAAGGCCTTCAGCTCCATCACGTGTTGCATCTGATTCTAGCAAATAAGATAATAAGCTCAGGAAGTTACATCCGTATTCGGAAATGGTGCAAAAAAAAACACTCTCTTTACTTTTGTCCGGCTTAGCTATCAAAGAAACCAGAGTTTAAATATGAAAAAATTATGTCAGGTTAGTGGATTAAATCGGATGAATTTTGCGGTTAGCAGAAAGTTGGGCCGCCAGATGGCATCGACCCGAGGATTCCTCTCAGCCTCCTGGCGAGCCTAGCCACCTGCGCCCTCGCCTTTCCCTCCTAGCGAGCAACCAACTTGGATCCTCTCCGTCCACCAACGCACTGACCATAGTTGCTTGAAAATTATCAAGGGCTGTCCACCCTCACCAGCGGTAATTTAGAGCTGTCACACGGGCTGTGGCCGCCGATACTCGCCCGATTCGTACAGACCCGAGCTGGTCCGAGCCCAAACGGATCCCGAGCCTCGAGCCCAAGCCGCTAATTAACGGGCTGGGCTTTTCATTTAAAATCAAGCCCGAATGGGCCCGAGCCCGAGCCCGAAGGAGTACTGACCTAACACCCACCACAAAAATATAATTCCACTGGCCACATATCAGCCACTATTTCTCAGTGGCCAAATCATTCTAGAAGCTTCCAGAATATGCTCTAGAATATTCCTATGTAGTGAGTAATTATTCCTGGTGCCCTGATGGTCTACAATTGGTGACCACTGCCCAGTCCAAATTTTACCTTTTGCCTCATGGTTCTAGTCCAATTTTTGTTGCCTCATGGTCCCTGGACCCTATTCCAATTTTACCTTCTATCATATAGAAAGAAGCAAAGCGTAGGCGATTCGTACTACTGCAGAACTAAAACGAACTCTATTAGGACCAACCACGTACTTCGCTCCTGATTTCTTTTGTTCTCATTTCAACCGACCTATGAAGGGAAAGTGTGCACTTCTTTCCCTTCATAATGTAAGTGACCATTATAGCCACGAACGCCGCGAGCCCCTCAGAGAAGGCATACTTCTTGTTAAGCAACCACGGCGAGTTCCGATAGGATAAGGAATATGAATAGCTAATTGTTATTCCATTGATCGTATTCGCCAGTCTTTGATTCACCTTCGGCTAATCAGTTGCTTTTCTGCTTCTCCCCTTCGGTCTTTTGACCTGAGTTTCTTGCTCGTGTTGCTGAAACTTTGGGTAAGTTTGACCATGCCAGTCTCTCCTAGGCCCTTAGTATTATCTATGCTGAAACTATTCCACTCAATTGTCTACTTTCCTTATCTTTCATCTACTTTTAAATAAAAAACTAAATTTAAAATTTTCAGAATCGTTATTTTTACAAAGAAAAAAATAATTTTAAATAAATTTTGATACTAATTCAAAAACAATATATATATATATATATATATTATATATTATTAATATTTAAAAAATTACAAGGGAGTGATTGTATTTTTAAAGATCTTAAGGGAGAGATCTATAAAATGGACTGAATCGTGCTTCCCAATACGGATCATTCAACTTATTTGACTTTCATTTTTTCCCTAATTAATACCCACACCACATACCTATTTTATAAGAACCCCAAACAACCTCAACTCAAGCCACTCTAT
>VIGQ01000170.1:335000-342500 GCA_009663005.1 Actinidia chinensis
TGACAAAGTTAGGCCCGACCCGATTTTTTTTTGGGCTAGCTCAGCCCGGCGCAAAGCCCGAAATAAATTCGGGTCGGGCCGGACGATTTGACAGCTCTAGGTAATTTGGCTCAGCACTCCCTTGCTCTGTAAAGTGGGTGTCTGTCAAATCACATCTCCTAGAGAATTGTTGTCCACACTCCACATTACCCTCGGCATTTTCAAACTTTGGTATCCCAAGCTAGGACCATGGCTTATGCACCATGCTCAGGGACAAACAAAGAAAATGTGATATGAGGGCTAGAGCAATGGGATTGTCAAGCTATATGGCTCGCCCTCTTCAAGGGAAGCATCATCTTGACTAGTCCAAGAGGGCAAAGCGGCGTTGACCACAACACGACATCTTGGGACAAGCATTATACCGATTGCCGGGCATTTCCAATGATACTACTCAATATATATTACACTAACCTCTCCATGTCCTGTGATACAAACTTGAGGTCTGATCCAAGGACTTGCATAGTGGGCATATCTCATAATTTAACTGAACCGAGTATGAGTCCTCGGCATTCTGAATCCAGGTTTTTTTCAGGAATAACCCCAGTATTTGGTGGGGAGACCCCCCAAACCCCTCTAGTTCCAGTCGTTCTTGTCGGTACCTTCAGTTGTTCACTCCTTAGGTCGCTCAATCCTTCAGAACTCCTGAAACCTGTTCGTTACGTTACGCCATTCCTCAACTTCACTCCCCTCATTCCCCCCTCCTGGGGATGCTTCGGTTCGTTCATTTCGACACTTTGATCCTTTCTAATGGATGCTACCCCCTTCGGTCGTCTTTTGGTCATCATGACCTGTGACTCCCTCATCTCCAATGAGAGGAACCGGGTTGGCAAATGTGATGTGCGCACAACGCCTTATCATGGAGTTTTATATAAGGGAGGATCATGCATAAAGATCTAGTTCATAAGTCACAACACTTTTGTCTTTGTTCAATCACAAGGAAGATAAAAAAACACATTTCGAAACTAACATGTTAATCCCAAATCATTTTTCTTTAATCTCTATTACCCTAAAATTCCGATCAACCAAGAAAGTAATAAAATGTATGCATCAAACTAAGAAGTTCTTCAACCCCCAATTACCGAGGGAAAAATTAAATTAAAAAAGGACTACAAAAACCCTAGGAAAACAATAAAATTTTGCTTAAAAAATACAAACCTAGAATCATTGTCTGGATAGTACCACGGTACCAACCCATGGTACTAGCTAATTTGGGGGACAAAGCCTACAAGTCTGAGGTTCAAAGCCTAATAGGAATCCCTTAGATTAGGAATATTTTCTGATGTTCTTGGTGCACCCCAATAATGCTTGGAAAAGAGTTCAAAACTTTCAATGCATATCTTCTAGTTCGCATTTACCAGAGAGAGAACATCAGAAAACAAGAACCTTAACCATCTAATTTCATTCCCCAATAAAACAAGAACTAACACGTAAACAGGAATAATAAAGGGATCAAAGATGAGGATTCCAGATGTATTTAGGCACAAGATGCATCATCCAGATATTATGAATCCTAGTTTTATTAGAACGTCATTTCTACTTTTGCATTCTTACATTTTTTGGCATAATTGAAATATGAACAATTCTAGGAAATTTATTTTTTTTCTCCCTGAAAAACTCTATCACCCTTATTAAGAATAGGTTTTATTAGTCGTCTTAATGGACATCGCTGGATTGCCTTGAGTATGGCACCTAAGGATAAAAAGAACAATGATTTATATCTTTCTTTGGTCCACACTAGTTTTTCAAGTTGGGCCATCTTAACCCATGAAGTAAAACTACCGGTGCTTCTAATTAGCTAGTTATTCTTTATGGAGGTTATTAGACTAAATGGGTTACCTACTTCAGTGTGCTTAAGAGTGATCCAAAAAAAATCCTTCAAGAAGCTTCGTGCTCCAGGCACTGGACCTATTCAAATCATTTGCTCAAATGGATATAATGCATACTTACTTTTGATAAGAGCATTAGCATTGTTTTAATGTTGAAGTTTTTTTCTTTACCTAGACACATTTGAGCTCCCACTTGACCAGCAAATGGGCCTAGATGTGTTCATTCTGCAAGAGTTCCAAACTCCATAAGCCGTTGTATTCTGCACTCTCATGAGGATCAAACAAACGATTTCTAGGCAATGTGTTCTTGCTTGGTGATTATGAAAATATCTTGTATGTTGGAGTAATCGTCTGCATGCTCAAGCCATGTGGACAATGGAGAACAAGTTTCGCAACCTGGATCCAGCATTTTATGGCACAACACCTTAGTCATTATTCTCAAGAGCGGTCTTCAAAGCTTGGAAGACAAAATAGATCAAGGAGGAGTTCAAAGGCCTCTAGGCACAAGAGGCGTCAACCAAGATTAAAAGAGTTCTAGTTTCTACGCTTTCTTTCTTTTCTTGCTACCGATTGGACTAATACAGCTATGAATTAATATACAAGGATGGCGAACTGAACAACTTTACAATTATTTTCATTATTGAAAATTGAAAGGCACCAATAACCTTGTTTTCTATCGCTCTAAATTCTTCTCTTTTCTACTTCTTCCTCTTCTCTTCTCTTTTCTCCGTGTTACTACTCCTCTAGCTCTGTGTCATCGACAATTCACTTAATTCTATACTGAACTCATGGGCATTATACATTTCTATTTACCTCTAGACAATTTTCTATTTACCTATAAAAAAAGAATCATGCATTTACACATCCTAAAGGTCATTTCAATCCAATGGGAAAATAAATATGGCATACGGACATTAAAAGAAAATTCCAATTTATAAAGGGGAGAAGGGAAGAAAAAAATATTAATACAGTGGTGTGAGCCAAGAAGTTGGGACCCTTCGTACCTGAACATTTCGGGAGGCCCTTTCCATCCTTTGTGAGTACCCACTTAGTGAGATATATTTGAAACCAAAAGCGATGATGAAAACTGTGAAGACAAACACAATAAAGGAGATGTGCTTGCTCCAATGTAGAAGATAGCTCCTAAGCCCAAGAGAACAGTATAAAAGGGAACATGAAGTTTATTTCTCGTGAGAATTCGGAAAATCTGACCACAAGAAACCACACCGGCCAATACTAACAAAGGAGAACATACAGGGCAAACAACATGCGTACACACACACACACAAATAGTACAGCAGAACCAGTGGCGGACTACAGGATTTTTTAGTCCTTATAGAAATTTACACATTGCATCACCAAATTAAGACAAAATAATATTAGCATGGTAGGATTGATTTGCTCTGATTACCATGAAAGACGTGTGAAATAGGATTTTGGGAGATTTGTGCTCGCGAGTGTAATCTTCAGTTTAAGGGCGTTATGGGAAAGATAAACGTTCTTACAGAAGACAAGATAAGACTATCCAGATATGTTCCTTACCAAAGGGGGGTAAGGTTTAATACGCATGGTAGGGAACGTCCTTGGCTGTCTGGAAGCCCCAATTTCCACTCTCATTTCGTCGTCCATTGCCACAGCATGGAAGGAATTCAAACTCCGAGCTACAGGAAAAGGGTTGAAAACTCGCCAACTTGGGGCAAGTCACCCCCATGAACTTGCCCGCTGAATTTTGAATGTTCTTTGTTGGACAACAATACTAATCTAATCTTGTACTCCTAAAATACCATCAAGTTTGTCTACGGCCCGTGCCTCCGCTAAGTCCAAAAATTGAAATCTTTTGCTCCCTTTCTTTAAGTGCTAGGAGTTACTCCTAGATAGAAGTATTTTCATTTGCCAATTCTTCCACACCTGTCAGTTCTCTGAAAATACACATTCCCCTAATATCATATAGTAGAAAAGAAGCATTCATGAAGAATATATATTGCCAGTCAGGACAGCGATGGCATAGATTTTACTGAACCGAAACAAAATAAACTAGGGGAAAAGTTAAAAGAAAAAAATGTAGAAACCACAAACAAGATGCACTCTATCTCCTGCATCCATTCATCATAACACATTTTTTGGGTATAAATCAAGCCTCACAATTAATGACATCCCAATGTCGTTTTGTAGGCAATCAAAAGGCATATTAGCAAAACAGAAAAGACAGAAAGAAAAAAAAATTGTATTTCATAGGAGTCGTCCATTTATGCATTGCAAGCTTCTTAAAGTGGGCAGTATTTAGGTCAAGAAAAAGAAAAAAAGAAAATCAAAATGCAGGCCACAAAGATGATGAAACTTCCGTCAAATAAATAGGAATTAAAAAATTCTCACGGAACACCTTCCATGCAATTACAGAAAAAAACTAAAAATAGTCAACGATTATTTCCTTCGAGTAGGAATAGGAAGTGCACCACTAATTCCATACGAGTTGGCTACCCATTTATTTTTATTATAAAAACAGAAATAAGTAGCGTTAGAATTATATCCAAACCCACGCCACTCAAAAAGTCCAGTGACGTTACGAGGCAAGTTGATGAGAATGGAAAGAATCGAAGTCGAGATCGACGGCAATTCGAGAAGGAAAGAAGAGAGAAGTAGGATCTATGACTGTATCATGTTGATTCAATTACTAAACGTAAAAGGCAAAAATACCCAATAAAAATAAATACAAAACCAACCCACCCACCGGCGGGCCTTTGAATGAAGAAGGCTCGCTCTTCTGTGTGTTGTGTTAACTGCCACTTTCTCCCCCAAAGGCTTAAAATTGGTTCATGCCGAAAGAACCAGAATCATCTTTTGTGCTTTGAATATTGTACAGCAGAAAGTCCGTCTCGTCTCGTCCGATCTCAAAAATAAAAGAGTCGCCATCACGTTGGTTGTTTGTTTGTTTGATCTTTGGAGAGAGAGATTGGGTGGGTTAATGCGATAATCGAACCCCTAGACTCGACTCGTGTGTGGGGGGCCGTGTCGGGTGGGGTCAGTTCCGTCCCAGCTCCCTGTTTAGGACAGGTGATCCGCTAATGAAAATTGCTTTTTTCCCCCTCTTCCCGGTCAGGACACTCTCCCGTCTGACGCGGTTGTCCCCTTGTCCATTACAATTATGCCCCCACTCCCAAATCTCTCTCTCTCTTTTTTTTTTTAGTTTTTTATGAGTAGTTTTGTTTACTTTTCGTAATTAATTTTTTTTATGTCTTTTATCAAATTTATTTTTTAATCCGTTTTATTTTTTAGTTGTAGATTTTGGGAGTTTTTATTTTGAAAAAATTTATTAAAAACAATTAAAAAAATATTTTCTTTTAAGTTTGTTTAATTTTTATAGTTTTGTTTAATTTTGTTCATTATTTTATTATTTTTTTTTTAATTTTTTTTATCAATTTTGTTTTATTTATTTTGATTTATTTTTTTTAGGTTTGACTTATTATGTTAATTTGAAAAAAAAAAAAACCTCATTCAAATGCTCCAACTCTAAACACGTGTCAGGAACTCTTACTCTCTTTAAATTATCCCCAACCATTGAACCCCATGTCAGAAATTCCTACTTCCTTTAAAGGAGCAAAACTTTGGAGGCAATATTGATTAGAATGTTGTATTTATATGTATTTTGTGTATCTCTTTTTTATTGTATTTATTACATTACTATTTCTGAAATTGGGCATTTTTTTTTATTTTTAGTACACTTTTTAAACCGTTTTGTGCCAAAAAAATATTATTTTTTAGTCTGTTTTATTTTAATATATACTTTTATTTTGATCATATTTTTTATTTTTTGTAAATTTTTACAAATAATGACTCCTCAAATCTATAAATAAAAATAAAAAAAAAGATTACAACATATAATAAAAAAATATTTATTTAAAAAAATAAAATTAATAAAAAAAAAGTATTTAAAAAAAAAAGTTATAAAAAAAATTAAAAAAATGCCGGCGGTAAAACAAAATAAAAAACGAGCGCGGAGGGAGAGGGGAAGGGGGGCGGGGGGGGGGGGAGGGGAGGGGAGGGGAGGGGCTGGGAAGGAAAAGGAGGAAAGAGGAAAGGGAGGGAGGGGCAAACCCCCAAAAGGGTAAATTTGATGCGGTGGGGGCCAGCGCGAGAGGGCCTGACAAGGGAGGGGGAAAAGCAGTCCCTCCGCTTATTATCAGGCAATGTCGCCCATGTTTAACCCCTTCTGGTCCTACTCACATATTCCCACGTGTCACTCTTCTTTCGTTCCTTTTCCCCTTTTCTTTCACATGAAAAAGCCAAACACAAAAGGGACCACCTCCCACTTTACAACCATTTTTTATTTTATGTTCTTTCTTCTCTCTCCAAAATTTATTTAATTTATTTTTCCGCATTATATTATGAAGAGCTTTGTATGCGGGGTGCGCGCCACACACAAAAAAAAGTGGGTTTGAAAGGGTTAGACGTGTTTAATACATCACCTTGGTAAAATATAAAAAAAATAACGATCAAATACGAATACAAGTAATGGATTTGTAAAAAAAAAATTAAATAAAAAATTTGAGGAGAAGAAAATGACATTTGGGAAAAGCGAGTTACTTGTAGAATCTATTGATAAACAGAGCTTTCCAGTGATGAACATGAGGAATTTTTTGGGATTCAAATGCATTTTACCGTGAAAGATTTGGACCACTTGAAATTGAATGAAATGGACAAATTAAAAATTTTAATACCCAAAGTGCCCACATGGCAATGCCATACTTTTATTATTGTCCGTGTATTTCAAAAATGTTCATAACTTAATGAGGGACTCCATTCCATCTAGAATGCCGTCATTATTCTGAAACTCACATCACATCACATCACATCAAATAAAATTTATTTAAGCAAATAAATGAAGTGAAAGAACCTTGTGCCAGTAGTGGTCTCCAAATTCTTAGACTGGTCTCCAAATGTCTATCTCCAAAATGGAGGACAGCATGGAGTCTCCACGGGTGAAGACCCCCAATAGAACCAATATTAACATGGGTCTCTACTTTTATAAAAAAAAATATATAACTTGTTAATATATATTGACAATTTCTACCCCAATTGGTATCGTTGAAAAGGAACAACAATACCTATAAAAAAGGTACCGACAATTATCTTAAAATGAGGACCAATGTTTGATATACTTAATAAATATTAAAAATCATAATTTAAATTTTGGAGTGAAAAGGGGAAATGGAATGGAGTTTTGGAGAGGAAATGAATAAAAAATGAGAATCATTGTTCTAATGTTTACTGAGATATAACATACCACTTCAGCATATGAAGAATTCACATAAAATGGAAGCCAACATAAAGAAAAAATTGAAGAAGGGCATCATAACAAAAAATGCCAAATAAAGGTTCCACACTTTTATAGCACACATACAATTATTCCAAAGGACCACTGCCTCAAGATATTGCACTTGTCAATTTGGTCAGTGTTATACAGCATCTCAATTACCTAGGAAGTTTTGGATTTATCTTCATACGATGGACGAGGGTCATGGAATAGGGAAGATATGAGAACCAAGGGTCACCTGTTTACTTCTGCGAGGGACTGTTAATATACTAGTACATTTGCAGGAAGAATATAACAGCCCATTTGACAACAGGGATGATTTGG
>VIGQ01000170.1:357500-360000 GCA_009663005.1 Actinidia chinensis
GCTTCAATCTACACATGAAGTTGAAAACACTACTTATTAGCTAGTTAGTGTAGCAAAAATGTCCGTATACTGCATTAACATACAGTATAATTAAAAGAACCTAAGACACTTCTATCTCAAAACGCATCGGTTACTTAAGAAATTTATGAAGACATACTAACCTTCTCAAAAAATGATAAGGTTTGTTTGCAAACATCCTCATCAAATAAGGAATGTGAAAATAGGTTCATCATCATTTCTCGGGCCTCTTTCCAATACACACTTCATCATCACTGTTAGAAAAGAACATTGCCTTCACATACTTACCTATAAGCAAAGTGCCAAAATAAGCAACACCTCAGGGAATAAAATAAACAATAAACCAATGAAGATGAGACCTGATACAGATTACCAAGTTTTACAAAAAATTAAGAAAAATCTGATGATATACTTGTGCAAAGTCACACACTTACTTTAGGAGTAGATGAATAACTGAATCCATGACCAATTAGAATTGTGTTTTATGTAATTTAAATTTTTAGAGTTTCTGTCTTATAGGGAAACGAAAATTAGTCTAGAAAATTGGATAAAAATTGTGTTTTTATTAATTATTATTATTCTAGTTAAGCGTTAAATATGCACTTTGAATCAGTCTGTTTATGCACAAATTAAGCAATTCTGAAAACATGTATGACCATTGTGGCCTTGCTTTCTTTTACTTAAATGTACTTAAGGGAATTATTTGAAGTGGGGGTATGGCCAATTTTTCCATGTTTAGTCAGCTATGTGTTCTTTTGCTGCGCACTGATATTCCAGGAAAATACGCATTGCCGCTTTATTAATCAAAGAGAGACATAAAACATTTATTCTCTTTGGTATTCCACTATATTTTATTTTTTCCTATTATCGATAAGCAATGCAATTTATCAAACAAGACATTGCAATTGTTTGAAGGCAGACATTCCTATATTAATGACAATATGGATTGAAAAATTAATAGCCTGATTCTGGATAGGTTCAATCTTGAAGAGTTTACTATGTTGCCAACAGGACATGAAAAGAATGACTGTAACTAGGGAAATCATAAAAGTACTGAGCAGGCAGATTCTGTCCAAGCCTGGCATCCCGTAGATTTAAGAAAAACATCATTATCAAACTATTGATGGGGGATGTTGTGAGCGGAATTTTATACTCCTAGTAAACAAAGACTAGTTTAAGTAAAGAGTAAGATGAGAGGAGGAGGAGCAATTGAATACTGGAAAGAAGAACTAAGTGATGATTGAAGGGAGTTTGGTGTATATTATTTATACCTTGTGAATGAGGTGGGGAAGGGTGTGGGCATAAAGATAGCGGGCGCAAAGGGTAGCCGAGGGAGAGTGAGGCCGAGCTTCTTAGGAGGGAAGCATCCCTTATCCCTTCTCCTTGGCCATTCATACACCTTCTCCGTTACGACACAGGGAGGAGGCAATCGGATGTGGATCCTGTTCTTCTTCTTCATTTTCTTCTGGACGTATTTGGCTGTTGGTTGTGGCTGCTGCTTCTGTTGGCAGCCGATGCCAGCTTTGTTCCTTTTTCTTCTTCCTGGTCCAGGATTCCAGAGGGAGATGTCATCTAGTTCCGAACCTATCAAAACAGGCCTAAGTATTTTTGGGAGATCGCAGCGCAATGTCCACCGATCCTCTTTCCGAAGCCCCAAACTCTTGAAGAATTTCCGAATTGCCTCTCGAGCTTCTTCTTCTTTGTTGTTGTTTGAAGATAGACTCGTCCGTCGTCGTCATTCGTCGTCATCGTAGTGTAGTATAGTAGAAAAGAAAGATGAGGGTGGGGATGGGGATAGAAGATAGGGGTGGTGGTTTGTCATCGTCATGGACAGGGGACGCTCCAATGGGCGTAGAAACCGATTACAACTGCATAACATCTATGTGGAGGGGATTGGGATGGGATTGAAGAATTTTGAGGGGAGAGGGAGGGGGCCCAAATGGATTGGATGATGGTGTAACGGTTTGCGCCAAATTCCCGGGATTCGTAGCAAGTTGTGTTGTCTCGTTTTTCCTACCCTCCCGCCAAACTAACGCGACCAAACCCCCTAAACCCCTCCCAAATCAGGTGACCGGACGCAAATCATCTATACCCCCTCTCTCTATTAAATTAGGGTTATTTTCATTTACACCCCTGTACTAAGTCATTATCACTTTACACCTAAAAACTTTATTTTTGAATACCTTTCGATAAAGTGATAATGTTAAATTTTCTGTTACAATTGACGGAAACTTTAAGCGAATATCACTTGTACTCCCTCGACCTATTTTTGATACTTACATTCCCGAACTCTCGAGTAAAGTTAGGAAAATTAAATATTCCGTTAAAATTGGTGTGGTGGTACGAAAATTGGAGCAATTATCAAAATCAAAATCAAGATTTAGTTTATAAAGAACTGTAAGCATTTGTGCCAAAATACTTTAAAACAAGTTGAAAGCATTTTGATTGTCAACTTTTTGTAAAATAAACGCTAAACTTGTGG
>VIGQ01000170.1:372500-377500 GCA_009663005.1 Actinidia chinensis
CAAAAGATTACAAGTGATGTGGCATCTCGCTAGAACTATATATGACAAAAAAAAAATCTTTAGGGAACGGGATTGACGCCCCTCGTTGCTGCTTATTTCTCGCTTCCTTGACAAATCTCCTCCTCCTCTCGGCGAAGCCAGCATCCATCTCATATTTGCCACATCGACGCCTAGATTAGGGAAACTGGTGAAGGAAGTTACCTCTTGCAGACAGTCGAAACCCTTGTGAAATAGGTAGCTGCGGAATCCGTAATCGCCACATTAAAATCTTCTTGAAAATGTGAATTCTTCAATGGAAAGCTCCTTTGGCTGAGCTAATTTTCAGTGAGTTCAGCCCCTACTCAGCTCCAACCTAGCCACAACTTCGACTTGGTGAGTCAGCGCTAGACTTCGCAAGAGTTCGCCAGCTTGACCAACCGCCTTTAGCCTTGGAGATCAGTTTCGGGCTTTTACAGTTCGAGCTTCAGGGAGTCCGCTCGGGGCGATCTAGAAGTCAATGGTCGTTCTGGTTGCTCTGGACTCGAAGAGCGATAGTAGAAGAGGACGCAAGCCCAACAATTGCCAAAATAGACCAGATCAGTTCAATTGTTAATAACCAAGAGATTACCAAGGAAGATGCGAATTTACCGACCCCCAAAGCGTGAAAAGACTTGGTAACCAAATCCTCAGAGGATAAATGATCGCCTTCTACTTGTCGGGCAAGAGGTATCGCATCGACCCAGTTAGTAGTAATTTAGAGCCACATGGCGCTCGACATCATCGAGGACTCCAGAACCAATATATCGCCCGACGGAAGAGAGGTCCCCGAGGTAGAGGAAGAGAGGTCCTGGCGCCGACGCGCACATGCTTGCATTGATCGCCCCTATTGGATTTGAACCTTTTAGGAAGCGTTGGCGGCATAGCCTCCTTGCCCTTCGAAGAGCCCAACTACCTTCTCGGTAACGTAGTCACTCTTTGAGGAGTGTTTCCTGGAATAACGACAACTTTCAAAGGTGGTTGGGGTTTGGTGTCGCCCTTCATGCTACGTCTGTCGAGCTTCCCTCCCGCCTTTTGGGGCGGGGCAGAACAAGCTAACTCAAGCTAACACAACTGCATATAAAAAAAATGTCATGCAAAGCATGAAACAATTAAAAGACAAGTTCTTACGGCTGTTGTACCGTCAGACTAAGCTCGGGGGGTAGCAGAGTCAGACAAAGACTACGATCTTGAATTCGAACTTGGAATCGGGAGGCCTTTGTGGAAGAGGTTCGTAAAAAGAGCGTAGACTTTTCCCCCTGCCACCTAAGCAAAGTCATATCGGGGTTATCAGGGAAGCTTCATAGGATCCTTCCGATGTCCCCTCTAATGGCTCCTAAGTATTCTACTGAATCATCACGAGAACTATCATAGTGGAAAAGTCGCATTGAACTCACCCTCATTTACCTCACCCGAAGTGATATTATCCCCCTGCCACTTGTGGATATCTCCATACAACCAACAGAGAAGTAGTGTTTCTTGATAACTCCTGAAGCCCAGGACCTTGGACACGCCAAATAACCGAGTAGATCTTCCCAAGAACCTCGGCGTCCGTTTTTCTTTGCCTCGACCTTCTGTCAAGGCTGGCAGCGCATTGCAGCTTTTCTGAAGTAACCACCTTGTTAGGCCAAAACAATATGCCACACATACGAACAGGGGAGAAAAAAAAAAAACATTGACCTAGGTCCCCCAAGACTGAGGGACCTGAGTGGAATCCACACGCGGTGGCATGGCTCGGGAAGAACTCCCCACTCGTCCCCGGAGGCAAAAAAGAACCTCTTCTTGCAACCCCTTGACGTTACTTGGGGACCTCGGAGCAATTCTTCTCAGGCCTCGCCTTGAAATAATACCACCGCGAATCTGGTAATGGGCTAAGAAATATAGGGACCACCGGAATTGTACAAGACATGTGGTGTTGTGATACCGCCATATTACCAATGAATAAGATGACAGACGCATGCGGTTGGGAGAAAGATGGGCCAGGACAGATTTTGAAATGATTCAAAATCCTCCGAGGTGGGGTGAATTAGGGAGCCTTAAGCCAGCTAGGAGGCCAGCTTATAAAAGGCACCCGCCCCGCGATAGACACAATTGTCTCGCCTTCTCCAGGGCTCTTAAGTTGGATCATAAAGGGAAAGGAGTATTTCTCCTAAGCTTATCATGGACACGGTTCTGGGACATGACGTTTTTTTTTAGTTTCTAGTACAGGCTCGATGTGTCCATTTCGGGATGAGCGGTCTGCTTCGTCAAAAGCGAGGGAGACCAGTTTGTTTTATCAGTAATGTAGGACTTCCCTCCTAGATGGTCGGATATCCAAGACGGCAATGACTGCCCAAATTCCCCTTCTCCTAGATTGATCTTATGGGACATAAACTGGAGGGTGCAGGATTTAGAACTTGTTTGTGGCGAGGTGCAAGTTTAGAACGGAGCAGCACTTCGACGGCAAAAGGAAAAAGTGCGAGCTAATGAACAAAGAGGCTTCGTTTATATAATAGATGGAGGGCTACAATCAACCTGCATCAAAACCTAATTTCGCCGACGTTCGTTTTGAGTTCCGAGATATAAAAAACGACATCACGCCACAAATCGTTTTTCCCGCCGACTCTCCATATGCCGCATTTAATTCCCAGTCCACGTGGCTTAGTAATTGAATACCCTCGTTAACCGCTTTGATTGATGTTCCACCTGGCTTGAAATGCCATCATTACATACCCACGTCAGCACAGACCAATTTCCCCACGAATGCTCGTATACCACCTCCGTCGTCCGAAAGTAGAGCTAAGAAATAAAATCACAGGATACCTTTTGCATGATACGACCATTGTACTGACATCACCAACATCAATAAGGCATATTCATTACGATAATGAGATGCAGATCGCCTATCGCCAATTGTTAAATGCATCTCGCCTGCATTAGCGATAATGGCCATTCCAAGAAAATAGAAATATGTTTTGATCGCCAAATAGATCTGACCTAGGTCCAAATGTCACCGCCTAGCTAGATCGCCTCAATCAATGGTTAAACTCATGACCCGCCTACTCCTAGTAACCTACATGATCGCCATATCTACAATCTTACGTCGCCAGGTCGTTGTCGCCTTCGGACAAGCGTTTGTTGCAATCCTAATTAACTGGAGAACGGTGGTAAATAACCTCAACTCATTTAAATAACAGAAATAAATAAACATTTATTCAAAGGAAACAACAAATTTCTTTTATTTGAAACACAGATTGGAGATTGCCATTACAAAAAAAGAGAGAGGAATATAACTAAAATAAATACAATTTACGGAGGACTTGTGCTTAGTCCTCTTTTCCCTCTGTACCAGCCTCCACTGGCCCCTTCATCCTCGGTCGCCCTCTTCTTGGCCTCGATCTCTTCCTGAGCGAGAAAATCTGGTCCATCTCGACATCTTCCAAGTCAATGCCGAGGTTGGGATACTGGTGGTGGCGAGCTTGCCTCTTATAGAAGTCAAAGCCATCGCCAAAGTAAGAGGACGCAAATCCCCTCACCGCCTCTTAAAAGTCATCTGACTCTTGAATCTGCGATGATTCTTCCCTAGGCTAGGTTCTGACTTTTCCAGCTTGGCGACTCGCGCCTTCAACTTCGGCCACCACCACGTCTTCGCCTCGATTTCCTCGACAGCTTCTTCCCCTTTGTTCTTCTCCTCGGCCAAGGCCTCTTCTAATTCAATAACCCTATTTTGAGCTCGTACCATCTCCATTTTAGAAGACTTCGCGAGAGCTCGTTGATTGAGGGCGCCCTCTGTAAAATCCCTATTGTGGACGGCAAGGGAAGATCCCAAAATGACTTCCTACTACAAACAAGCATCTGAGATTACTACCCAAGACAAGTAACAAATGAGGCATCGAGGAAGAGAAAACAAATACCTGACCGAGAACATGGAGGAACTTGGTCACCACCTGGTCCAAGGTCAGCTTCTCCACCTTCTCTTTGTCGGCAAGGAGTATCACCCCGACCAAAATCTTCTCTGTCGTAGCGGCACGGGCATCACCGAAGCTTGAGGGCCCAGAGCCTCGCCAAGGGTTCGCCTCGCCGAGGTGCCCTCTCCAGGAACGACCGGCGGTCTCATAAGAGCCGCATGCGCATCACTGCCAATCTTGATTTTCTTCGCCTCTGGCAATGGGGCGACCTCCTTTCCCTTGGACCCATTGTCAGGGGCCCTCTTTTTGGACGCCATCTCAGAGCCCTCTGATATGACCACGCCCTTCGAAGAAGGGGTTGCAATTTTTTGAGCTGCTACTTTGGCGAGTTCGCTGAGCTAGATTCTCTTAGACATCACTGTAAAAGCAGAGATTAACGTCAGACCAAAAGAAACAGAATAACTGATTTAAAAAGAGTCAAATACCTTTTTGATCTGAGCTCAAGGGATAGCCCAGAATCCGATTGGGACCCCAACCTAGAGCCAGAGCTTGAGCTCAAGCTACTAGGAATGAGACCTAAGTGGTCTCGATTTCTCTCCCCGAACCGTCTTAAACAGACCTAAATTAGAGGCATGGAGAGGGATCCTCATTCCATCCCTGATAGTCCCTACGACTCAACTGAGCCTTCTCGGGAAGGGACGTCAGGGCGAGAAACACCTGTGGAATAGCTAGACTCACTTGCATGACTCGCCAAGTCAAGCCGCTTCCCTGATATCGCCCTCGGCCTCGCCCCCTATATCGCCTTCGGCCACACCACTTGCCGCTTGAGGATACCTCGACTCGGCCGGGGGAGAAATATTTATAGAAGGTCCTCGAGGTCAGGATCACTGGAATTTGAAGTTTCCCCCCCTCCTATCTTCTCGAAGACTTGACGGAATCTCTCTTCCTCGATGGGGGATAGACTGGCACCTTATTACATGCTTGCCTGAAGGAAATGTTCGTTATATAATGTAAAAAAAAAATGCTAGGACAAGACAATCCGAAGACATAACTTACCTGGAGCGCCTTAGGACCTTGAAACTTGTACTTCCCCTTCCT
>VIGQ01000170.1:405000-407500 GCA_009663005.1 Actinidia chinensis
ATTAAAAATCTGTATTGCCTTATCAAAAAACAAAGATGAGAAGAAGAGGAAGAGATACTCCTAAGTACAACAAAGGGAATAAATAGTCAAAATGTCTGTTTATCCCCCTTGCTCATTCTAACTCTAATTTCCTTGATCAAATTTCACACATTTCACTTGTTATGGAATGATAGTCGAATAATAGTTAGAAACCTCTTGCCTGAAGACACAATGAAGACGTGGGTACGCAAATGTATGTTTTTGCCACAATGTTTAGGCATAGTCTTGATATCAAAAACCTAAGTTGACGAGGATGCCATCAAGGAACAAGGTAGTCAGCAAGGTACATCGAGAGGCAAGACAAGTGGCTCGCCGTAGCAGTTAAAAGTTGCCTTTGAGAAGTGACTACGGAAAGAGAGTGTTAAACAAACCCAATATATGTAGTTCCTAATATATAAGGGGACTAAAACTGAAGGAATATAAGCTTAGTAATTAGGTTATCACTTCCAAACCTGCTCCTACCATGATTAATCCACATCCCTGTTAAAACCAACCCAATTGGATCGGTACAGGGGCGGATGCTGGGTCATTGTACCATCCCTAATCACCCATTTTTCCATTTTAATGTACGCAATTGTATGAGTAAAAAAGAATTATCCCAATAATACGTATAGTCTAGTAGAACCATCTAGGATAACTAATATAAAAGACCAAAAGAAAAAAAAAGGTGTAGTAGAACACCTACAATATCTACTGCATTACTATTTTCAAATGAGTCTAACCAAACTGGAATGTTAAGTACATAGAATACTTCTCTGCTATGGCAGAACAGAAAAAATAAGTGCTTTAAAATTCTCCTTTGCGATTTCATTGATGGGGACACTAGATATACCTGATCCCTATACACGACAGTAAGCTGGAGGTCATAAAATGAGTACGGGGTACGTTCCTGTGGAAATACGAACGGATTTAAACCAGAGTATCCAAAAAAAAGGAGCACAAAATTAACTTACTCAACAGCTTTGGCTGTGCCCTAGAGCAATCCTGACTCTAGTGTTCCAGGTAAGTGGCTTGCTGAAGTCACTGACAGGTGTAGGAATTCATGCAGTGATCCATTCCTGAAATACTCATAGACACCCAACATATTTTGACCCTGTTTGAACCATAGCCCACAAGTTCAGCAATGTTTGGATGGTGAAGCTTGGAGATGTTTGTAACAGTTGTGTAAAATCTTCCCCTTTGCTTCCTTGAAATAATGAGGAGTCTATCTTCTTTATGCAAAACACCGGACAAAAAAAAGAAATATTAATACCAGTGTCTACATCCATACAGCACAAATAATATGCATTTCTACCAACTCCATGGTGTAAAACAGTTATTCAATGGTTATCAGTTCTGACATAGGTAGGTTTCTACTTTTTACCACTATTCTCAAATGCTACTTAATTTATCCAACTGAGAATACAGACCATCAGTAAAAGTAAGGCATCATCAACTGAAGACCGGGGATAAATCTCATAAAGATTGTATTTTGTAAGCACATCATGACTTGGTACTTTACTCTAAAGACAATGATGAAAATTAGGAAAAAGAAGCATAATAATGGTAATTTGTAAGCCATATCATACTTAGCACATTCTTACTAAAGGACAATGATTGAACATTAGGAAAGAAGTTAAGCATCAAATGTTTTTGTCAGTTTCTATATTGAACATTAAATAAGTGTAAAATTGAAGTAACAAGGTTCAGCTTAGAAAATACACCAAAAGCGCAATTCACCAGGCAACAAGAAAATCAAGAACCAAAGATACCTTCCATCAGGATATTTAGCCCTATACACTCGCCAATGGTTCCCCCACCAAGAGGCGACCCGTTGCCAAAGTTACCAGTGGCCAGTCTGCCAGATCTGCCAAAGAATAGCATGTAACCTAATAGAGCTGCTCCTTTTGATGCCATATGGTTTACCAAATTCATTATCATTGAATGATTAGTTATTGATCTGAAGGTGAGGGCTTAAGACCAACTGAAAGAGATGTCTGTAAAACCCTTTACACTTAATGAGAAGATGCGTCTGACGGACTTAAGTCTTCACATAAGCATCTAGTCAGCTGAATTACAATTTGTTAATATTCACAAAGGTTGACCACCAACTCATCTAAAAGCTTAAGTGTCAGAGAGAGGGGTAATATTTTACTTATATACTCAATATAGTAGCAAAAAAAACATCTAAGACATGGAATGATAAAAAAAAAAACCATGGGGTTAAAAGTGACGACATCTTGAAAGGAAATACAGAGATTTGAAACAACATATAAAAATTATTTCTCTCTCTCTTTCTTTCTCCCGCAATTAATAACTTGACCATCTAACCAATACCGTAGCTCTTGGGGAAGGCATACACAACATCAGCTATTAACCACATAAAATTCTAGACCTAGTAACAAGCACGTTTGTTGGCAAAAGGTTTGGATTTAGGATCCATCATATTATGTCTATGAAATTACAAATATGATTTGAAACC
>VIGQ01000170.1:425000-432500 GCA_009663005.1 Actinidia chinensis
TTACAAGATCCATTACGGAGTGAAATATTTGATTGAGGGTGTTAGGGTAATGAAGAATGTATATTTATATATGTATAAATTATGCATACATACATATATGTATACTAGAGTGTTGAGAGTAGATTGAGAGAAAGGAAAAAAAGGAGTTGTATATTGAAGAAGATAAAGTACAAAGGGAGGAGAATAAGGAGATTGTATAGGGACAATACTAAAGAGAAAAAGACAATCTACACTAGGGTATATACATAGATAGACATTCTAACACCCCCTTCAATTCAAGGGGGGGTTTGCAGAGACAGAGCCAAGTTGAGTTTGGTGACGAGGAGCATCAAAACGATCAGTTAGGAGAGATTTATAAAATATCAGGGTTTTGGTCGGCAAAAAGAAACAAGGAAGAGCTGGACCGTTACCGCGAACCACATGCTATCGAATAAAGTGGCAGTACAATCTCAATATATTTAGACGGTCATGAAAAACATCATTGTGAGCAATAAATATGGCCCTGCGATTGTCACAATGAAGCACAGTAGCACCAGATGATGACACCAAAGTCCTGAAGAAGCACTGAAGCCAAAGGAGCTCCTGGTAGTGTCAGCAAGAGCATGATACTCAGCCTCAGTGCTAGAGTGAGTAATAAGAGTCTGCTTCTTATTACGCCAAGAGATAAAGGAGTCTCCTAGAAAGAAGTAGAAGCCGGTGTAGACGTTGATCCGTGGGATCCCCAGCCAATCGACATTAGAATAGGTATGGAGCTGAAAGGAGGCTGACTAGAGAAATGTAGACCATGAAAAAGGGGCCTTTGACATACCGGGGATGCGAGTATGGAGCATAATGAGTGGAGTGAGGTGCAGACATGAACTAGCTGATAAGATAAAACAATATGAACAATGTCAAGACGAGTAAACCAATAAGATATACAAGGTTGTTGATGAGCTGTCTATATAGGGTAAAATCAGATAGCAGTTCATCATCAAGGAATAAGGCGAACATTAGCTTCAAAGGAGTAGAGGCAGTCTTACAATCTGAAAGTCCATCACGGGTAAGAAGATTCGAGACATACTTGGCATGAGTAAGAGAATATCTAGTAGAGCCAAATAAAACCTCAAGATCAAGGAAGTAGCTCAATGGACCAAGATCTTTCATCTCAAAGTGACGATGAAGGAAGTTCTTGAGTTCAGAGATACCATGAACATTATCGCCAGTAATAATCATATCATCCACATAGAGAATAAGGAGAATAAGGCCATGAGTAGATTGACGAATAAAAGAGAGTGAATCATAGGCACTAGCAGAGAAGCCAGATCGCAGATGGTAAATAACTTTACATACCGGGCACATGGAGCTTGTTAAGACCATAAGTGGGAAGCACGGACGACAGCCAACACACCTGATGTCAGGAGGATGAAAAAATCAAGAGGAAGCTGGCATGTAAACTTTCTCAGTCAGATCACCATTGAGAAAATTAGCTTTCTCAGTCAAATACTAAGGTTGTCGATAACTGTCTATAAATAGGTTAACATCAGATAGTAGTTCATCATATATGGTGGAAAAGTGGTCTTCTAAAAGAAAAGAGAGAAAGAGAGTGTGGTAGGAAAGTGGGTTTTCAAAAGAAGAGGGCGAGAAGGAAATGAATAATGATGATGGTATTTAGTCCTTTAGTAATGCTTTACATGGAGCTCAACTCGAATCACACACATCCGTGGATTTTAAAAATAGAGGACGTGGTAGTGAGATTTCAATGTTACATGGAAGGTGTAATTTTCACTTTTTAATGAAGACAAGGATGGAATTGCACAGCAAAACTGACCCCGAGTAAAGAAAGTGGGAATCCTTGTAATTATCATCTCCAGCCCCCTTTTACTCCATCGAATTAAATCAGCCAGCCACATCCCATCATTGTACGCTCCACCCCCACTCTAATAGACCATCTTCTCCATCTTCTTTTCTTTCGACTAGTTCTCTCTCTGTAGGGTTCGGAACTGCGGTGGTCTTCCTCCGGTCACTCTTTGTCTCTCTCTTCCCCTCATAGGTAAAACTAAAACCTTCCCTTTTCCTCCTCCTCTTCTCCCTTAGTTTGTTTTGATGTTTAACTAACTTGCTGGCAATTCTGCTTTTAGTCTTAACTTAATCATCGCTTACTATATGCATGTAATTGCGCACAGACTATATCCTTTGTTATGTTGTTTGGCCCTCCATCCTTCTTTAACAGCAAAACAAAACTAGTTTCTTATTATCTCACCAGGAGTAGGGGATGTTCCACAATACTTATCAACTTTCTTAAATTTCTGAATTTATGGATGTTTATATATACGGTGTTGAATTTGTTTATTTTCACAGTATGGATTAAAAAGAGTCAAGATTGGTCTAGATTGCTAAAGAAGAACAAGTCTGCAATCTTGATGAGCAAGAGGAGGAGAAAAAAAAGTTAGAATTCGGTAGGATTTCTAAGATGGATGAAACGTGTTGGAGGCACAAGCCTGATGATTCATCTTTGACTTAAGGAGGGAGAGGAAATACGGGATGTTTTCATAATATTCCAAATGTCATACGAGACATAACCTCATCAGCACAAGATCCTTAATGAAGATTTGGGATTTAGAGAGGGATCACTAACTTATGTGAGGATATGTACTAAGTTATCAGAGGTTCTTTGGATGGGATGGATTTAAGCTGCATGTCAGTTGTATGCATCCCCCCCCCCCCCCCCCCCGCTTCCCACCTAGGAAGCTCTTTCAACCAAGGACTAGGTCTTTATAAGCCCTGAAGGATTCAACGGGACCAAGCCATAGGTCCGTATGTTGTTTCAATTGTTTTTTTCCTTACAACAGTGTTGGTGCGGCACAAAGAACGAGGTGACGGGGAATGATTCACTATTTCCATGAAGTCTATATTAAATAACAACGTGAATGCACCTTTATCAAGTGCGATTCCCCAGCAAAAGGGGCAGAGAGGATATCAGATATTTCATTATTATAGCTGCTTGAAAGGGCTTAATGAGTTGAAAATTGCGCTAAGTTTGGTTTATTCGACTCCTAGAATACCTTACGGGGAAGGCTGGAAGATCCTAAATTCTGTCTTAGTTGCCAACGAATGTGGATTGGGGAATGGGGAGAAGGGAGTAGTTTGTAAGGTAAATGTTGAGAAGCCGTATGATCACGTGAATGGGTTTCTGCAATGTGTTGGAGGGATAGTTCACGCTTAAATGGAGGATGGGATTAGTTTTGTGTTTTTTCCAGCCTTACTATCGGGTTGGTGAATGGGCTTTCCATATAGTTTTCTCCAGTCTTATGTGATATGGGTCTCGTTGTTGTGTTTCTGTGTTGTGATTTGAGGCTTTGTCCTGGTTGAGGGTTAAATTTGGTCGTGGTCAGAGTTTGATTTGGGTTGGTTACTTGTCTCATGATGATTATTTGGCTTCTATCTGGGGGTGTAGAGTCCTTCACTTTCAGTTTCTTACTGGGAATTACTTTGGGGCAACTTTTAAGTCCAAAAGAAGGTTGGGAAGTGATGGAATGGTGGACCGTAGAGAGGAGGATAGCTTGCGGGGTTGAAAATAAAAAATAGTTTTATGTTTAGGAAGTTAACTCTCATCGACAACTCTTATCAAATCTGGCAACTTATGTGACGAGTACATACTATTCCCGCTTTGGTAGCTATTAGCTAAGAGACTTGAAACGTGTTTGGGGAATAAGAGAGGAACTTAAGTACCATATTATGGCTTGGGACACAATTTTACTCTAATATCAGGAGGGGATTAGGGGATGAAGAAGTGGGAGTTTTTATGAAGATTTTTTAATATTTTTTTGGGGGGGGCGAGGGTTTGTGGAGGTTTGCCTGTGAAGAGAGCATACTGGAGGAGTATGGAGGACGTAGTGGTTTGGAAGAGAGTCTTTTTGGGCGAATGACTTCTCTTGAGTTGCAAATGTCGCGTGGGTTAAGGTCCTTGGAAGGCATTTATCGATCTTGGGATGATCTCTCAAAGGCGGCTAGCTAAAAGGTAGGTACGGAAATTGGGTTGTGGGGAGAAGGCTTTGGTTTGGGTGGCTTACCTTGTTGCTCATATGAGGAAACTTTAGTGGAGAACTATGGCGAGGGCCGAGGAGGGAAGGAACGAAAATCTTTTGGGACATCAGTTTGAGAAGGAATGTGCAAGAAGGGAAGGGATAGGCGCAGTTAGAGTAACCCTCTTTCTATTGGGATCCAAACCAATGAAAAGCCCAAAACCCAACCCATGAGGCCCAAGCACCAAACCCAAGCCAAGGACCAAAGCCCAAGCCGAAGCCCAAGCGGGGGGGGGGGGTGTCCTGGGACCATGCTATCTATATTCCGTCTAGACAGAAGATAATGGGAAAAGGGAAGAGGAGGGAAAAGGAAGAAGGCTCTGACAGTTCTGTCAGAGGAGGCGCCGAAAGAAGACGAAGACTGAGACGCTCCCTCCCCCTCAGGTCAAGAATGGAGGCACGAATGAGCTCATCCATGAGCTCAATTTCTCTGCTCTGAGCCCTATAAATTGAGAAGGTTGCCAGAGAGAGACAGACGGGTGAGAGAAATGTATCCTTGGGATCTATTGAGAGCACACGCATGTGCTGTGTGTTGCGAGGGGGCTGGGAGAGAGGGCTATGTATTTGGGGGGAGTGAGTGCTATGGTTGCTAGTGAGAGCACAGAGAGCACGTGAGAGATCTGACAGAGAGGGGGGCTAGAATTGGTAGCTGTGAGAGCAAGAACAGTGAGAGAGGTTGAGAGATGAGAGAGTGTGAGAGGTGAGTGGAGATTGAGCTCCTTCCTATTGTACTCATTGTAATTCATTCTGAGATAGTGAATTATTTGTTCCTCTCCGTGGATTGAGGAAGATTGGCAGAACAGTATATTGTTACTTTGTTTTTTCTTATTTTTTTGTGTTTTGGTTTGTGTGGTTGAATCTGTATATGGTTAGAGTTGTGACTGGTTGACTAGTCTTGGGCACAAAACATTGGTATCAGAGCCAAGTTCGAGTCACCGAGAGATGTCATCGGAGTGAGTGATTTTGGCGGCGAAAGGATAGCCGATTTTGAATTCGGAAAAATTCGAAGTGCTCAAAAATGGGCGTGTCGAGCATACCACCAGATTCGTATCGTCGAGAAGAAGCTTCAACACCAAACGGATTCCAAATCGAAGTTCAAACGCGCCCTCACGCGCCGTTTGAAGTTCGGCGCGTCAGATTACGCGCGCCCACGCGCCAGTGAGGAAGAAGATGGACTTGGTCCTCCTGGAGGAGGATGGATTCCACGAGAGCTGAAGTTGAGATGATGAGGACATCATCATTGAACGTATTAAGAAAAAAAAAAAGAAAAAGAGAAAGGAAAAGATGAATGAAAATGCTGATGTATAAAAAAAAAAAAAAATCCAATTACAGCCATGACCAGTGTTCAAACCAAAAGCCTTTGACCAGTCAACCCGAGCCGTTGACTGGGTTGGACCAAGCCGTGACCAAAACAGTCAAAATTGCACTTTCAGTCCATGGAAGTTCTGTAATTACAGATTGGTCCCTGAAGTTTGAGAGGAAAATTGCAATTTAGTCCCTTGAAATTCTGATTTAATCAGGTTGGGTCCCAAAAGGGTCCTGATTTCGACGGAGGAAAAAAGCCATTCTAAGTTTTCTCAGAATTACGGATTATCCGTGGGGGTCGGTTTTCAAAGATTTTGCTTCCATTTTGGAGAAGTAAGTCAAGACGGCGGAGTCATTTGAGAGCCTGATCTGCTTTCAGATGAGGATTACGCCCCAGGAAAAACCAAGATGAGGAATGAGTATGAACAAGAAGATGGATGGGCATATCAGACAATGCAATTGGACACGAGGTTGTCATCATGTAGCACGATGAGACGAGTGGTGCAGATAGAACAATTGGCATGAACCAGGGGGTTCTAACAGTAGCACGATGAGACGGAGTGTCATGGGTTGTGGCCCAAGTTGAAGGAGATGTACCGGGAGGAAGACCATTCAGAACAAAGCCTTAATGAGGCGATGGTGTGAAGCTTCAGGAGGGGACTACAGTGGCAGAAACAAACGAGCGAGTTCCAGAGAGCCACAGGGAAGAGGAAAAGAAAGGCCAGAGAAAAGGGTCTCACGAAGGAGGTCACAGAATGGTCAAGGAAGAGGTCAAGGAAGAGATGATACCGGCGATGATGGCGGAGGGCAAAATCTAGAGGTCGCACTAATGCTTTATTGCGACCAGGAGGGACAAGAAGAATTGTCCAAGAACAAAGCACCAAAATCAGTCTTCAGAGGCAAGCAGCAACAACAGCCAATGATGGCATGAATGAGAGTGATGTGTTCTCCTAGCAGCATCGGCAGATGAAGAGTCAGATTGGATTTCTGATTCAGGAAGTGCTTAACCACTTGGGCAGAGACAAAGGGTGTCTCTACACATGTAGCATACGAGGGACTTGGTTCGGGATGGCTAACGACGCGATTGTGGCAAAGGACAGTCCGGTTCCACATGGCAGACGGGAGAGATCCATGAAGGTGACCGGGGTTAAGGCCATGTTTCATTGAGATGAAGAGTCGAAGCGAGATGTTGTTTGATGAACTTTGACGCTAGTGGAGGAATACTCAGCGTTTCCAAGGGAAACAGGAGGAAGTGCAAGGAGGAGGAAGATCTGGAAAAGGCTTACCGACTGAGGGAGGAGATGTCAGATAGGAGCGCTGCTGCCGAAATACGTCTAGTGGTATTAGCAATAATGGAGGAGGGAGGGAGAAAGCAATCGTTGCACAGAGGCACGCAAGCAAGCGTAGAAAATACCTGATGGATTTGTACTTGAAAAAAAAACGATCCACAGTGGAGAGGAGCCGGCCAAAGAGCTGCTTTGGGAGACGTGCAAAAGTTGGCCAAACACGAGAAGGTGCAACTAGTGCAGGATGTCCATGAAGAAGCTCAGAGAAAAGAGACAGAGTCGATGCACAACGACAGGGCGCGACGTCGTCGAAAGAAGTCTCTTCGCTCAAGATCAATGGCGGGGATCTCTCAGTGAGCACACAAGGGAGAGAGATTGGAGTCACGAGAGTGCAAAGCGACGAACTTTTGCACGCACTCAAGTGAGGGGGAGCAGGGGCACCTAAGTGAGAAGGTGCCGGCACTTCGGTTTGGAAGTGCATTCACTTCAGTGGAAGTGGAGTTGACCGTTAATGAGGAGGGGTAGGGGGGTAGGTAAAGTATATCGGCTACGGGTCCTGCAGATTCTTAAAGGAGAGCTGGATCAGAAGTTGTCGGGGAATGATACCTTGAAGACATCGATTACCCTCCAATGGGCTGGAGGGGGAGATTGTTGGGATCCAGCCCCAAATAAGAAAAGAAAGCCCAAACCCAACCCAAGCCCAAGCCCAAGCCCATGCCTATCTTATATTCCGTCTAGACGGAAGCTATGGGAAAAGAGATAGGAGAAAGGAAGAGAAGAGAGGCTCTGACAGTTCGTCAGGGAGGCGCCGAAAGAAGTCGAAGACTGAGCGCTCCCTCCCTCCTACA
>VIGQ01000170.1:435000-445000 GCA_009663005.1 Actinidia chinensis
TATGGTTTTCCTTGATTACCTTAAAGGAGAGTCGAATGTATATTGTGTAAGTATTTAAGTGGATTACCCGGCTTAAATGCCATTTTGGAGCAAAGGGGAGATGTAGCTCCTTGCGAGGAAGTTCACACAGATGTGAAGGGCCTAATGATGAAACAGTTACTGAAAAAAGAGAGGAAATTTGACCAAGGAGTTTGGGGAGCTATACCTCCGACTTCTTTGAAGAGATTTGGTGGCCCTCATTCCAATTGCCGTTAAGAATGCTGAGCATGACATGGTCCAACCTGTTGAGTCTGGGGTAAAAATGCATGTTAACTTTCCTCTATATCTGAAAAACAGTGTGCTGGAAGTGTTTTCATTCCTAAGGGAAATATATGTTCCCAAGCTCTCCCAGTGCCATGGAAGAGTTATCATCGCATCCATTTTCAGAAGTGCATTGCTGATCTTTTATGAGACGGGCATTGATTTCAGTGCTGCTAAATCTCCTAGCTTCGCATAGAATGGTAATGCCACCCTTGATTGTGGTCATATTGAAATTTAAGATTCCCAGTTTTGTCGGAGTTGAAAGGGTGGATCCTTCAAGATGAATGAAAGAAATGCAGCATATGTGAATGAAATTGAAATTCATGGGCAAGCACGGTGCTTCATCCTTATTGATGGATGGAATTGATGAAACGGGACTGAACCTGATGAGTTCATTCCAGTGGATTGCCACGAGACTCAATTTATCTCAGGTCATTGGATATTTCAGGAGCTCTTGGAACATCTGCCTGCTGCATGTTTTTTGATGAAAGGTTATCATGGAGTTGGGCTGATAATGTGTTCCAAATTATTCATATTTTACATCTGCATTAGGGAAGCTGTGGGCCAGCAATTAATGGAGAAATCCAGGACAATTTTTTTTTGGACAGTAAGTGATCTCACTGCTTACAACTCCTGTTAGAGAAAATGGGGATTATAGAGCTCATTAAGGGATACTGGAGAAGACCAAACTATTACAAAATTCATTTAGCAGTCCATGCTACAGTTCTGAAGCTTTATGAGAAATCATACTTGTGGCTGCGACGCTGATTAATCCCTCCAAGATTAGGTCAGCAATTGCCGTCCTTGACTCTGGAATAGGTTTCATAAAAGGAGAACTTGGGGGAATGTTTGTTCATCTGAGTGTAGCACTTCTATTTGGGGCTTCTCACAGGGAGGGGAAAGAAGTAGCGGATTTGGTGCTGATCGCTCTTTCTGGACTGGGGCAACGTGGTTTTGAAGGCAACTATTCTGCTGGTGCGTGTCCTTGTATTGGATTCATGAGGATTATAACCCTACTTTGGTTATATATATAAACTATTAATCAGGCTAAGGAAACAATTAATGATGAAGTCAAGAACAAAAAGGCCAGTATACTCCTTTTTTGGAATGCTATAGATGAGATTTGACAATCATCTTCATAGTCCTCTCCATTCTGCAGGCTATTTTCGAACCCAACCTCTTTTTATTCGAGGCGATTTCTTCACTGATGTCGAGGTTGCATGGTCTATATGCTGTCTTGTTTCGCATGGTGGAAGGCAACACGTTCAGATTTGGTTTCCCTGCAGGTTGACGATATCGAGCGGCTCATGGCCATTTTGGTCAAGGCATCACATTTGATCGACGATCAAGTACTTCTCCAGGGTTACATACATCTATATTATTATACCTCTTGTTGACAACACTCCAGTCATTTCAATTATCTGGGCCTACGATTTAGAATCTCATGTCCTGTGTTAATTTTAATGCAGCCTCTGGTGGTCCCGCTATGGAGGACATTGTCCCATGCGTATGCAAAGACTTCCATTCGAATTCTAGTTCAGACATGCGACGGTGCATCAGATATCAGCTCAGAGGAGTTTGGCTGAGAACTTCTCACAAAGGAAGAATTATATTGAGCAACAACGGTTGAATGATCTGACATTGTGCATTATAATCTGCAAGTTGCGGAATTTATGAGGTCTGGCGTTAGCAGTGACATTCTAGCGAGCATATTGGATCCAATGGATGATTGAATAGTCGATGAATCCCAAGATCATGTAGTCCTCGAAATTGTGAGCCAACATGGATGGACTGATAAACCACTACGAGTAGGGACCATATTCAGGGCAGGCTCTTCAAGGTTTCTACCCAGGAGGAGTCCCAGCTATGAAAGAATCCTAGAAGTGAAGTGAGTAAGATTTATAGCATGGCAATAGATTTTGGAGCCTAAACATGTTTGTCTTTTTATTTATTATTATTATTATTATTATTATTATTATTATTATTATTATTAGGTTGTTGTTGTGGTTGTTGTTTCGTCTCTTGAGTTGGTGTTTTATAAGATAACTTTTAAAATATTTTTTGAGACCTGTTTTTTTTAAGATTTATTTTTGAAAGAATATAGGGGCCCACCACCCAGGCACAAATCCAAAATGTGGACTTTTGAGGCCAAACAGTCTGGGGACTAGGAGGTTTTTCGAAAGCGTTTATTTTCCTCGTTCTTAGGACATAATAAATAAGTTTTACACCCTTTCCCAAATCAACCCTATATTTTTAATCTTTCTCAACTTAACCCCAAATTATCTATCTTTGTTTAGCTAATTTTATAATAGAAGTGGACAACTTTGTCGATTCCTACACTACCTTCTCCCTTCTCCTTCCCTTCCCATCTTGGGGAGCTTCAAAGGTACACTCTTTATCTCAACATAAAGCCCGCATCCATTTTACACAACAACCTCTGGGACTAATTAGGATTTTTGGTTTCTTTCCTCAGTACAACCCTCTTATCTTCAAAACCTTCAACCCTTGCAATCATAATTGTAAAAACTAACCAATAGCCACCACACCACTGCCGTTAACCCTTGCATCTCCATTGCCTCTCTCTCTTTCCTCTCACTCTCAATAGAGAGGGTTTGACCGAATTTGACGGTTGGAAAGGGAAGGTAGTGGTGAATGGGTTTCAATGGGCTTCCTTGCAGATTGAGTGGTAGGGTGAGTGGGGATGACCATATAATCGTACATGATTGGAAAGAGGTTGGGGAGAGGCAATGGATGGCTATGTGGTAGTTGGGTAGTAGTGAGAGAGGAGGGAGGAAATAGTGTTGACAGAGAAGGAAATGGCAGGAGCGGTTCTCATCCGAGGGTAGAGGGGATGACCACGTACACTGAACAAGTGCTTTGAACCCCCGGTGATCAAAATACCTAAGAAATCCATCTCCGAAGCCTCCATTCTTCACTTTATATCTTGTAATCATTGGAAGATCACCATTGATTCCTTTGCTTTACCCTTTAAAGAATTGATTTGAGTAGAAGATGAAGAACTAGTTTGGTCTCAACTGGTCCTTGTTCGTCGACCACTTATATACGTAGCAGTATTTTTAGTTTTTGACGTTGTGGTCAACCAACATTCCTAGTTTGGTTGACCAACCAAACTTCTTGGTATTTTCTCCACCCCTTGGTTGACCAATATTAACTCTAATAACCAATCAGATACCTGGTTGGGATTACTCTAACATACTCTTGTTGACATCCCTATGTCTTGGTTGATCATTCATGCATTCCTATGTTATGGACTTTTTTGTCCCTTGGTCAACCAAGAACCTTGGTTGACACTACATATACCCTGGTTGAATTCATTCATATACCCTGGATGTTACTTCCAAGAACCGGATTGACACTACATATGCTTGGTCGACACACCCGTGGAGGGCAAAATTTTGGCAGGTTTCCTCTAACATTCCTGGTCAACTAGGAAGGATTTATGATAGATCACCTTGCAAAACCAATACAAGTTGTCCAAGTCAGGAAACACATATGTTCGATCAACCTTGAAGTGAATCTAAATTTTTCAATGCTTCAATTCTAAGTTGATTCATCATTGGATTTTAATACCTATCTATGCTATAGCACATGATCCTTTTTCACTTGATTCATCAAATCCAATAATTTTACAATTAAGCCCATTGAATTCAAGCACGAAATATTATTTCACCTTAGTTCACTGATCTCCTTTGAAATCAATAGGTGAAAACTATTCACCATGGCTCTTAGAAACTACGCTATGCTTAAAACGTCTTTGGAATCATTTAGCTATTGAGCATCAAGGGGTTCAAGATCTACCTTTGAAATAGTTCCATCACCAGATTGAATTTTATGGTTCTTCCCTTGCAACATTGATGCCCAAAATAGGATCTTATGATTGTATGATGGTTTCATCATCGGGCTGCCATGGAATGGACGCTGATTCACTAAAGACTTGGATCAAACAAGTATTAAAATCCAAGTTACAATCCTTAAATGGTTCAAGCATAACATCCAATTCCAAAAACCATGGTCGGCTGGATACACCGAATATGTCTGGACACAAGAGAAACATCTCTAGCAAAGAAATAGGCTTTATGGTCTTGATCTATATTCCAATAGGAAGGTCCCACCTTTCCACGCTGAATTAAAAAATAAAGCTTGTCCTAGCATATCACTAATGTTACGAGCTGTAATTTCCTAACTCAGCCACTATAGGGATATTATCAGCTCTACTAGCTCCTTTTCAAGATTTGACTTATTAATATTCTTGAGCAAGTGTCTTGAGGACTCTTTTGAGACTTTGTTAAGTTTTTTCTTGCAGTCTTGACCTTTTCTCGCGCATGCAAAACGAACATATATCCTAAGTTAATCTCAATCTCCAAATTTTGATTCCTTCTAACAAATTCTAAGATGAGAAGTGGGGAATAATCACATTTATATCCTCAAAGGTAGTCATCCATTCAAACTCATGAAGATGATTGACCTAGGTCAGGTAACATAATTTGTGTAGGGGACCCACGCCCTGCTCCAAGTTCAACGACTTTGCGAATTGACCCCCAATTACTGAAAAATGTGGATTGTTCATGGTCAAATTTGCGTGTTTGGCCATTTATTGGGGTGAATTCATGATTTCTTGAAAAGTTTTAGGTTTTTATTAGAAATTCACGCATGACCTTAACGTCGATACCCATTCCACTCCAACGCCGTTGACACACGTGGATCACTGTTAATTGAATTGATTCCCAAATGTAGAGCAGAGCTGTCGGAACTTTGAAACCTCAATCCAAGGTCCAAGGGCGACAACTTACAATGTGTGAGCAACACTTCCTCATGCTCCTTAAAAGTTAATTTTTGTAATTTTGTAGTAATAAACAGAATACTATTAGTCATTGACAATTTTATGTTGTTTATTACACCGAAAGTAAATAAAATTTATGCATTAACTAACAAAGGAAAAAAAAACTTTTGTATTATTTCCTATAAATCAATAATTTCTATACCCATACGCTCCCGCCCTTAAGAAAATGTCACTAGAGGCGCTCTCACACTCTCACTTCCACACCCGTTCCGCAAACTTGTGAGTTAGGTTAGTACCATCGCACGAGCATACACCTTGCTCTAAGACATTGATCCTTTTCATCATAGGATCTAGGATCACCTATGTAAGATTATGGGACCAATGCATCATCGATTTTGATATTTTATAAGTTAGTGGGAGGAGGGAGACTTGTTTTCTTGTTGCCTTTGGAATTGATGTGGATTGTGTTACTATTGCTATAAATTTGTGAAAGAAAAAAATCATCCCTCTGATCTAAAACAATCTTTTTTTTGCGTTGGACAAAGGCAAATGTCATGGTTGCATGATTGTTCCCCGAAGTCAATATGATATTAATAAGGGGGCTATGGCTTTGATTTATTGTTCTTGCATTGGAGTGCTCAACGGAAACACGGGGTTTGACAAATGTTCTTTTTTCTTCTTCTTTCAATTGAACCTCCAGAAGTAGGGATAGACAATTTTTGGGTATCCCAATCTACGTAGTACGACATGGATGTAATTGTTATATGGTATTGGGAAGATATGTATGATTACTTTTTGTTGTGGAGTGGAGCCTATATTCTCTCATACATGTGTTATTGGAAAGAACTTGCACAAGTAGGTAAAAATTGGATAGCTTGCGGGTTTAAAAAAAAAACGGTAATGTTTAGTAGTTCTTTGGTAACATTGTGGCTTCCATTCTTCCTAATGGAAGTCCTTTCTATAGTTACAAAGATTACGCAGCAGTGAAAGAAGAAATAAAACTGCATGCCATTCTGGAAAGTGCTATTGAAAAAAATGCTGTAAAAACACCGATGCATCGCACCATCATGATCATGTAAGTTTCAATGCCATTATTCTTAGAATTAGTTTTAAAACCAATCTTTTAAGGTAATTAGATGAATGGACATGATGCTCAATCTTTCCTTATTAAATCATAATTTCCATAGTAATTCCTCATATAAGTTTACTTATTGGCTATGGAATACAGAGGGTTTTACCAGTGTATGTCAATGTAAAAATTTTCCAGCCTTTGTCTTTCTGAAACATGCTACGCAAAGCACAACGGAAAAAAATAGTAGAGTTATAGCTCAAAGAGTAAGAATGCAATTATCCCCTTCTGGTGGATAGTGAGCGGCCTTGTTTATAGATGGAGGAATTTATAGCCCGTGCAAGACGACAGGCGTAATAGTGGATAACCAAATAAGGAAGTTGTGGCCGAGGATCGCGGCGCAACAGGAGGAGAATGCCAAATTGATTTAGGCATGTGTCCTAGTTTCAATCAACTATGCAATTTTTTTTTCATCTCATTTGGTGGGCTCATATTATCAAGGCGATGGCACACCGCAGCACAAGTCGCCCTAGGCGCAAGCGAAAAGCGAGGCATGCGCTTCAGTAAGAAAGGCTCATATTGTTGAAAAACAAGAGAGCAATAAACCCATACAAATTAATTCAAGGTTTCACACAGTTAAACTGAAAATCAAAAGTTATTACTCAAGAACAAAGAAATTAAGAAGAATTCTCACTTTGCCAGATCTAGCAAAATTTTTATTATTGGAGGACTTTGAAATCGGATCTTGAAGCCTGTGAGATTCCGTTTTGTTATTTATATTTGATGGAATTTGATTGTGTGTAGGTGCCACGTGACAATATCTCATGAAACTTGTCAAAATCGAATGACTGATAAAAAAAATGAATGCTCTTCTTATGAAGAACACTAAAGTGCTGCAACCTCTTCAAAAACAGCTTTTTGCACTTAGTCCGTGCCTTATTGAAGTCCTCCTTATGTGTGACAAGCGCACAGGCTGTGCCTCGCTATGCCTTGAGGCTTAAGCGCACTTTCGACATTCACAGTTTGGCTTCTGTTAAATTGGGTTGGTGGGTGGGATGGGGATGGGGAGCGGGTTGGAGGGAGTGTTTCCTTTCATACCAATAATGAGTTGCTGCTGAGCGAGAACCAGCACTTCCCCTGCACATGAATCCTAAACCTGGCTGAGGGGAAGATTTGATCACATATTCTTGCACATCTACCAAGAGAAGCTATTTATTTGTTGAAGGGGAAGTTTTAAATTACGAGGGAATAGGGAAAATATCCATTAACATCATGGAAAAACTTTACCAAACTCAAATGCGCAAGTTCAACGTCTTTTCCATTGGGGGGGATTGGCGATAATTAAGTGGTGGACGAGACGATGCTGGTCATAATAAAGTTGTATATGCAGTTGCTAGAGGAAAAAGTATTTACCAGTATCGATGGCTTCAGAACCCTTGTTGAAACCGCTAGAGGTCTGCAGGGACATGAAAGAGAAAAAATGAAACTACTTGCTTGACAGAAGATGTTAAGAAATTGGTTAACATGGATATGAACACGGAATGGGCAACAATTATACCAAGTCCTTCTTAATGTGTATATACACAAGCCAAGGCATGGGTAATTCTAAGTGGCTGCCAAAACCACAATCCACTTGTGCATGTTTTAACAGGAAAGTATGGATGACTGCCGCATTAAGTTGATCATTACTCTGGGGTTTGTTTCCAAAGAAGTACGAAGCTTTTATTTATTTATTATTTATTTATTATTTGAGATTCACCCGCGGTCAAGACTTGATTTACAGCTGATTGTGATGTTTGCCCTTAAGACGTCTTGTTTGAAAGCGGCATTTTGACATCATAGTGGAATAGGTGCTATTTTGAATAATTTATTTGTGCTGCTGTCCAACTCAAGAAAAAATTATGGTTTTTAAAGAAGGGGAGTCGTGTTGGTGACGATTGCGATTTGCGAGTTGTCATTGTTGTCTATGCTGAGGCCAGCTGTCCATAAGTGTTGTTGAGTCGCTACTTACTGTAGTTTTATAAGCTAAATAAGTGGAAGGTTAGGGTTCCATTGGTAATCAGATTTTGATCATTTGAAGATTGAATTTCGGATCTGTGGCTCTTTGTAACCAAGATTGGGTGGGAATAAATCAGATCCTATATTCATTGCCATCTCAATGGGTTGGGTTGTGGTAAGGGTAAGGGAAGGGATTGGCTTAATTATCTGCAGGAATTTGAATTACCGAAATAGAAAGTTTAATAGCGTGCTCCAACTCTACACCAAGTATTAAGTATAGTTACCTTCTGACATTAAAAGGGCCTTCCCCATTGCCTCCTCGGATGCAAGTTGTGACACACTTGATGGTGCAGGACTCGGCTTTCCTTGACTTGGGTCTTTGGATCTTCCTAGAGCCTTCTTACGAATAGCATCTGCGGTCTGTCCTTAATAGGGTCTTCCGGTTGCATTTGGGATGGGACCTCAATGAATGCATTTGCCGCCGACGAAAGCATTATCGCCGCTGCTGTCGCAAGAAAGCCATTTCCTTGACCGGTGCGGTGGTTCGTTGCGGTGGCTGCAGTTTACTACCACTTGCTTCTGCTGTCGTCGTTGAACAGTCCATATCCATACTCGCAACAGAGTTGAAGTAGCCCCATTCATTAGTAGCATTATTCTCATCTCCTTATCTTTTCTAGCTATGTCACAAAGAGGAGCAGGGCTTATTCTTTGTTGCCGAATCAACCCTTCTGGAATCAACATCTCCATTTGCAAATGGGATCCGATTTTTCCTTCTCCCGAATCTCCCTCGTAGTAATTTTGGAAATGCCATCCCTTCCGATTTAAAAAACCATCACAGTCGCACCTTTGTAATTTTAGGGCATTGTATATTGAATTACAAATCTTGTGGGGCACTAATATGGTAGTTGTTAACTCTTTTTGTGGATATGTAATTCCATAATTTGTAATTCATCAAATTAGCCAAATTTGTATACCACCTACCCCATTATACAATTTATGGTATGATTAGGTTTAAAGTTACTAAAATACCCATAAAATATCCAAAATTATTAAAATATAATATTATAATTTATTCAAATAGTTTTATTCTTAAATACGGATTTTTTTAGCAATGATCATGTATATATAAAGTCCTTCCTTATTCAAATCTTATACTTCAACATATTAAATTTTTAACTCTCTCTTTACTTTCAAAGTTAAAAATAATAATAATAAGTCTTATTTAAAAAAGTTACTTTACTAGAAAGGTCAGACAAGTAACAATAAATAAATTCTTTTAAAAAATATACAAAGAATAATAAAAAAGCAGATTAATCTATTTCAAAATATTTTTTATTTTTGTTTGAAGAAAAAGTGTAAAAAAAAAAATATCCATAGGGACTCACATGGTAGAGGTGTCCATGGTCCGGATTGGTCCGTGTTCCATAGAATCCAGTAATCAATCCATGTTTAACGGTTCTGAAAAATGAGAACCGGAAACCTGGACCATTACAAGTATAGAACCAAACCAAAAACCGACCGCCTTATCGGTTCGGTTTTCGGTTCAATCCAATTAAACATTTCAATATTTTTATATATAAAAATTATAAAATTACAACAAAATTATTTATTTAAATAACCAAAACTTCAGTAATGCTTCAGTCATGAACCAAAACTAATATACAAATAGTTCATAAATTGACTCTTTTTAAATGATATTACATCAAACACTCTAATATTGCCTTAATCAAACTCATTTTAAAGTTTAGACTCATAAGGGCATAACAACAAAAAGGAATAAAGAAAAAAACGAAAAAGAATTCATACTGGATAATTAAAAAAAATTAATTGAT
>VIGQ01001451.1:15000-27500 GCA_009663005.1 Actinidia chinensis
ATGTTTGCCAATGGCATAGACTGGGAAAGGAGGGGACAGGCTTTCCACGTAACAAATCCAAAATTGTAGTAATTTTCTTTAATGGCATACAATTTTGACTACAATGCGGAGAGCATAGGTTTCTCACATCAATACGCATGTGAATTTGACCTTGCTCATCATTATTATTTTCAAAATCATTTATCTCGTGTTCACCAAACTTAAAGTTAGTTTTTAGTGGAGTGGGTGCAAACAAACAGATTGTCCGGCTTTTGAATCGATTTTGCTACGTACGGACAATTAGACTCAGATCGTTAATATTGCATTTTGTGTTCAGATGGCCCCATTAGTTTGGTTCACTATAGTATCTCGGCTTGGACGTTCAAAACGATCGGTCTCGATCTGGATCATCGGCCAATATTTTTGTTTACTTTTTTTATTAATTCTCACCCTTAACAATAAAATCTAAAATTTTTATCAACCAATGAATGGGTTGGTCCTATTTGTTTTAGATGTGTTGAGGCCAAGGTTTTGCGAGCTTGATCGTCGCTAAAATTACTTTTTTTTTTGTTCAAAGTGCCCAATTAAGTTGTTTATTAGTAAACTAATATTTAATAAACGAATGAATGAGTGGTTTGGTGGTTATGGTGGTAAGCTTGTGCAGAGGGTGAGCTTTTGAGTTCGAGTATTGTGCTAAATTAACTTGTTTTTGTTCAGGCAGATCCCAATTAAGGTTAAATAAATCATTTCAATAGACGAAATGCATGGGTTGGTCCAGCGGTTTGGAGGGCGAGGTGCGGTTTCAATTTTTTAAAATGGGCCGAATTGTCTGGTCGTTAAGTGGGGCCGGATTGTCCGGTCTATTAAGGCGGGCCAGAACTTCGGGCACTAATTGAGGTGAGGCTATATGGAAGGCTGAACTTGCAATGTTGTTCAGCTCGGGAACCACTATAAATGGACTTCTGTTCAGTGCCGCCAATTCAAATGGTTCGGCCCTTACTCGAACTGCTACAATATTAGTTCTAGTACCGGACAAGCTTAAAAACTCGTAAAACATCGTCCATTTTGGTGCACCTCTATTTATGAGCTAAACACAACTTAAAATCTCAATAAAAGCACTATTTTCGAAGTTCAGTTTTGAAATTGAAACCTTTTTCAAATTTTACTTTTTAAAATAAATCATTTTAATATAGTTTTAACTACAAACAAAAAATAATATTTTTTGAGATTTTTTAGTTATTTGTGGTTTTTGAGTTTTCGTCTTTAAATGAATTTTTTTTTTATAGAATATCAAAGTTTATATATTTTTTGTGGTTCTCCCTCTTGACAAGAAAGATTCGAATGTTCAAATTCGGAAAAAAAAATATTAGCCTAATGTTAGAATGTAAACAGGGATGGGACAGTAGGGGGTGTTTAGACAAATTTGGCCTAAAGCTGTTGTATAATCCATCGGCCATTTGGTATAGAGCCGCGTCTCTCATACCCCGTCCCAACTCCACCGTCGCCTTGCCTCATCTAACCTAAGATCCCCCCCCCCCCCCCCCAATATTGTTTACTAATTTAGAAACATTATTGTACAATGAAAATACTAAAATTATATAAGCATAATAATTTACTCTACTTGTATATATATAAAAAAACGAAATATATAACCAATCATAGAATACAAAGTATTTGCTTGAATAAGCAAGTTCAATATCCCAATTTTTAAGTAAAAAGCTCCTTCCAAACATAATGTATATAGTGTAGAAAACCTCAAACTCTAAATAAACTAAATATGAATGTTTTTTTTGGGGCAATTTTAAGCTCTAATAAGGGTTTCAGGGCTGAGACTAACTTTAACACAAACACGAGGACCCCAAACTTTAGGTGAACCAACTCAAATCACTTAGTTGTCCAGATATGCCCACATCCAATCAACTTTAACTTTGAGTTTAAAACCTTAAACTTTAATAAAGCCTGCCGCATTTATACCAATATTATGGGATCTTATGATTGCTAAATCACTAACTTAATTAAGAATTGCTTCAAGTATATCACAACAATCAAAAGCAAAAAAATATGTCATTGTAAGTTTTTTGAAATTTCGCTTGTTAATTTGTATAGCATTTCAAATGTAGGACACAATTCATAGTGCAGCAGCATCAATACTTTTCATACTGTAAAAAAAAAAGGCCTACCTTCTCCGAAATCCCACTTAGAGGGTGTTACATAGCAGTAATTCATCGTATAATGTTACGTTGTAACTTCACATCAACAGTGATACGTACTCATACATAAGAAATTGGGTCAATTCGTTTAAACTTGAAAACACGCCCATAAATATCTGCTGGTATTTTTAAATGTCGCAAATTACTGACCACTCTAAAATATTTGACTTGTGTGACCAATTTCTATAACATTTGGAATTGTACAAAAAGAAGTTCCCTTCAGACTCAATCCTAGGTTCAGATGACTGGTCCACTTGCCTTCTTTTCATGTTGTGGACAATCCTTCTTTAACCCAGTTTTACTTCCCAAATGTTGCACTTGTACATGTTTAAAGCTGGCAAAATCAATGCCTCAAATCCTAATCCTACACAACTTGCATGATTTTTTGTTTAAAGAAATCGGAAGTGGCTAATGAATCTCCACATTTTAAGGCTGTCAAAAAAAATACAGATAATTTTTTTTCTGGGGTCTCTCAGGTTAGGCCAATTTTTGGCTTAGATCTTGTGTTTTGAATTTATTTGTTACCGGCTGGATTTTGATTTTTTATCGTTTTAGAAAATTTTACTTTTTGATTGATAAATTATTTTCGCTCACAGAAGTGCAATTCCTTATTCGCAAGTGACGGATTGCGAATTAGTATAAAACTCGAAGTACAATATCAATCCCACGAGAGCGTGTCAAGGTGAACATAAGACAACTAAAATACTATGATTCAATCTAACTTAAGCTTACTTCTGCTTCTAAAAGAAAACTAAAAAATTCGTGGTTTTTGGTTTTGATGGATTGGAATAAATCTAAATTATGAACGCAAGCAATTAAAGTTGATTTAAATTTTGTGAAAAAAAAAAAAATATTAAAATAACTCAGAATCAAGTGGATTGCAGGAGCGGGTTTTTTTCTCTCCTTTGGGGGTGGTGGTGGGGTCGTGCGGCGTGTTGGGTCTCCGGAATGCCACTGGAGGCAGTATCATAGGGTCTCACATCGGTTATGCGGACGACGTCGAGTCTCAAATTGGAAATTTAGCTTTAAAACTAGTGTTCCATAGGTTTGGTCTTGTTTTAGCTTGGGGTTGTGGGCGTCTAAGGTCTGTGGGTCAACTGCGTAATTAGTGATAATCGAAATGGGTTTTAATAGGGTTATGTGTTAGCGCGTGGCCTTGCGGTTTGTGGTTGATTCGGTGGGCGGGTTGTAGCTCAGTGATATTACTGACCCAACGTAAATGCGTAAACGTTACAAGACACTATATACTGATATGACATTCATGCATAAAAGCTTACCGACATAAAGGACTCCAGTTTTGGTGATTTAAAACGTATTTAGAACGAAGATAATAATAATAAAATCAGAAGATCTAACGTGAAAATAATTTACTTTCCATTGTTCATCCTCGATCCCCATTGATCTTCAATAATAGATCCCGAATTGAAAAAATTAGACACTCAGGCCATGAAAAAATAAATAAATATCTATCAAAATTATTCCTAAATATTTAAATCTAACACAAATAAATAAAAATGGAACTATTAAATTAATGACAGAAAAAATCGCAAAAAACTGCGATAAGAGGACCAAAATCATAAATACATTGATCACACATGAATTTAATGTGAAACAGTACAAAATATTAAAAACTCTACATCCTCTCTAAGCTAAAAAACGTAAAAACCCTAAAAATAATGTGTCTCCATTTAAAATCGTAAAGAGGTCTATATAGCCATTATAGTTCGAGTCCTACTAGATTGACATTCTGCTGGCCCAGAATCCTTCTTAGCGTTCGAATAACTAGAAGGTGGCGTTGAACGCCACTAATTCATTGGCCTAAGCGTTCGAACGCTCATGTAGCCGTTCGAATATGCCAATGCATGTGGCAGATTTCTATCTTCCAACTTTTTAACTTTATGTGCGTCGAAGTCTAAATTTTGGTGTTTTGAACCCTAAGCTGTAGACAAAAATTCTTCATTATTCAAGCCTCTATACTGTTAAACGCTCCACGAAGTGTTTTCAATCCTTAAAACACAATTCCTTCAATTTTTTCAGATTAAGCGTCGAACACTATTCCCCTGCATTTCCTAAGCGGTTCGAATTGCCATGTTGCACTAAATTGGCGGCGCGGATTTTCTGGCTTCCCAGCATTCGAGGGACCTGGGGTTGTACTTGGACTGGGGGCATTTGAACACTGGTTGTCATTTTAGCCACCTTGATTTTTCTCCTTTTTTTTTTTCTTAGACCGATGTGAAGCTGTTGGAGTCCATATCTCGCACCGCTCGTTAGACGTGAACTTGTATAGTTTTTGTGAGTCTTTCTAACAATGCAGCTTCATTTCCATTTTGAGCTATAGATGAAAACTTTCACAAAATCCCATAGAACGTCGCTCGCTATTCGTGCCCACAGTTTTTATTGCGCCAAATTCTCTTATTTAATCAAATATTTATCTGCCATGACGTAATCAAACTTTACATACAAAACACGATAAACGAGTAAATGAACCTAATCTAAAACTACCCTTAAGTTAGTTTTGGGCGGCGTTTTGACGGCAATTATGCAGTCCCAATCACACCATCCCAACTAATCTTGTGCTAGTCCCTCGTAAAACAAGAAAAACAAAACAATATCTCTTTTCGTAAGCGTCCTGGATGCATTTAGCGATGCAATCAAGTCTTTAAAACCTCCTAGGTTATCCTTAGTGCGAGTGGTGTCCTCGTGAGGGTTTTTCAGTATGATAACAACAATCAGTCGTGCCAGGTACACGTTGGCACGTGTGTATCAAAAAATAGTTTACCAGACGCAGTGTTGCGCAATACAGAGGTGCTGGGATTGGCAAGCAGCATTGATTTGTTTTATCCAGTTCCCCGCCGCTCTTCTGTCATGCCTAGCAAGGGGCTGACAAAACGGGTGGGTGTTGGTGTGCGAATAGGTAAATCTGAGATTGAGGCAGGGGGGTTGTAGAGTGCAAGGGTTGTCAGGGGTGATCGTAGGTGTCGCGCAAAATCAACTATGATGGCCTCCAGAACAGACCGACAACCTTGGAGGCAAAACTCGCAAGTCATACCTCTCATAAAAACCCATAAGTTTGTCTCGAAGGAATCTCGTTATACAATATAGAATCCTAATGGGTGCAAAAACGTGAACAGTAAAGGTATCGACCTTGACATAACTTCACGAATGAAGACTGACAGTTTAAATGCAACATTAAGAATTTGTGATATGAGGGACATGTTTACTGGAGATCTGGGGAGGTCGCTGTCAAGACTTATGTGCAATGTGCTATAGATTTGAGGACTCTATGAATGAAAAATAGTCCAGAAAGTAGAGAAAATCAAAAACTGTAATTAGATCTCAATATATGCATTGGCCACGAACACATGCCAACTTAATAGCTATATTCAAACTACTCGTTCTGTTTTTTTTTTATATATTTTTTTACTTTCCTCCAAACATTGATATTAAACTCCTTAACTTCGTTTTCTCAATAATTTTTTTCTTTTTTTTTGGTTGCCCCTCGTTAATTTCCCTTCCTCTGATTTTTTCTCAAGTTCTCAAAAGTCATGCATACATCATTTTCCTCAAATTCAATCAAACTCAGATTTCAACACACTTTTTGAGATCATTTTATACGCAATTACCCGAAAAGAATGACAGAAAGGGAAGAAATAAACTACATCATCAATGGCCTCAATGTCAACAAAAATAACGAATATGCGCAGTCAAACATTTTACCATGTAAAAAGGTGTCAAAAATTTACTTATCACACTAACATGTAAATCAAATTCAAACATATTGAAGATATTCAAAAATAAAGTCAATAATTTCCTTGAGTAAAGGTAAAATCCGCTCACAAAATGATTTATGGCTTTAAATTAACTCACAAGGTATAAATCTCTACTTCTGGAAGTATTATGTCGGTTTATAACAATTTACTTTGAAATCACTCTGCTCATTGTAAGTATCCTCTCTCTCTCCTCTCTCTCTCTTCCAACACATACAGTAAAGTATTAAACATGTATGTCCCTAAATTGACATGATAACCGCTTAAATATCATATTATGGCAAAGTCATTAGTTTTTCACTATCTTTGAAAACAAACACAATGATTTAGTTATGGTCCCAATCCTAGAAGTCTAAACACATCCATACAGTGAAATACTACACTTAAACATGGAATGCAAAGGTTACAATATAAATTCAAGGACCGAAAACCAACCTATTTGGATGACATAAATGGAAATAAACCTGTTGTTATCACTTATAATCATAAAATGATTTTTGCATAGATAGATCAAAAAAATAGCAACAATGTTTATATATTCCAAACCTAGTCATAAGTTAATAGAATCCAAACATGTCAATTCTCCCTATCAAATAACCTAAGTCTACAACAAAAAATCTAAACAATAACTATAACAAAAAATTAACTATTTTAAAACACAAACAATTCATATACTATGGAGTGTCCCCTTCCCAACCCCTAACTAGAGATAAGCATTCTTTGAAATGCAAAAAAAATAAAACGACCCGACGGGAAGGAAAACAAAAGAGGGTGCGACAACACATCCTCTCCCCAACTAGGGTTAATTAATTCCATAACTTCACTCGACCTAAATACTTATTATATAACCTACATGGAAGTCATTATTTCTCAATTCTTCAAAGGCGGTAGATCAACGAGATCAACTACTCACTTATCCCCTACTCAAGCTCAGATAGGGCTTTCAATTAATGCCATTGACTTTAAAAACATTACCATTAAAGGTCAGAACCATTTTTACTTGGGGGGGGGGAAAAAGTTTACACCCAGAAATTAAGTGTAACCAAAATTCGATAAAATGACCTTTTGACCAGCCTTCAAAAGATTTACGCAAATATGTTGATCATACACAAACTTCATCTTCACTTTCTCTATTGCTACATTGAGGCTTTTTCGGTAGTCTATACACATTTCTCTCCAGCCAGTTTGGATCCTTTTTGGGTTAAAGGTGTAAAAGGGAAAGTCTTTCTTTTTAGAATTGGTGGTTGCTCCTCCGAAAGGACTACTTGACGGCACTAAGGGCAATAAGTTTCAAAGGTAGGTGGGTCAATGACCCACATGCATAATAGAATTACTCCTTCCCCCCTTTTACTAGATAAATCCTTAAAACTCATACCTCAGACTCCAATTAATCATTGGACTCATTTATGAACTAAGCCCTATCTTGGATCTGCCTGAACTTTGCGTCACATGCTCTTAGATGATAGACTCAATGATCTACCTCATTACTGGTCACTTTCATACTTGCTTCCAACCGTGGAAAAATATTAGTCTCTAAGATTATATTACCAAATAAAAGGTTGAAGCAACCTATTCCTACAAATGAATATTGCATTTACAGTTGCTAGGGAAGGTCATCCCTAAGATGATAGGAATATGACCGCTTAGACGACTGGACTCTACAAGTTGGATATCTAAATAATCAAAATCGATCGGATAGTAAGACTGTATCAACTTGAATGGTACATCCTCTACCAATATCTTTTAGGGACTTTAACAATCGATTGGCTACTCGAGTATAATACGTGTGGGCTTAATTATCCTAGACCTAGTTCTTTCTAAATAGAATATGGAAGAAGATTCATACTAGACCTGGTCAAGGAGTGCTACATTGATTTCTATAATCCCCTATTATACATGACATTGGTAGGACACTAGGGTCCTTATATTTCAGCCAGACTTGCATTGAAGGATTGGCGCTTTGCTTCATTCATCATTGCTGTCTCTTTGACCGCACTACCTTTTACAGTACACCAAATCCTTAATTACTTGACATAGGAAGGTATCTCTTGATGGCATCTAATATAGGGATGTTAATTCTAACTTGTTTAAAGATATCATAAATTTCACATCAATTCACTTTACTCGCTTTAGGTTCACTTATGTGGGAATGAAGCATGTTTCAAATCCTCCAATGCTCACATCATTAGATGCTTCATTAGACGGCTCATATTACCTCATGTTCGCTTTATCTTTACCCTTTGTTTCTTTTCACTCTCACCTCTTTTACTCTCCATTTCATGTCCTATCCAACCCCCTAGACTTATCCTCATTTCATTTCCTTGGTTTAATTCTTTTAGAACAATGGTTTTTATCAACTTGTTTTTTAACCTCCTAAGGGTCGTGGATGACATGTACCTCTTGCTCATGTATTTTTTCAATTCAATTTGCAAGGCTTAGGTTTTATTGGGTTGAGCGGGTAATCGCCTTTATGTTGCTTGTGCAATGATGAAATTTTTCAAGCAAAGATGTTTATCTTCCCATTTGGGTGTTCAGACGTGTATTGATTACTCAAGTCTCTCATGTACTTGTTTCAATTTTTGACTTTGGTGCGTAGCTCATGATTCTCATTCCCTCTTATGCGGAGTTTGGTATTTTGCTGGTTGTAGCAGGATAAGACATGGATACCATTGGTGAAACAGGTTATGTGGGGTATATTTGTGGTTGCAAGTATGGGTTGCGGTTTGGAGATTTTTGAGTTTTTTGTAAATTATTGAGTGTTTTGCTTCCCTCTTGCGCCACCACCTCAAATTTAGGGTAACTTCTCCACTCGGGTTATATGTATTGAAGTAGTATTGTTCCCACTTCTTAGAAATTGTATTTACTGTATTAACTTGCCCAAGTTCTTTTTTATCACCATAAGTGGACCACACATCAGTGCAATGGTCCATTGTGTCACCCAGTGCACACATTGTTGATGTTTTTCTTTTTGATATACGTTTGGTGGCCTTTAGCAAATGCAAATCCTTCACTTGTTTTAAAAGTGCTGTGAGCTTTAGCATTTAAATCATCTACCGCTGTCAATTGATTTTATGCCTATATTTGTGTGGGTATGACAGTGGCAGATTTAGTCAAATTTGAGTTCCCGTATAGGCCAATTCACTAGTCAAGTTTTCTAAAATAGTCAAAATAATCATCAAGCCTGTTCGTTGTCTTATCTAGTATGTTCCCGCACACATGGACTCAACAAATATCTTCATTTGTAGGGACAATGAAGAATAGAAAATATTAATTATGTGGCAATGTAGAAATTATGGTGTGTACATGCATTTATGGGTCTTAATCTCTCACAAGGTTGGAAGAAACCTCGCCACTATTTGGTGTAAATTGAGATATGCACGTCGTAGTGCCTTTGGTCCGATTCTTTGGGAAGAACTTTTTCAGAACTCCCCTTTTAGACATTCCATGAGTGAATGAAACCTCAGCCTTATAAATTAAACTAAGTTTGGCCTTGTCCTTTAAAGTAAAACAGAAATCATTTTAAAAAGTAAGACTTTCAGGACATGAGTTGTCTTGAAATATTGAACTGCTCTTTAAAATCTTTTAGATTATGTATAGTCTTTTTAGACTTATAACCATGAACTGTGGTAAGCTTGTAGCATTCCCCGGTTTTGAATCAGAGTGGTGTGATGTCTAAAGTAACTATTACTGATATGGTGTTTTCCGTGTAAGATTCATGTATCCTCATTGTAACGCATTTGGGTCCTCCAACTTCCCAGTATTACTTGCTTTTTCATGGTCTTCTACTCTCTAATCTACCCCATGTTGCCCGTTTGTACCCTACCTAAACGTCTTAGATAGAGGAAGAATTTCTTATCGTATTGATTCCATGGGTATAGATTCGATTCAACCAAAGAAAATCGGGGAAGTCTAATCGGACTAGACCGAGTAGGTGATGGTGTCAATACCTAAGGGAAGCTTAAACGAAATAGGTCGACTCGAACTAACCGATTTTTGTGTGGATTCCTAAATTGATTACACTACAAATGCAATGCCACAAAAAAAATGTATAATCCAACCGATTCTCCAATCTCCACAAATATTTCAACTCTGTTTCCAACAAATCAAGAAATTTACCCCAATCGATCCTCCAATCTCTGCATACAAAGTAATACCACCGATAAATAATTAGCACAAAGCTTAATCACCTTTAAATCCACCTCCTATCTAAATGAATGCATAGACCCCTAAAAATAAAAATAAATAATCCTAAAAACTAACACAAAAAATTAAAACAAGGTTACTAATATGGACTTAGCCATAGATGTCCTTACTATGGTAGATGAATGGTGAAGCAGTCTGTTGGATTGCATGAGGACTGAGGTTCGTGTTCAAGCACGCCTCTTGCGGTCCCTTATGCGAAACTATACTCCCTGGCAACGCCGTCAAAAACTTGATTCGCTCCCAGAAGTGAATTCCTTACTGTAAGTGTACGGGTCGTGAAGTAGTAATAAAAATCGTAGAAAAACGCGAGTAATTGGATAAAATCATAAATTGAGTTGATCAAACATGAATTTAATGTAAACAATTACAAAAATATTGAAAACTATGAATCTCTAAGCTAGAAAGCTGTAAAAACCCTAAAAATAATGTGTCTCCCTCAAAAAATCGTAAAGAGGTATATATAGATATCATAGTTTGAGTCCTACTAGAATTGAAATTCTGGCCCAAAATTCTTCTTAGCGTTCGAACGCTCACCGTTGCCATTCGAATGCCAAGGTTTGGGGCAGACTTTTTCAACTTTTCAGCTCTCTATGAAATTCTGGCATTTGAGCCCTAAGGCCTGTGACAAAATTCATCAATTATTCAAGCCTCTATACGTTGGAATGCTCCATAGAAGTGTTTGAACCCTTAAAACACAATTCTTTCAATTTTTCAGATTAGCGTTTGAACGCCATGCACAAATTCCTATATTTCTAGCATTCGAACGCCAGGCACAAATTCCTGGTTTTCTTCCCAGCGTTCGAACGTTGAGTATAATTTTAGCTACCTTTGACTTTTTCTCCTTTTTCTTCATAGACTGTTTGAAGTTGTTGGAGTCCATATCTTGCGACGTTCGTTAGATGTAAACTTGTATAATTTTGTGAGATTTTTCCAACGGCGGATCTTCCATTCCATTCCGAGCTATGGGTGAAAGCTTTCACAATTTTCAAGACAAATCCTGGCAACATTCCTCGATATGCGTGCCCGCACTTTAGATCACTTTTATGGCTCTAAATCTTCTTATCTATCAATATTTATCTGCAATGAGGGCAAATACGACTTTCAGTATAAGACACAATATAAATGATATAATTAATCTAATCTAAAACTAACTTAAGTTAGTTTAACGGCGTTTAGACTGCAATTATGCAGTCCAATCAATAAGAGAAGTTTGAAAAAGTAAAAAGTTTATTAAAATTTATAAAAAACCATACTAAAGACAAAAAATTTAGATAATTTGTTGTGTAAAAATATTTTTTTTTGTTCTGTAGTGAACTCTTTTCCAAACTACTGATTTATTTTTAATTTTTAGACTCCTCTCATCTAGAGGAGCAAAAAATATAAAAATTTGATCAATTGATGAAAATTTTTTATAAAAGAAGAAAAAACTCAAACTAAAGTAGTTAACAAATCTAAAAAAAAACTATGTCAACCTGAGCCTTAATCTTTTAGATGAATTGATAATTAACACTTAAACATGGTATCAGGTCAGCAATATATCTTGTGTTCAAACTTTACTGTTAATTTGATAATTAAAAGACTTGCTCGTTTTTGAATGGTTTATGGAGAAAAGTTTGGCTACACATAAAAGATCGTGTTGAGAATATAAATAATAAAATTATTAATTTATCTCTCAAAGAGCATCCATATCAAACTAGCTAAACATGTTTGTTTGGCTAATTTAACTAATAAAAAATTTGAAATTGTCCACATTGGACTACTCAAAACAATCCACAAATTTATTTTTTCTACAGTTCCTAGTCAAAAAAATGACTAGAAACTATTCACTGACTATCTACTTTTTTTTTATTTCACTAAAGCTAGCATAGTTAAAAATAAAAAAACAACTAACTAAAATAAAAGAGATGATTTTATTTTTAAGTTAAAATTTGGCTCAATTTTAGTAAGGCTGACGTGGATGCTCTATTAACATCTCAAATTTTTAGATGAGTAGTTATGCCACAGTTCCTAAATTTGGATTAAGAAAAATTCTCTGAATTTAAAATAAAGAGTTTATATTCGCTTGTGTATGTGGGGTCGCATAACTGAATATATCTTACCATCGATTTTGAATTTGGGGAACATAGTATTTCTCTTTATATTATTGATAGTTAATACTTTCATAGTACCAAATCTCATGCTTCAGCATTCTTAAAACCAATGCAACTTTCAATACATTACTTCAATATGAAATCTTTTACACTATTGGATTCCTTGACCTAATTAAACTCATTTTGGTGTAGTCCCCAGAACCAAAAAAACCCAATTTTGAGGAAACCAAAGGGATTACAATCTTTTTGTC
>VIGQ01001451.1:32500-55000 GCA_009663005.1 Actinidia chinensis
TGGGTCTGATACCATATTAAAGAAATTGTAGAGAGAGAGAGAATTTCTGTAGATTGTATTGAATAATGAATAATACACACAAGTCCTCTTTACATAGAGGAAGACAAAAAATGAATAGTTTACATAAGAAAACAACAATAAAGTAAATAAGTAACGTATCAATCAGAATATATTCTGTATCAATTAGGAAGATATTCAGAATATGTTCTATACAAAATATATCCTAAATAATTCAACAGTATACTAGGAAAACTGGGTAAAATTCACCATTGAAAAATTTGGATGAAAAGTGAGCTCCAAAACTCCCTAGTCTTTTTAGAGTGTAATTTTACCATCATTAGTCTCTGTAATTTGATCAAAGTTTCACTTTGGTCCCTAAAAATGGTCATGTGAGTTTTCATATGTTTTTTTTTTTATTTAAATTGTCAAAAAGAATTGACTGAGGGACTACATTGTAATCAAATTGAAACTACAAGGTTCAAATTGTTCCACTTGGGACTATTAGATATCAAAGTGAAACTTTGGTAACACTACTACAGGGATCAACGGTGAAATTTACCCTAGAAAATTTTAGTTAGTTACCTCTATAGAGTTATTATTTAGGAGACGATCAATGAGATTGTTAAGGATGTCTTTTGTGTAATCAGGATGACCTTGGATACCAAGAATGTGGTCTCCAATTGTGAACATTTCCACTCCTGTTTTGTCCGAAAATGCTATCACTTCAGCCCGCATTGGCACCTCCCAAACCTGTTTCATGTAATGTTTCATTGTTAGAATTTGTCCCTAACAATGCAACATATGAAAATTTTTAAAAATAATTAAACAAAAACATGAAAAAGTATCCAATTTTGAATATGTAAACCTGATTTATCGTAAGTGTGATCCTCGACTCCTCATTATATGAAAAGTTGAATTTACAACATACACCTCATTTCTGAATACTTTTTTGAGATATATTTGATGAGTTTGTCACATATTCCTGGTGCAGAAAAATATTAGTACTTCTTGTAGTGCCAAGGTATTGGTCACACTAGTTTGGAAAGAGAGAGGGTACCTCATCTTGATGGCATTCAATGATTGAAAGTGCTGGTGGAACTTCATCCAAGCCATTTGGAAAGGCACAAGGGAAGAAATCTTTCACAATCCTCACTTTTCTCAGCCCAACGTCCCGACCTGTGTAAGCTTTCCCAACTTTTACACCCAATGCTCTACACAAAACCTATACAAAAATCCATGACCACAAAAAGAATCAGTCTTTAAAATTTTTGACTTATCGTCAGAGAAAGTAATACTACTTTATTTGGTTGATGTTTTCAGAATCAGTTTTACAACATATATATTTTTAAATTTTTGTTTGAAACACAATTTTCGAAAACTTGTTTTTGAATTTTTTTGGAAAATAATTAATTTTTAAAAAACCATTAGAAATGTGTCTTTAAATTCTTGAAAACTCTTTTCGTTAAAATAAAAAGATCTGAGAATGGCCAGAGCACTTCAGTTTCAAAACATATTTGTGATAAGTGTCCTGCAAAAGTGATTCCCAAAAACTGTAACCAAACTGCATATTTTTAAAGCGGATAGAAATTTCATTTATTCACGTTCCTAACAACTTAATTAATACCTGGTGACCAAAGCAAATGCCAAGAACTTTCTTTTTCATGGCATCTGAGGTTTGCAAGAGAACGCAAAGGTTGAGGACCCAATAGTCATTTCCGTAAGCATCATAAGGGCTACCACTAATCACAAAGCCATCATAGTTTTGAAGCTCATTCATATTTGGTAACACTCCTTCAACAACCCTAAACAAGTCCCATCTCTCTCCTTCTTCCCCAAATGTCGCCACAAACACATTGAAGTATCCTCGACATACTCCGAGTCCTTGCATGCCAACAATAGGCCATATCTCTTTTCCCCTTCTATCCCCATACCCAAGCAAGAGAGAGTATTAATTGGGTGAGAAAAACTATTTAGATAGAGAGAGGGAATTTTTGAGTATGGAATGCTTGAGAGGAGAGAATGGTTTGAAGTATGGAATGCTTGGGGATGAATGGTTTATTCATACCGAAGACGAAGCAAAGAAATCAAAAAGTAGGGGGAAATAATTGAAATTTCCATATGGGTGACATATCAATATTAAAATACAAAAGGTAAATTACACTTACCTCCCCTTAGGTTTATGACAACTCCAATAGCTCCCATAATGTTTTTGAAATTGCACTGCACTCCCTTCTTGTTCACATTTTGATTTCAGAATCACCTGTCCGTCAATGAGGATAACAGATATTTCTGACCTCAACAACTTATTTCATTTGATTTCAAATTTTGCCCTTCTTATGCACTCCTATTATCATCCTTGGTATACTATCCTAACAAGACAAAAATTATGAACCTTTAAATGCAAACCAAAAGACTCTCGGGTTCTTAGTATACCCCTATTTTTTATTATATATATTCTCAAATTTAGAAGTTTTAATTTGTTCTTCTTACACCAATAATATTTCAAATGTTTTTTTTAGTGGATTTTGTTTTTTAAATTTAAATAAATTCTGTACATTTTTAGATTCTTCTCGTAAAGAGAGACTGAAAAAATATAAAATTTTGATCAAAATATAAAAAAAGTTTACTAAGAACGAAAAGATTCTTAAACAAAAGTATTTTAAAAAAAACTAGCCTAAACGGGATCTTAGTATTGGATATTTAGTTGAGCTTAGGAATGAAAAAATTAGTAATATCTATCTAAGGTCAAAAGAGTAAACACAAGTTTCCGTCAATGGTGTTAAGCGGACAATCATGTGCTTGCTCTCTAATGTTAACTGATTGTCTTGTATTTCTGTTTTTCAGTTTTTAAGCGTAGGAATCTACCGGAGAAACATAATACTCGGAAGTACAGAGATTGAATTCACAGGGAGCTTAATATTGCACAGTTTAAAGTTATTGCAAGTAATTTCAATTGTAAAAAGAAAATTATAAAAATATTTGAAAGTGTTTTGAGTAGTTTATTTATGATTTGATGTATTTGGTTTTGATATTTGTGTTTAATATATAAAAGATGGCGCCTTAGCCATATTCCTTTACCAGATTTTCTAATTTCTTTCTTCTCTTTTGTACTCAACCAATTCTCAAGGTAAAATGATATTGGTTAGAATATTTTACAACGAGACTCAATTTATGTCTAAAAATATGTTTATGAATTGTCAATAGATTAAACTATTATGTCAAACCATTAGAATACAAGGGATTTAAGCATTATTTGTACCAAGAAATCTTATTAACAAATAATCAAAAATTTATACAATTCTAAGTTTTGATCTATGTATTATCATTGATGATATTCTTAACAACATTGAAGTTGTTTTATAGGAGGAAATAACTAGTTTCATCTTGAGTTGGATTAAGGCATGGTCCTTGGACCAAGCCTATAAATTTAGCTATCATAACTAAGCTATATTTGAAACACGTTATGGACATTAAAAAGACAAGAAAATAAATTAACAATTAATTAAGATAAGAAAATCAACCATTCAAGCGGATAAAACAGTAAGAAAACCAATAGAAGTACTCAAACTATTGAAAGTATATTGATGAACGAAACACTTCTATTTAAACTACAAGTCTTTAACATGGCTTTATAATGAAACTAGGATAGAAAAGAAAATAAACTTCTAAACTTTCTTCAATGCTAAGGAAACTACAAATCTAAAAATGAATTTGTATACCCGAAAAGTAGTTCTTTCTTCTAGGGCATTGATCCTATTTATAGAGGAAGGAAATTGGAGAATAGAGTAGCCATAAAGTCCTCCAAAGCTGCCTACTGCCCGCGCATTAAATGCTTTGCCGACCTAGTCCGATCGGTCGGGCTTAGGCGGTTTAGTTGCTGATGGTTTCTGCTTCTTCCTGGACCGGTGGAGTTTTGGCTGGACCGGTCTAGCCTTGGCAGTTTAGCTTGCTAATTTCTGCCTCATCCTGCGACCGTAGAGACAAACAATGGGCCAGGATGATTTTCCTTTTTTCTGTCTCACTTTAATTGGAACAATCTCGGGTCCAACGCTTCTCTTTAGCCTATCATTTCTCTCCCTTCCCAATATCTTTATGCTCTTTTTGCCTGCAAAATAATTAAATTTACTTGCGCCACAACAAGATATAAAATGAACAATTTATATGCACAATTCTACTTAAGTGCGAAGGAATTTAGTTAATATTTACTACTTTATGATACAAATATACCCCACTTGAGTTTTGCTAGTCCCTTGGCAAAATACCCTTTTTCAGTAATTACAATATTTAATCAGTGGTTTTTGAGATTTATTAAAAACATGGTATGAACATGATTTCAAGTAAATATAAATGATGTGAAATTTTGGAATTCTACTAGCAATGGAAAATCTTTATCAAAATAACATAAAATTTATAAATTAGAAATAACTTGTTCAATTCATAAATAATGGCACTACTAAAGTTAACTTGGACTTTTAGCTTGAAATGACTGGTGTCAAGAAAATAGGGTTAGACCAAAAAGGTTGGCAACTCACAGCTTGGTATGAAAATCTACCCAAAAATTGTTGCCATCAATCCTCTATACTACGATACTAAAATAAAATAAACAAAACAAAATAAAAACAACTAAACCCTTTCTATTCTCATAGGCCATGCTCTATTCTGAATCGTCTTCCTCCTCTTCTTCATTTTCCGTCATCCTCCTCCTTATTCTTAGAGTCGTCTGTTTCTGCCGGTCTTTATAGCGTATGCAAGTGTATTTGCTTCGCTACTCGAACACAATAATCAAGCTTATGGTTTATGTCTGACTGGCGACACAATAGTTTCTTGATGTAGCTCTCTATCCTAGCCTTCCATGACTTACGTTTCTTGGTAGTGGTGCGGTGCGGTGGAGGTTGATGGAACATCAACATGTTCTGTAGGTGGGATAACAGGGGTGCGAGACATTGCCGTGCTCTTTTTGACATATGCCATTGTGATAGGTCCTATTGGTGGTAGAAGTAGGCCGTCGCCAACCATGACTAATACTCTAGCCTTTTTACATAGTTGTGAAACCATGGCCCCAAATGGCATATTGGACCTAGGTGGAGATTATTTTTAAAGGCCACCATTTCATTCCAAATGCATTCAACAACATCAAGCATGATGGAATTCATCATAATATACAAAAACTCTGCATCATCCAATTTAAGCTCTTTTTCAGATCTTGTCGGGGTAATGTTGTAATGGATGATTTTTGTCATCAATTTATACTTCGGTTTCATTTGCCCCAACACAAATTTCCCTCCTACGTAATTCCCAGGAGTTGTGTAAATGGCTTGGGCATGAGCTTCTGCAGTTAAGGGGGCATAATTTCCATGGGGGGTATTGAATTTGATCTTGACTAAGTCGGATGTAGTGTAGGTATGAGGCAATTGTGTCTGCAGTTACCATGATCGTTTTTCCCCTCACCTTGACTTAATGGTGCCAGAAATATCAACTTTCATGTTTTCATAAAACTCTACACACGAATTGATGATATCCATCCACCTTATTGAAGAAAAAATCTACCCCCCTATCCGAAAAATGCGTACAACAATAACATCAAATATCTGCTTCCGTAGCACTTGTCTTTCACATGTGACCCCCTAGTTTTTATCGACTTTTTCCATTTTGCCCTTTCTTTCTTAGCCTATTCTTTCTTACGTTAACATCTCCTGGGCCTGGAGGCAATTCCTACGATGACCCATTATCTGATTCTGACTACGAGTCCTCACCCACAACCTTTCCTCTTTATCGTTTCATAGCACCTCCTCCCCGAGATGTTCCTCTTCAAGCAGTTACTTTGCGTCTTATTAATATACATATGGCAAATAGTGTCATAGCCAAAATAACATTCACTAATGGATCCATAGCTATTTCGGTAGATTCTTTCAAATATCGAGCCATTTTTGTGGGTTTGGGAGTAAAATCTATAAATGTAGATGGTTTGAAGAGTAAATCTAGGATCTTGGGCAAAAATAATTAAAATTTTCAAGCTTTTGTAGTGTAAATCCAAAGAAAAACTTCAAAATAAATGAAATAGTAAAGATTTTGGGATTTACCTTTTCGAAGCTTTAACAATGGTGATGGAAAAGTCACCCAAGAGAGAGAAAGAGTGAGAGAGAGCCTTTGTTCTTCAAATCCGGGTGTTTGGGTGTGATTTGGGAAGGTTTTGATTAAGATTTGAGGGGTTTTATGTGAGATTTTTGTAAGAAGATTAAGTTTAAAGAAAGGAGTGACCGGCTTGATTGATAGGATGTGAGGTTTCTAGGGTTTTGAGAGTTTAAATGAAAGGCCAGACCTGGAACTGTTAAAATTCCCGTAATGCCCGACTGGTCCAGCATTGTTCCGATCGGTTAGACTTTTTTTCCTAAGATTCTATCCATTTTCGGGACCAGTCCAGTAACTTCTCTGATGTCAACTTTTACCCACACCAGGACCGCCGGTATCTGCCCTATTCTCGACTGGTCCAATATATGTCCGACCAGTCCAGATGTTTTGTTCCTCAAAAAATTCATTTTCTTCCTTTGCAAACCTCCCCCACCTCACGCCAACATTGATTCTTTTCATACGTGCACCACCAAAATCATCATTTCTCAATTTTTGAACATCATTTCTATATCATTTCTCCACCCGCCTCTCCTCCCTTAAATTCGGCTCCCAGGCTTTACAAATGTGATTTAGGTTCGAAGAGTTTTGACACAAAATATTGGTGGTTTTTTAATGAATTTGTGAACGGCAGGACAACAATATGGTGCCCTACGATTTTAAAAAAAAGATAAGTAACCAAAATGCTATAATGGGAGGGGGAAGTTTGCTTCCGCCAGAATCCAAGAAAGAATGTGAGGGAGAAGTTTTTGGCTGCCGCCATAATCAAAGGTGGGAAATAAAAGAAAAACTCATCGTTTCTTCTCTTATCAATACTCGAATTCTGCCTACAAATTGGGCAACGAAAGGCTCTTTAAATCGAAAAAATATCTAACCTACAACGAAATAAAACACCTAATGGGCTACTACTAATCATGCCCATGGCCAAATATTCCTAGAACACTACAAAACCTAATTAAAAATTAAACAACGATTAGAAAATTATAAAATACAATAATTAATAAATAATAAATACATTTTTCTCCGCATCATTCTCCGCCCCTGAGAAACCTCGAACCTCGAGTAAATTGGAGATACTGAATTCGTCCATGCCAGCGGAATCAAGTACTTGGAGTAAATCAAAATTCTAAACAACTAACACCCTTGGCATGGCCCTCAAATTTTTCATTCTTCCAAGCCACAAACTCCAAATAACGCCCATCTTCAAATTGTTTGACGAGATCTACGAAATATGGAAGGGCGCACAAGACTCAAAAAAGTTGTCAGTACCAATCAAAATCGATTCTTTTCACTTTTGGACCCTTGCAGTTTTTGAACTTGCCCACTCTTTCCAAGCAACTCTTCGCCTCCAAGATATTGAAAAATATAGCAGCCTTTTGAATACGCCTATAAGAGAATAAGGTCTTTGTGACGACCCAATGAGTCTGGATGATATTGCCGCATTGTTTTCTCTTTGAGCCGTTGCAACCCGCTTATATTTTAACATTACGCATCTTTTGTATTGTTACTTGTCAACCCTATAATAGTCCTTATTAGTCAGACTCTCTTCTTTTCCTTCCCCCTCAAAATCAAACACCCACAACTAGGATGTATTTTTACCACCCGTTTCTCGAAATCAAGACCAAGAACTTTGCCTAGTGAATTGTCTGTCTTCCAATAGATCCAACACATGATTCAGGCGTCATCCTGTCTTGTTGAAGGTCCTCGAAGCCGCTATGCAACTGTCCAAAGCTTTCTAATAGACAAATCAGATCACCACAGTTATGCGAGAAGTGTTTCTCAAATCAAGGATATAACTCATTTGAATTTTCTCAATTCGTGCAAGAACTTCAACCAACAAACCTGATTCTTCCTTTTGCATCGCCTCTAAATTTCTCTTCTGCTGATAGGAAGAAGAATGTTTTTACGTACTCAAGATTTCCTATCATCTCACTCTCCAATCAAAGATGGGAGGTTTCCGTCGTTGAGCTCTCATGTTATGCCAAAAGACTGGCTCGCTAAACTTAATGTTAATTTAGGCAAACCGAACTTTTCCTTATCATCAGACAACTTGTGATATTCAAAAAAAGGTCCATCTCATTAACTCCTCAATAAAGGCTTTTGGATTCGGGGCGGCCATCAAAGGTAGGAGTTTCATCTGGATATGATCTTAAAGTCTAAATGATTCAATTATAAAATACCAAACTATCATTTTAGAAAAATCTTCATCACTGATTTAACATTTCCAAGCTTTAATTCCACTGATCTGAAATTTTAAAATGTTACCACTGGATCTGGATTTCCAATAAAGTCCCCACTGATCTAAAATTTCTAAAAAATTTCCCACTAATCAGAACTTTCTTAAAAAATTTTCCACTGATCTGCAATTTTTAAAAATTTTCTCACTGATCTGCAATTTATCAAACTTGAACTAGTAATTTGAAATTTCTGAAATGTTTACCCACTAATCTAAAATTTTTAAAAAATTACCCCACTGAATTGATATTTTAGAGATTCTGGGACCAAACTGTAATTTCAGAAATCGTAGGGACCAAACCTTAATTAACCAGAAGTAAAGGGACCAAACTGTAATTATCTAAACTTCAGGGACCAAACTATAATTTATCCAAAGTTCGGACAAACTAATAATTTACAAAAGTTTAGGGGTTAAAATTGTAATTTACCCACTGCTGACGTGGCAAGTGGACATGGCGTGCTGAGTGGCAGTGCTGACACGTCGCTGACGTTGGTGCGTGGCGCGTGGCGTAGGGCGACTGGATCCCTGCGTCGTCCTCCAACTTCCGGCGCGGCCGGCGAGTAGATATCACGCGCCGATAGGTAGGTGGCGCGTGAGGTTGCTGCGGGAGTGGATCTGGATGTTTTTGATAATTTCTGACTCTCTCGCGAGGCGAGCACGGTTGTTGCTAATTTATTTTTTTTTTTTTTTTTTTTTTTTTAAAAATTTTTTATTTTTTTTTTTTTTATTAAAAGTCAATTTTGACACTTTTGTATAGGACCCAGACTCGAACAGTTCGATTCAACCAAATGGGGTCAGTTAAGTCAACTCGTGGTTTCCCCCCTTTTTTTTCCACCCGAGTGCGGAGTGGTGTATTCGGGACTCGGGCGGAGGGTGGGGTGGGCAGCGGATGATGTCTATTGGGATAAATTGTTAGGTTTTGGGGACAATGGGAGCTCAATTTCGCTCTGATACCAAATTTGACGCAGGACAACAATAAAATTGGTGCCCTACGATTTAATCGATATTCAAAAATAGGATAAAAGTAACCGAATGTAGATGGGGGGGAAGTTTGCTTCTGGCCAGGAATCAAAGAAGAATGGGAGGGAGAATTTGGCTTCTGTCCAGAATCAAGGTTGGAAGTAAAAGAAAAACCATCGTTGCTCTTTATTCATACTCCTAATCTGCTACAAATTGCAACTAAAGTCTCCTTAAATAGAGAAAATAATCGAACCTAAACGAATAAAACAAGCCCAATGGGTTACTACTAATCAGGCCTCAATGGCCAAATTTCCTAAAACAGCTAAAACCCTAATTAAAAATTAAACAACTAATTATAAAATTATAAAATACGATAATTATAAATAAACAAATACAATTTTCTCCACATCAATTTGTTTCTCATTGTATCGATCCTTAAATGCCTAATTCAGTAGTGAATGATTTAAACTAAGTTTAACATGTTAGGGCAATTCTTCAATATATCATATCAATTTGGGAATCATTTATAATTTTTTTATGGTTTTCAAATAACATGCTTTAGTTTCAATAAACTCTTTAACCACAATTGAGTATTATCTATTTCAAAATTTTGAAAAATTTAACACTTTGATCCTAGTTAACACTATTACAAAAAATTGTCTATCAGAATTAACCCTTCACCCCCAACTTAATTTTGTGCAGTGCCTCAATGCAAAATGAGAACAACATAAATAAAGAGGAACGAGGTACCTTAATCTCACATTCCTTCAAAGTTACAATGATGAAATCTCCTAAATGCCTTATGCTAAATCTGCAAAACGGAATGTTAGCCCAAAAGCATAATAAAAAATATAACTGAAAAGAAAGCAATAAAATCTTATCTACTCTAATCTATGTATAGTTTGAGAAGTGCATGATTTTTATGAAATGGTGGGATCCTAGTAGACGATTCTCAAGGTCCTCCACCATCTTCCTCATTCGCAAAGTTTTTCCGGAAAAATAGTTTTTAGCCATTGACCATTTACTTAAAAAATATTGTCCACTTGCAGGATTTTTTATCTCAATATTCCATGCGGAAAAATGTTCTCACAATATATGGTCCATCCATCTGAGACCTCGATTACCGAAAAAGATGGACTGATTGTATAGGAGAACCTTTTATTAGGTTCAAAGGTTTTGCGAATAATATTCTTATCATGGAAATGCTTTGACCTTTTCCTTGTAAATGTTGAGTGTTCTCATAAGCATCCATCTCAATTCCTTAGTTTATTTCATTTGGAGATTTCTGTTAAACCATCCCCCGCCACCCCGCTTGAGTCAGCTAGAATTTAAATTTAATTGCCCATCTGCCTAGTGCTCGCATTTCTACTGGCAATGACATGCTTTTCCATAGACAAGTCTATAGGGAACATTCCTAACAAGATTTTAGAGCAGGATGGTATCCGACAAGCATCAGTTAAATGAAGTGACCAATCCTTACGGTTTGGGTAACCGTTTTCTCTAGAATTTATTTTAATCTTCTTATTATCTAGCTCCGGCTTGTCCGTTTGTTTGAAGATGATAAACTGTGGACATTTTTGGAGTTTTATGCCCTACTTTGTCATTAATGCTTCCAAACTTTTGTTGCAGAAATGAGTCTCTTGGTCACTAATACTGCCCCTCGGAGGCCTCCCAAAAACCGAGAAAAGATATTTCTTACGAATTTTAATTACTACATATGGGTCAGCGGTTCGAGTGGGGATTGCCTCAACCCACTTGGATACATAGTCCCACTGGCAATAGATAGATAAGTAACCAAAGAAGGTTAAAATGGACCCATAAAGTCAATCCCATCCCCAACAATTAACAAATCTCAATAACAATATGGGGATATTGCTCATGTTTGGTTTGGGTTCACAACCAACCAATTGTTGGCACCTATCCAATTCTTGCAAAACTGGAAAGGTGTTTGAACCATGGGTTGGCTAATAAAATCCACATTACAAAATCTTTGGTAAGTTGTCTTTTTTGCTGAGAAATGGCCACTGCAGACTCTTTAATGGCAGAAGGAGAGTATACCCGGGGATCTAAGATCAAGTACACATCTTCTCATTTAAGTTGATCAGGGTTAGTACTTGAATAAGTATGGATCATCAAATACAAAAACCCTCATAAATAACTTCAACTACAATTTCCTCCTCTCCTTGAGGAGTCTAATGACTTGGTATTTGTTTTCCTGACAAGATAATTTGCTATACAGTATACACGCACGAGCAATGTGGATAGGCAAATATTGCTCATCTGGATTTTTCTGGAATTGGATATGATTTAGATGGTCGTTCACCGTTAAGACAAGACAAATGGTCAGAAAAACATTTTCCCTCCCCAACCTTCATTCCTTTGTATGAACCTAAATTTTTCTAAGGCAAAAACACTGCCACATTCTTTTCAGTTGTAAGTGTAATTCATTTGCATATCATTCAGAGTTCGGGATGGCATAATTAAATTATACAAGTCTTTTGGTCTTTCCTTTACTCTAGAACACACCACTCGCTTTCAATAGCATAATCGTTGGCATCATACATTAGCTCAAATGGAAGTACTCTATTCAGGGGTTCATATTGGCAATGAAGTTAATTAGGATTTCAATCCTATTAAAGGAATTTTCACATCCCTCAGCCCACAAATATAGATCTCCTTAGCAAGAAGCCACACAAAGGACGAGAAATCAGACTAATTTTTTTAATAAATCGTCTGTAAAAACTAGTGTGACCCAGAAATGACCTAAAACCTTGACACATTTAAGGGGTTGGCAGATTTGCAATTAACTGTATTTTTGATTATCCACACCCTCTTCCTCTTAAGATATAATGTTACTAAGACTCGATCTCTTAGGACAACCATGAAATGACCTTTGCCCAATTCTAAAAAATTCTAAACTAGACCTTTCTCTTTGCATCTTTGTAAAACCAAAAACTGTTCTAATTGGTGGAGACATAACTCAAATGAATCCCCCGAATACCGAGAAATCATCCATAAAGACTTCCACCACCTTTTTTCACTAGAATCACTAAAAATTCCCATCAATGCATCTTTGGAATGTACTAGGTGGCATTGTATAGTCCAAATGGCTACGTTCGAATAAGTGAAAGTGCCTGAATGGACATGTAAACGTATTTTTCGCCTGGTCCAATATCCAAAGATATCTCAATCGATTATATCCTTGATCCATGTCCAAGGAAACATAGATGCATGACCCCCTCCACTCTCTCACAAGAATTTAATCAATGAATGGAAGAGGGAAATCATCCTTCCTTCCTCTACCCATTTAGTTTTCTGGTAATCAAGGCAAACTCGCCGTGTTGTGGTCACTCGAGTTGGTATCAACTCAATCATCTATTCCTCATTCTTTACAACTGTCACCCTTGATTTTTGTGTGGACCCTACTTGTGGTGGGACTTACCCATTTGCTATCTATAAGAGGGTAATGATCCCGACCTCTAGGAGTTTCAACACCTCACTCTGGCACCACTTTTATTTCTGTGGGGATTTAACCTACACGGTTGACAGGATGGATTTTACATTTCCAAATAGATGTGGTGTGTGAAAACTAAGGGACTTATACCCTTGATATTGTCATGGTACACCCAAGTGATTTTTGTGGTTTTTCAACAATTCAAGAACTGAGTCTCCTTGAGTTTTAATTAAACTGGAGAAAATAAGCCATAGGGAACGTTTCTTGTTACCTAGACAAATGTTTTTAGGTAGACGGGAGGGGTTTTAAACTCCAGTGTTGGCAGTTGCACACTTGAAGACAACTTTTACCTCACTTGTGGTTCTCCTCAAACTTAGGTGTCCATCCTTATTTTACACACCTCACTCAATTCCAACAATGAATAAATATTCATCTCATATTCAAATCATATCCTCATATATTAGGGATACAAGACATGACTCCAAAGGGTCGATAAGAAGTGAGGTTTGCATACAATCTTGCACCAAAGTAATCTATTGCAACTTGATCTCATCAACTTCTCCTTAATCCCCTACTTGCTTAGCTAGATTGAAAATTTAAGTTTCGCAAGTTCATATTTTTCAAAGCTAGTCGTATCACCCAGTCTGCATTGAATAAATGTGAAAAGAGTGTTACTAGGAATGGCTGGACCTAAAATGATAAGACTTTGGGTATTAGGGTTTTGCTAATCAGGTTAATTGTCTAACATCCAACCCAATGAAATCTGCTGAAAATTGAATTTATCACCTTTATTAGACTCCTCGCCTACCTGTCGGTACTCTAGTACTTTTGTCTTCCAATTGGAGAGTGACATTAGTTGGCTTTAACTCTCCTAAACCCAGTTGTTGGTACACAGAGTACTGGTAAAAGATTGACAACCTGCCACCTAAACTCCTTACATAGTGTTGTTCAATGTGAGTAGCCCCTATGACCATAGCATTGTCGGACACCTTGGGTCTTTAAATTAGGGCTGTTGTAGTTTGAATTATGGACTTGCTTGCTCCATTAAAAATGCTTATCTTTTGCCTTGCATTGTGTGCTTACTGGTGCACAGCCTTTTAAATATTTAGCGTATGCAATAATTTTTTTGATAGATTCCAGGTAGGGGAATATTGATTTTTACTTGCTCGAAGAGCTTTTAAATGTTAGCATTTGTTGTCCCCTTCTTTGGCACATGAGTCTTTGAGGAAATGTGTTGGTATTTGACAAAGCATTTTCTCTTTTTTTTCTTTCTCCTCAGACACACTCTTTTAAACTACCACTCAAATGCTCTAGTTTCTCAGAAGTCCACCTCATAAGATTTTTGAGCGTCAATGTGGGCTGGATTGGAATACAAATTTTTGGTCAATCCCTTGCCACTTCTCAATTGTGATTGACTTTAAAAGTGTTCTAATTTGTGTTTTTGACGCCATAAGAGGTATCCCATCACCATGACCTTTGGATTTTCTTGTGGTTGAGCAGGGTATTTCCTTTCTCATTTTTGTGCCTACCCACAACTATGTCAAATTTGTTCAGCTATCGATGTCCCTCTGATGGCGTTGTATTTTGAGTCCAGGCTACTTGCTAACTTGAATAAAGTCTGTAAGTGTCCCTCAAGATTCCTTTTTTGTGGAGGTTTGCTACAACGTTTGCGTTTTGGTTTTAATAATGGCCTTGTGGCATTAATATGACCCATGTTCTGATATCCATAGGGACCCAGTTGTCCCCTTGGATTGGCATGTTATTGTTGATGGGGTCCAGAAATTTTACCAAGGGACCCAAAATTTTGAATTTTAGTATTTCTCCATGAAAAAATTAGGTTTTCGCCATCCTGGGTTTGTATGTATTTGAGAAAGAATTATTAAAAGGTTTTTTGTGGTTGGTTGAGAGTGTTGACTAAAATGTCTCTGCAATTTTGTAAAATTTCTTTAAAAATACTGGTAACGTAGGGTTATCCAGTAGTAAAATACCCTTGTCTATCACAATGACACAGATCTCATCATTGCTAGATGAGTGCTACCTCAATATGTTTGATTTAATTCAGGGATTCTAATTTCCTAGCTAATTGAGCATATTTCATTTTACAAGTCATGTTGTTCCCTCACCGTATATTTCCATGTCTAGATGTGTTTGGTTTTCGTGTCTTGTTTAATCTGCAGATTACAAAAAATCCCATGATTAATTATTTTTTGCTAATTCATCGAAGAAGTCCTAGAGTTTCTTCAGGTTTTTTTTCTCATTAACTTGCCCCTTACACACATTTTTTCAACTAACTGGTTTGGGTGAGATAACCCTCGTAAAAATAAACTCAAAATCGGCCAGTAATCATAACCATGATATGGAAATGTGGCGTTTAACAAGTCCTTTTATTCTTTTCCAAACAGGCATAATGACTCATGTTCTCTGTCTTTTCTGAAAAATTGTAGATTAATTTTTTAAGGGATGCTTGTCAGGTTTCTTTTTTTTTGACAAATTCTTCTAATTGTTCCCATGAATTTATAAACCAGCTCTAAGAGAGTTTAGCAAATTTTTGCTCGATCCTTTATGAAAAGGAAAGGGTTAAGACGGGCTATGTCTTCTTTTTTCGTAGGGCCATCTACTATCGTTCCTACCATTTTCTCAAATTCTTTTACATGTAAGTAAGGACTTTCCTCTCCAATCTGTGGAATGTGGGAAGCGATGGTAGCATGCCTATTTAAATGATACATGTTTTGGCAATTTAACAAGGCAAATTATGCACAATGGGGTCGATGGCTCGTGTTGGGTTAAGAATCATCTGCAATATGACGTCCGTGAACATAGGTGCCTATCATAGGGACTTAAAGTTGAAGGGTATTCTGCCCTCTTCCTTCTGTCCTCCATGTTGTTGTGTGGTGTTTTGTCCCATTCGTCTAATCTACCAGTATTGTCCCTCATGCCATACTAACAATGTGATTCTGGAACTCCTCCTCTACGATGAGCGAATCTATCTCATACTACAAAAAGATTTAAAAAGATGAAGAAATATACTTACCATCATCCTTACGATGTATCACAAGATTTTAATTTTTGTGCTTTAAAAAGAGTTCCCCAGTAACGGCGCAAAAATGATTGGGCTCTCTAGGTTAACTTATGTCCTTTGTATTCTATTTTTCAGTTCCCAAGCTTAGAACTTACTGGACAATAATACTTCGAAAGTCCGAGACGAGATCAAATCCGGGGAGTTCAATATTGGCACAATTTAAGTATTGCAAGTAATTTCAATTGTAAAAATATTTGAAAGTGTTTTGAGTGGTTTATAAAAGTAATTTGATGTTATTTGGTTTAGATTGTGTTTAATATATAAAAGATGCACGGTCCAAGTATTTGCCCTTATTCTTTACCAGATTTTTTAGTTTCTCTTTCTTCTCTTTTGTACTCAATAAATTCTCAAGGTAAAATGACATTAGTGGAATATTTTGCAATGCGCTCAGCTTATGTCCTAAAATATATTTATGAATTGTGAATAGAATTAAACTATTATGTCAAACTCTTAAAATGCATTGGCACAATCTGGTACAAATATTAAAAATTTATACAAATTCTAAGTTTTGAATCTCTGTATTATCATTGATGAAATTCTTTAAATACATTGAAGTTCGTTTTTCTAGAAGGATATAACTATTTCATCCTTGAGTTAGATTTAAGGGTCGTCAATGGGTCGGTTCAGGTGGGCCTAGTCTGTTTTTTGTTGGGTTGGGTCGGGCTCAAGCCAGGCTCGATGGGCTTTGACTGGTCACGAGCTGGGTCAGGTCCGTCCATGGCCAAAAAGATGAGACCCAAGTCCTGGTCCATGGTCTGGCCAGCTGGCCTTTGAACATTTTTTTAAAAAATAGATTTTAATATTCCAAATTAAATGCTTAAAAACATATCAAGATGAAAAATATTAATGCGTATTAAATGAATCAATCCCCCCCATAGATTTATTCTTTATATATAAAATATAAAATGTTATAAAAAAGGATGCCCTTCGAGATGGGTCACGGGCCAATGCCACGGGTTGGGCCTTCGGGTTGGATCACGGACCCGCTACCGGGCCTAGGGTCATCCCACGGTCTTTAAAATTTGACCTAGGCCTAGCCCATACTATCTTTTGGTTTGGCTTTGTAGCCCATGGCCGCGCCAGGCCACAACCGCGGGCTTTGGATTCTCCTTAGTTGGATTATGGCATGTCCCCTTGGATCATGCCTAAAATTTAACCGCCTATCAGAACTAAGCTATATTGAACATTTTTATGGAACATTAAAAGGACAGAAATAATTAACAATTAGGTAAGAAACCTCCATTCAGGCGGATAACACAGTAAGAATAGATTACTCAACTATTGAAAATTATATTGATAAACAAAACAACTGCTTTTACAACTTCAAGTCCTTTAGCATGCTTTTTTGTAAATAGGAAAGAAAATAAATAAACTTCTAAACTTTTCGTCATGCTAAGTAAACTACAAATCTAAAAATGAATGCTATCTCCGAAAAGTAGTCCTTCTTCCAGGGCATTATCTATTTATAGAGGAAGGGAAATTTGAGAATGAGTAGCACAAGTCCTCCAAAGCCGCCTTGGCTCGGCATTAATGCCTCGATTAACCTAACCTGACGGTCAGGATAGTCGACCAGTCGGCTTTAAGCGGTATAGATATTGATGGTTTTGTTTATTGTGGAACGGTAGAGTTTTGTTTTGAATGGTCCAGGCATTGGCAGTTTAGCTTGCTGATTTTGCCTTATCCTAGACTGGGAAAACAGGATGGATCGGCTTCCGAGATGCGCCGAGCTGTAGTCTGTCTAGACACGCAGTGGCGCGTCAAGGCACGCACCGAGTGGCCACGTAAGGTCAACTTATTTTCTAAAAGGTATGCGAATTTTACCTTAAGGAACAAATTCTCCCTCTTCTCTATGACATTTGGTCATCTGACTTAGCCCTCGGAGAGCCATTTTCAAAATAGCATAGCAGCGATCTACTCTTTCTGTGTTGCAACTAGGATCTTGCGCTGTGAATGGTTTATCAACGCTCAACCGCCAAGGACCACCACAGCGTGCATTTAATTTCTTTTTCTCATTTATTAACTCAACCCCATAATGTGCGGTTGTTGTGGAAATCAATTAGAGATATCTCCAAAGTCAACTCTAATGGCATGCGAAGCAACAAACCATTCCAACAATCAAGAAAAAACATGGAAGGGGCCACTCATGCTCCCAAAAACTCCTAGAGAACCAGAGGCTAAATACTGGGGTGATGCCTAGAGGACGGACCAAGGCCACCTCTAGCAAAAACCAGGTCAGTTGCTCCTGAGGGAGAAGACCCTTGGGACCATAACAATCCAAGTGCCTACAAAACCCATAGTAAAATTGACATAGATCTTGGTAGACAACAGGTGATAAAGCTGGCCCAAGTGTAGAAGCTGAACCATCCAAGGACCAATCCAAAAGATTCAAAACTATGTCTAAGGAAGGTTGGCATAGAGGCCAAAATAGCTCCCATTATTAGTCTAACAACCAAAGCCGATAGTAGATCCGTTGGCATCGAGCAAGCGAGGGCATCTGCCAAGCCGAGCTCATTCCAGATAGATCTCGGTGAGACACTCATGCCAAGCAGAAATGAGAATGCCAAGCAGAATGGAAGGCGCGATTGCGTACTAGCTCAATAAACAAATAACAGCCGGCATAAGACAAAGTCATCATTTTGGCAGGGTCAGTCATTCGGCAATGGCCAGGCTTGAGGTACCAAAAACACCGTTCTCCCAAGACATGAGGGAAAATAAAAACCGGCCTGAAAAATTCAAGCCACCGAGGTTCACATTATATGATGTAAAAGCAGGCCGGAGATCCAACGTTTGAGTTGGAGCGTTGTAGTTTGAACTTGTGGTGTAGGCTCAAGTATACGGAGGGTGGTTTTAGGGCAAATCGCCTTGAGCTGTTCTGCACGATGGGGGGAAGATATGTATATAAATGGCTCGTACCTCAAACAAAAGTGGAAATGTATCACCGTTCTTGTATTGTTGTGGTTACTTGATGACTTTATACACCACGCAGTTGATTGCCAAAAAAAGGTGTTTAAACCCTGCACGACAGATTAAACAGAAAATAGAATAGTTAGAAATTAACAAATTATCTAATAAAAAATTTGCTGTCTAGTAACGAAATCAACACAACAGAGGTACAAAAGAAGAGTACTACTCAGAAATTCTATCGTTATGCCTAGGGAAGACCACACTTCCATCATCCCTAGCTCAGAACTCCTTCTTCCCTGAGACCCAAACAATCATCAAGGTATAAATCTTTAATTTATATCCGATATTTCGACCCCACCTCGTCTAAGGCTGTTTTTTGGTTTTGTTCTAGATTCGTGGTAATGGTTGCAAGTTGAACAAGTGGTACTGGCTCCTTCTTGGGAGTTCATGAATAAATTACAAAGGTCTTAGCACCAAATTGCATTCCTTCCCTCTGCTGCATTAATATATCTAAACGACAGGATGTTCTAACAAAATTTACAAACACTTGGGTAAAAGGTAAATCATATGCACCATAACTTAACTTTAAGCATTTGATTGATTGGGAATGAATTCGTCCAGGCTAATTAGCATGTACAGACCTAGAGCGAGCTCTGTTTCCCTGCACTATGTAGCCTCCTTGTTTGGGGCCAGCCTCTCTCTCTATCAATACGTCATCTGAAAAGTCATGGTCATTCCTAAACTAGATTGCAGCAGCGTCATGGACTAAACTTAAGCTCGGTTCAATTCCATGTTATAAAATAAAAACACTGCAGTCAGAACGAGCTTTACCTTAGTAGAGACAGCAGTCGGGCACAAAGTTAGTTGAGCTATTTGTGAACTCTGAGCTCTGCCCCACGAGGTTGGAAAATTGTTTGGGTATAGAGTTAGCCAAGCTCTCCTGCGAAATCTGAACTTTGTCCCACGAAAGTTATCTACATGCTACCGAGGAACAGCTCTTAAGTCATCCTTCCACCTCAAAGCTCTGTCCATTAAAGAACGGCTTAAGGGAGTAGAATCCTAAACCTGACAGGTAAATGGGTCATCAGCAATCCATATTCAACAACAACAAAGGTTGGACCCATTTTAATGGGAAAAATAGATCTAGGGGCAACCCTAAACCTTTGGAACCTAAAACGTTCAACTTTAGCCCATCAATGGTGGATGTACGGCCGCGATAGACTCCAACAAATAGTATAGACATTTATCGAGGCAAGACATTAGAAAATCAAAATCAGGGGATCAAATGCAAACCGAAATGGATTTGGGCAAACTTAGAAAAGCAAACATATCAATAGGAGAAAACAATTCTAGAAAAAAAACTTACAGCATTGATTTAGAAGCGGTCGGAAGATAGACAAGGATGGTTGGCGTTAGAAAACAATCAACAATAGAATTGGCTTCGAAAATGTCAATCGGACAGCAGCGGTTCTTAGGCACTCACCTTTCTTCTCTTATCTACTGCTCTCCAAAACATAGGATGAATAGTGACTGGAAGAAGCCCATTTATTTATAGGAAAACCCAAAGGCAGATTTCCCGCAAATATGCCCTAAGGGTGCTTTGGCTTCCATGCCAAATTTACCTTCAAACAAATTAGGAATGATCGTGGCATTTGAATCATTGTAAAATTCTTGCCAAACAGCCGCCTAAGGATAGGTGTGTTGCTTCGGAATCCGTGCCATAACCGAGCTATGGACAAATCAATGTTAACATGTGGCACTGCAGGATAGTGGAAAAACAATCAAGGGACAGTGAGGAGATAACTTATAGGCATTGACGAGCTCCATCGTCCAAGCTTCTCCCACACAAATCATTAGCAACCAGCGCACATAAACTTTGCAGTCAGATCCTAGCTCATATAAGCTGAGGGTAATTAAAGGGTATAAAACATCAAGTATTGATTTTGACCGAGTTAAGGCAGGCACGATCACTGGTTTTCGCTCTATAGTAAGCTCAGAAGGGTCTTTGCGCCTGAGCTTGGTTGGAAAATAACGTTTGGCGAGGATTCTAACTACACGTTAGAGCCAGAGAGTAACTTGCACAACAAAGTTTCCTTTGACACCCGCATGCCTTAATCGAGACTCTGTGCAACGTGATGGGCTAGCTACCACGCATGCCTTATGGGCATGATTGGGTCAGAGGTCTACTCACAAACACAACAGTCGGCGTATCCAGACACGTACCAAGCTGTAGTCTTCCACTGACATTGCAAGTTGGCGAGTCCAAACACGCGCCAATTACACTATATAAGCCATGCCCTTTCTTTATAAAAGATACGCAATTTCAGCTATCCAGAGGTTAAAACTCTCTCTCTCTAAAATAATTCGTTCACTAACCTTAAATCGTCAGAGAGCCGTTCCAAAAAATAGCTCTTCGGTAGCTGTTTCTCACTATTTCTATCTTGCAGTTCGGTCTAGCAAACCTACAACTATTGTCAACTGTCATTCAGCTACCGCAGATGTCTATCTTCGATTCTCCTTCTCTCCCTTCTGTTCTTCATCTAGACTCTCCATAGTTAATAATAAAACTATCACGTAATAGTAGTGTGACTTTTCTAGTAAATAAGTAGTAGTACAATATAGGACTCCTAACAATTTTTTAAATGATGAAGACAAATACATACTGGAAGTAATTTTTTTGTCTTCTGTCAATTTCTAAACTATGCACAGATACTTAAATATTTAAAATAATTTAAAAAAATATAACTGATTTTAATTTTAACATAAATATTTCTCTCTCACTCGTCACAATATATGGAAATAGTTAAATGACTATCAGCCACTTGATGCTAATAAAAGATTCTCACAAAAAAGTTTTATTCATCACGAGAAGTACTGGTTTGATAGAACATATGATATATCAGTAAACATTTAAATAGTATGTACGTCCCGTAAGTAATATTTATTAAAATATTAATGGAAAATTTGCAATAGCCTAGTTAGTTGAGGTTTCGGCGTTGTTGGTGGTATAAGAGTTTGTTATGGTTGGTGGTCCATGGTTTTAAAGTTTGTTTGTGTGTGGTCCTGTATGCTCGCGCATGTCCTTTTTATTCTAGGCGACTGTTTTTATCTCTTCCAAGAATAATGACTCAGAATATTTTGATATATTTATTTTCTGTTTTTGTCTTCCAACATATGAAGATCAACATATATAAAGAAATAAAAGAGACTTATAAAATTATGAAATAAATCAGCCATTAAACTCGCACTTATGGAGGTTGATTATTAGAAGAAAAAAAAACAGTTGTCCTTATGGGTGCTAATGAGTGGTGATTTAAGAAGGCATATAACAACTGCCCTTTTAATTTTTATTCACCCATTAAAGATTTCTAACAATCCCCTCATGAATGAAACTGGCAGACAAATTGACGCAGAGTATAATGCTAACCACAGAGAGAGACAACATATACTTCTTGCATAGGATAGGTAGCTTTTGGCCTTGAACTTTTTCTTGTGAGAGCCTATCGAATTTATTGGCAAACTAATAGACGGGCCCACCTTGAACTATGCCTCCGCTGTGTAAATTGAGACAAAACAGACACTCACTAGGAATTTCTCATGACACAGTTCATTCCCCACTGTTTTTCATTTTGCTTTTTAGACCTCTTTTCCCCTTCCAACTCTTCCTGGTTCTGCAAGTATTTTTCCAAAAATTTTGCCTTACATAATTCTCAAAAAAGCGCTCCACTTCATACTCACATA
>VIGQ01001451.1:60000-67500 GCA_009663005.1 Actinidia chinensis
TTGATGTGTTTGTTGTTTGTTTTTCAATTTTGAGCGAGATTGATTTTAAATTGATTGCTTCGTTATCTCTGTAACGTATTCTATTTCATTGATTCATTTTTTGATTGAAGAATGTGGTTGATATGTTTGTTTTTTGTTTTTTGTATGAGAGTGAATATTTACTGTTTTGTGGATTTCGAAGTTGATTTTGAATGGACCAGTTGATATTCACTGTAGTTTGTGTTTGTGAAATCTAATCAATATCTAATCTAATTGATTCGATTTTGATTTAATAATGTAGATGAATTTATAAGTTGATGTTCTTGTTGTTTGTTTTCTATTTTTGGTTATGTATCAGAGTGAATATATACTGTTTTTGGATTTTTGAACTTTGTTTTGAAACAATGAATTAGTGACTATTAACTGTTATACAATTTTAATGTGATTTTTATGAAGTAGTGAATATTCACTCTGGTTGATGGAACAAAGAACATTTACTATAGTTGTATTTTATTTAGATATAGAGAATGTTCATGTTTGTGATGTTTTTGTTGAAAAAGTGAATATCAACTCTGGTTTGTTAGTGATGTTTATTTTTTCGTTTTTTGTTGATACAGGTGAATTTTTTACTGTTGTTAGGACACTAATGGTGGATCCTACTATGTTGTTATGTGAATATAAGTTGTATACTCTGGTTGTGAAGGTGAACTTTGTTTTAGGTATGATGATCTTGTTAATTTGATTGTTAAAAGAGAAGAATTTGAGTATCAGTATGTTCTTGCTTCATATGGATTTTCTGGACATCCTAATTGTGTTCTCAGGATGATCGTATTGAAATAATCCCTGAAGTGTTTTGAAGGTGAGTGTGATGAGAGTAGTAAACAAATTTTTAGATTTTTTGTAGCCTTTGATACTTGTATTAAAGGATCAATTTATAACCCATCTCTTTTTTTTTACTTGACGGTACGTTTTGAAAGGAAGATATAAAAGTGTCTTCTTGCAGCCCCAGGAAAGGCTGGGGATCAAGGTAATGACAATTTAGATATAGTGAATTTTAACTGCTAACTGTTTATATAGTGAATTTTATCTGTTAAGTGTTTTATAGTGAATTTATCAATTAAGTCTTTCATTTCATTTGTCTTTAAGTGTTATTGAATAACAATGAATATTCACTCTGTTTTAGTAACGCAAACGGAATGTCACAAGAGACAGAATACGTCTATCTCAAAATTAAACCTAGAATCTACAAGAAAATAAGGAGAAAAATCTCTGATATTTTATTGATCAAAATTGACTTGCCTCTAAGGCTACAAGATGCTTAAATAAGAACTAGAAATCCTAATTCGCATTAGGCACGAAATTAGGAAGAAAATAAGGAAAATTACCCCCCAAAAAAAGAAAAATCGAGTTAATACCTAAATCAGCTCCTACTCTACTTAGGAAACATTTCCCAACAAACGAAATTTAATTTGGACTTTTAAATTAAAAGTTATAATAGAACAATAATTACTAAAAACGCCAAAATTGCCTTTTTGAGAGGGCAAAATGATGGAATTTTTTCAAAAACCGGTGGGGCTCATGGCCAAAGGCGATGAGTCTTGATCCTCTCGACGATTCCATTCAGATCACCAAGTCCTCATCCATACTATCACTTTCCTACTTTTCAGATTTCCTGCGCGCGGGTTTATACGATCTCGCTGGTCAAGGAAGGCTTGAGCTGTCCGTTCTACATCCTTTAAGATTTAGTTCATTTGCTTTTGCTGGTGCTGATGCTGAGAATGAAGAGAACCGACTGTGGTTTCTTGAGCAGTTATAGAAAATTTTGTCTCCTCTGCCAATTACATTTATTAGCGATGGTAATCCGGCCTTTTAAAGCATGTTCTAGAGAATGTTTGGAAACTGTTATAATGCATATTGTTTTCACCATTGAAGATGAATTTGACGGATGCGTATACAAAACAAATGGAATAAGGTTTTACGTATAAAAGTAAATGGAATAAGGTTTATGAGAATATGTTGTAAATCATTTCTGTTGTGCTTAAGCACCTATGGATGCGTCATTTAATAAGCATTTGGAAAAAGCCTATTTGTGTTTGGTACAGATAAAGTAAAAGAATTTGTTTCAAAAGCGTCATTTGAAAAAATGGAGAAATGCTTATTTTAGAGGCAAGCGATACGGTGAGATGTGTTTCGAATGCTGCGAATCGGTTCCAATAGTTGCATGATTCGAGAACTCAGCATTGCCTGTTTCTAATATGGTTGACGAGCTGAGGATGAAGATAATTAATCAAATGCCGCGAGGAGAGAGCAAACGACGAAATGGAATTTTGTTCGTTGTCCTCTTACGATTGAAAAAAAAAAAAAAAAAAAAACAATTGAAATAAATAGGTTGCTGTTTGAGCAATAAACTTATTTTCTAATTTATTTTTTGATGGTTTCACACACCATTGTCATAGCACCATCACCGCAACATCGTTACTATCACTCATAACAGTAAAATTGTACTGTTTTGCTTTATTGAAGAGTAAAATTATTTTCAAATAAAAGTTTATATTTTCAATCACTACCACCACTAAAAAAATAGTAAAATCTATTATTCGTTATTTTAAATATTGGTCAATATTCGAAATAGTAAAATTTTATTGTTCCCTGGTGACTGACTGAAACGCGATCGACCGGTCCGGGAATTGAGTCTAGCGACAATAGTGTAGGTTTAGGTGGGGTAGAAGGTATAAAAAAGTGTGCCCGTGATTGTACGAAGAAAGAAACATTGTGGTTTGTTGTAAGGATTAATTTTTTAAGTTGTACAAAATAATATGGGTATTTTTGTTCATTGTAGCTAAATGAAGTTTTGACTTCAAATTTTTTTTAAATGACTAATTACAAGCTAAAAAAGTGCTTTTATGAAACTAAGCCAAAAGTCCCTTATTTTTTGCGTACCTGTGTGTCCTACACATTATTGCAAGATAAAATCGTACTTCTAACTCTCAGGGTTCATTGTATTTATAAAGAATTATTACATAAGTTAGTGCTGTTTTAGGCGTACAACTTTGGACAATGGAGACTCCTTAAATTTATAACGTAAGATTTAAAAGATTCACGTTTACTAGCCTCCTAGAAGCCCCTATAAACAGCAACTGCTTACAGGGGAGTAGTTACCATTCCCCCCTTAAATTAACGTAATGTCACATCAAGATTTTTTTTAAAAAATAATTAAATTAAAAAATAAGAAAATAAATATTTAAATGATCAGGTGGAGAAAAAATAAGGAACACCGTTACAAGAAGTGTCGACACCTGATATATATGTGTTGACACTTGAATACAGTATCCAAAGAAGTATTTCAGGAGAAATGAAAGTGTCAACACCTAATGAAGAATGAGTCAACACCAGATGTCAGTAGCCAAAGACTGCAAATTTGGAAATAGAAGTGTCGACACCTGAAGAACAAAGTGTCGACACCCAAGATCAGTGGTCACATCTCATAAAGACAGATGAAGTGTATGACACCTAAAAAAAGAAGTGTCCACACCTGCGGATAGTAACCAATTTTCACGAAGACAGACCTGAAGTTCGACACCTAAAATAGAAGTGTCCACACCTGCGAACAGTAGCCAAACTTCATGAAGACAGACTTGAAGTGTCAACACCTGAAAATAGAAGTATCGACACCTACAGATAGTAGCTAAAACGCCGTGAAAACGGATGATCAAGTGTCGGGACACCGAGGGTATATTGAAGTGCGACACTGGAGTGATTGGACTACATAATTGTAGTCCAAACGCCGTTTAACCGACTAAGTTGCCCTAGTTTAATTTAATTATATCTTTTTATCGTATTTCGTATTTATAATCGTGATCTGAGTTCATTATAGGTTAATATTGAGAAAAAGTCAAAATTGGGCAAAATACACTTAGCGTTCGAACGCTCTAGTACAAGAGGAAGATATCGTTCGAACGCTAGGAAGAAAGATCCAAAAAAATTTACTAAGTGTTCGAACGCTGGAAATCAAAGGGGATGGAGTTCGAACACTAAGAGGAAAAAGAGACAGTCAGAGTTCGAACCCTCTTGCCTACAGTTCGAAACATGCGAGAGCTGAGAATTGGTGATTTGTCTTGACGTTTGAAACGCCAAAGTCAAGAAGAAATAGGGAGTTCGAACGCTAGTAAAAAAAGATTAAAAAAATGTACTGACGTTCGAACGCTGGTCCAAAGGCAAAAATTGGGCGTTCGAACGCCAAGAGTAAAACTGGGCAAGAATCCTAATCTAATTGGGACTCGGTATAATGGCCATAACGTTTTACTCAGATGTCCGATTGATCTGATGTTTGACGCGTTGGAAAGAATATTTAAAGGGCTACCAATTTTGTTTCTAATAGGCATTGGCTAATTCTATCTCAAAAGTGGTTAAAATAGAGATACAACGTACGGGACAAAAAAGAAAATTGTGCTGAAATTCCTAATCCTACTAGGATTCTAATTTGTAAAGCCTATAAATACTTCCTTATGTCTTATAAAACAAATATACTTTAGTTTAGGATTTCTTTCAGCCTTTTAGTTAGGTTAATATTATTCTTATATTTTATTTTATTTTTGTAAAATCTTTAATTATTTATCAATTCAATTCAATTTTTATACCGTAATGTTTCGATTTTTCTTATAGCTTTTTTTTTAGCAATACTGGCTAGTTTTTTTCCAAATTGGAATTGATGTGAAGGTTGATTGGGGATCAAGGATGAACAATAGAGTCTTTTAATATCACCGATTTATTTTCTTGATTTCTTTCTCTTCTTCGTCGTTTAGATACTTCGAAAACTGGGACGTTCCTATTATGTTCGATAAATATTTTTGTGATGCGAAATCGAGATACACGGCTTCATTATAACAATCAGATTTATTCTAAGAAGTTATATATGGAATTGCTGGCTCAGTATCTACACTGCCTTATAACGTTTATGCCGTGAGTTGGGTTCATTATCTTTGTTGTGAATGAAGATTGAAAGAACAATATTTTTTAAAGCATAAATAGTAAGAATCCGGAGACCCACGATGTAGTCAACGAATTTGAGTTTATCATAAGCCTCCATTGGAATTTACGATAAAACTAAATTGATAGATCAATTGATTCCGAGTCATTGTTAATTAAGTTTAATTAATGTTTATTGCTTTCTTAATTAGATTTAGTTTAAGTCACTCAAAACCACAAAGAAAGAATTTTTATTTTTCCTTTATTTTTAAATTCATTAACATAATTTCTAGTTGATCGAGTTAGGATAGTGCGAAGTTGAGTGCTACAACTTATATTTAGCTAGACCCTTTGGAAGAGAACGATACTGTATTATCGGTTTATTACTTCTTCGCGACCCGTACATTTACGGTAAGAAATTCCACTTCTGAGGAGCGAATAAGTTTTTGACGACCATTGCCCGGGGACCAAGGACGAGGCGAACACTAAAAAGCTTCGGGGTGAGAGGCAATTGGTGAATTGAATCTCCATCAATCTACCCCAATGGAGGAATCTTCGGCTTATGCCATGGGTAATTTCGTTTTATTTATTTCTTATTGTTTGTTGAAAAAAAATTGATGATACCTTTTAAAAAATAATTTTTGAAAGTGTCACAACCTATACGGAGGTTCCTATAATCTTTACACACTCACCTCCATCTCCTTGTTCAAGGAGTCATATACAATGAGCCATGTTCTTTATATGTGCTAGTCATAATCATCTTGTGATTGAATGTCCTCAAGCTCATGAGTTTCCAGAGTTATTTCAAAAAAAGATGTAATGCTATCACGGATCTCAGGAATTGGTATACAATGAGTCATGTAAAATATGTTCTGTTATGACCATATTTTACTGAAGTCCTTAAGGTCATGAGTTTTTAGAGTTTGCGCATAAGATGATACACTACACAAGGATGCGTGGCATCCTAGTAGTAACAATTCATACTCATACACTCACAGCGGTGAGTGAGAAGAAATTACCCAAAAACTCGTCTTGGACTAAGAACCATGGGTGACAGAACACTAATATCTCATGTTTTCTTCTCAATATTGCTCCTTTGAACAACCACCACTTTCCAGGTCCCCCTGTAATCAATTGTGCCACTGTCTATTCTGCACCATCTACTCTTCAACAGGACACAATACCAACCTCCACATTGAAGGAATGAGGATAATAAGTTGTGCACGAAGGTCACAACTCTTGAGCAAATCATTCACATCTTGAGCCAACATATGGATTGTTGAAAATTTATCATGACCAACAAAACACAAGGCGATTCCCGCTCAAAACCAACCAAAATCCCATCTGAAATTGCATTGAGGAAATCAATGAACAGGTAAACTATTACACCAAAAAGGGTAAATCTTGGAGAGGATGCGTTGTAGAGGTTAGATATCGAGATAGGAGGAAAAAGAGGAGGCCAGAGATTGTTTATTAAAGAAGTAACGTGAGGTGTATTATGCCCCCACAGAAGGAACCTAGTAGTTTTGAGGTTGAATCATCAGCGAGGGACCACGAAAACCCTTGCACATTTAGTCACACCACCAAAAGAATTTACTCAAGGAGGACAAAGGTGAGTTGCTTGATGTCGAAAAATAAGTCCTACATTGACGTAGGGTTAGTTATAGGGTAATGATTTTCTTGGTGTTGACAAATTTATTGGGTTGAGGTTCTTGACTTAATCTCATTCAGTGGTCAATATATCAAATATACCCTTGTTTTAAAGAGGGCTAATGGTTAGAACAAAACAATATTCAAAGTGCCTCAAAAATAAAAAAATTTAAAGTACCTGATCATCGGTATGTCGGATACAATTTTGTCAAAAGATCTAAATTGGGATTTGTTTCATCAGTTTAACTCTAGTTGGGGGGAGAGGGTATGTCTCACCTTTCACTTTTTTTCCTTTCGTGTCGTTTTGTTTTTATTTTTTATTTGTTAGTTATTTAATTTTATTTATTATTATTATTTTTTATTTTCGCATTTTCGGAGAATGCTCATCCTAGTTGGGGGGAGAGGATTAACTTCGTAATTTTGTCTTAGAATAATTTAGTTTTTAGAATAGTTCAATTTTCAACAAAAAAAATTAAAAAAAAATATATATATAATATTGTTAACATGTTTGGGGATGTGATAGCCAGGTTTTTTCAATTCCATGACATCCGACGCAGATTGTTTCTGGTTCCTTCAAATTTCATTGTGACTCTTTCGCATCTCATGTTTATAATTGTTTTTGCGGTATATTGTGATGTGTTGGAGATTCTTAGTTTTGAACTAACTGAATCATTGTGTTTTGTTTTCAAAGATAGTTGAAGCAATTAGTAACTTTGCCAAATACGATATTTTAAGCGGGTTATGATGTCAATTTAATCTTGCATGCTTGATACTTTACTATTTGTGTATATAGGAGAGAGAGGATCACTGCACTGCGCACGAGTCGTGTTTTTCAACGTGAAACTGTTATATTTCAAATGACTGAATCCATAAAGTGGAGATTTATACCTTGGAGTTTTAGAGCCA
>VIGQ01001451.1:70000-75000 GCA_009663005.1 Actinidia chinensis
TTATATTTGTTGGATAAATTGTCAAAGATTTATTTAATACTTTTTTTTGGAGTATATAGTAAAAAAACTACACTACAAACCCATCATTTTTTATTGTTTGACGGCTTTCTTTTGTTTAATGACTTTCTTGGGGAGTAAAAAAGTAAAAAAAATAAAAAATTCCTCACCCGTGAGTGTTTTGAACCCAATATTTTCTTTACTAACGGGGGACCCGTCTACTTTATAACTTGGGATGATTATAATCCTCATGCAAAAATTAAAATAAATTAATTATCATTACATACTTGATCAAAGGAGATAAGTTTTTGATTTTTAATGAATTAATTCCCGATGAAAGGGCTTTCAATATCTGATATACTTCGAATTGGTAAGAGTGATTAAAATAGGCCAAGACAAATAAAGTGAACATTTTTTATCATCATAATTGGTTGCGATCGTTTGGCTATAGTATTATATTATCCTATAGCATAATAGGTTGGTTTCAGATCAAATAAGTTTGCTGATATGATTGAAAAGCAAGTGCAAACTCGATTTTCCAATGTTCGATCTAATTGTACGATTTCATATCTTATCAACTCTATAATTTTTCACGAAAATGTGGCAATGAAATGTCGACAACCAACTGATCAGATCACATTGGTGCATTATGAGCAATAATGTCCTATAATGCATGACTCGACAACTATCAGAGTAGTTTTTTTTTTAAAGCGAAACCAGTGTTATGTAAGAGGAGTGGATTAACCTCTATGCAAAATATAAGTGATTTAATTATCGTTACGTACTCGATCGAATGAGACAAATTAGCGATTGATAAAATAAATGAATCAATGTCCTAGATGAAAGGTTTCAATACCCCAATAACTTTAAATTTGGCGAGAGTGATTAAAATATAGACAATCAAGTATTTAACATTATTATTAATAAATAAAATTATTCTATTTGGCTTTTGGACTTTAGTCTTTTCGTCTTTGTTTCTTTAATTTTTAATTTTATTGTTAAATAAAAATACGTTGGGTGTAAATTAGTAAAAGATAATTGCAATTTATTATTTTTTAAAAAATAAAAATATTTTTATAACATTAAAAGAAGAAACCTATGGGTAAAAATATAACATTACATTGATTTAAAAAAAAATTAAAAAAAAATGGACTGGGCCAGCCACGGGACTGGGCTCAGCCCAGACCGGTATGTTAGCTATCGGCTAATAGACCGTCTGCGGTAAGGGAAGTTCTTAATGGACTTGGGCCTAGCCAGATTCGGTACTGTAGCGGTCTGAGCTAAGTGCCAGCTTGGGGCCAGCCGAGCCTTTACTGGAATGGAGCGAGCCCGCTCGAGACCGCTATTTGTGCAAGTCATCTAATGGTACTTGGTAAAGGTATTAAGTGCTCTTTGAAACGGTTGATTTCAGTTTCATTCTTGTTTTTAATTTTTGAAACCACCCCAAATCGAAAAATCATTATTTCCAATTTAAAACCGTTCAAATGGTTCAAGGTAAAAAACCGATTAAAATTCACTATGTGGTTCTTACAATCACTTTTATGTTTCGCAATTTTTTTCTTACACGCCTAATTTTAGAGAATATTATTCTGACTCATCCTCTCCTAGCTTGATCCAGCTTATTCGAATTCGAACCTTGTCAATAATCATAATTTATTTTAGTATTTTATTTGATTTTAGATTTGCCACATTCAACAAGTGATTCTTTAATAGCAATTACCCTTTTTTTGGAAGATATGCTTGTATGGCAACTACCAGAATTATGTTTTCAGATTTAAATTTTTGGGGTGAAGGAAAATAACCATTTGAAAAAATTCTTGGACACGTAAATTATCAATTTCGACATTAATGAGAATTTCATGGAGGCGCAGCGATTTCTACTCGGGGAATCAAGTTGTAACATTTACCAAGTGACAATTTTATTTTTAAGGCAACATATATTGTACTAAAAACGGTCCATTTTAAACACAAGTATAAAAATTTTAAAAAAAATGATTAATCAATAACGTTACCAGAATAATCTTTAAAGTTTGTTGATTGCACTTCTCCTGAGTAATGAATAGCTTTTTGGTTTGGAACTTTTTAAAAATTGCAAAGGCCCCAAGTAGGTTGATAAAACCCACCGAAATTTAAAAAATTTAAATAGTAAATTTTGAATTTTTAGTAAAAAGGAATTTTTAAACTTTTGAGCCAGCTAATTAAAATTTTGTAGCAACTACGAAAAATTAGAATACGATGGTCACTTGCAAACAATAGCAGGATAGAGTGAAAAGGTTAATAATAGACCACAGTTGGCCGCACCTCTTTTTCTGGGAATTATTTTCTGGGCCACTGTTTGGGCTCTCAGCCAAGGCTTTCTAATCCTCTCTAAGTTGGACTTCAGGTCCAAGTTCTAGCACAAAAGGTTTTGTTACATCATTTCTCAGGTTTCTGGTTGTATTAGATTAATGAGGTTTTAATTTGCCTACTGATTTCACAATCGTTTTTTTTTTCTTCTAATTTTTATCCTTTTTGTTATTTTTTAGGTGAAATTATCCAAAATATTTATATTCTATATTACTTTTACGTTGACCCTAAATAGAGGGTATTTAGATAATTTGATTAAGAAAGACAAAAAAAAAAAGTGTAAGTAAAAAAAAAAAAGGTAAGTCAAAAAAAAAAAAAAGAAGTCAGCAACGCACAGACTTCAAAACAATTAAGAGCTCACACTAATACCATGCCACATAACATTTGATAGTGATTCGATGTGCATTGGTATTTAGCGGAAAGAAAGAAGCAGTATTACTACATTTGTATGCATAGTGACAAATTTCTCATACGGATTTACATAGCATGTATTTGCCCTTATTAATCATGTATTGGGCACATATATCTGGTGAGAAGTGGTATAGTGTTGCGTCCAAAAAGAAACTTTACCGTCCACAAATTTGTCCAAGCAATCTTCTTCGAATTGAAAAAGTAAGAACAGATTCATTTGGTATAACCTCCACACTCAAGCTAGTCTGAATTATTGATTTTGAATTAAAAAAAAAAAATCTTGATCTAAATTAGAAAATCGAGTACAACTACTGGTTTACAACAATTATGTTAAGTAAGAGCATTATAAACAGAATTAAATGTAGCACATATGAAAGACATATACACACTCAAGTCAAGGCGGAACCATTTATTTTAATTTAAAAATTTTTATTTTTCCAAATTTAAGAACCGTAGTAGTACTACTAATGCTGATCTACAAATATATTTGTATTACTAACATTATATTAGCGAAATGATGTTGTCCGTTACAAAATAGATTCAATGGAACTAGTCACTTGCCACCTAGGCATTAGCACACATGACCACATTTTATATATTGATGTGGGTTCCCCATGGGCCCCACTATACACGTGTTGTTCTAATCACACAAAATCATCTTTTCCTACTAAAGATTATGTATTTTGAAGTGGAAATCTCAGTTAAAACCGAGGGATTATATAAATTAACGTAGTAACGTTTGTTTAGGCGAGCCTCCAAAACAATGTCAGCGGACGTTGAATGCACCACATTGTTTGACCGTTTTACCCTTCAGGAAACCCTTCCCGACAAACCTTAATAAGGCTCGGTAAACCTTATTATGTTCTGCTTTTACTTCTTTCCCTTTGCATGTATGGGATCGATTTTATGAGGGATAAAACGAATTAAGATGTTCATATCGCGATAAAAGCATCATTCCGTTCTCCATTCGCCTTCCACAATAGAGATGAAACTCAAGAGTCCGCCTTCATCTAAGATGATTGATAGGCCCTACTCCTGAAAGAACACCCCCAGTGAGTTTAGCACACCCACCAGTGACTGGAACAACACGGTCTGAAGTCTCTACTTCAAATGATGCTCCTTATCGCTATGGCGAGGTTGATTTACTTCGCCAGTATGAAGATAAGGCTATTGGCATAGACACGAGACTTCCTTCCCCTTCACGTCGGCTACAAGTGCGAACAACTCTCCATATAACATTCTCCTCTAATAACTCCGATATCTCCGGGTCTACTTCCATACTTAGCCGTCGAGATCACGCCGAGGTTCTTACACGACTCTCTCTTCTCAAACTATAAAAAGCCGCCCCCCATCATTCAAAAACGTTGCCAAAAACCTTGTTGAATTTATGAGAGACTCCGGTGCTTTGTCTATTTTATTCTGTCTTGGTCGGATTCCTACGCCAGAGGGATTTTGAGAGGCCTTACCTCATCCGGACGTTTGTTCCTTGCTTGGCAGATCGCGGAGTTGTTACCGAGGTCAATAATGAGGTGAAAAAGGGGTAACTTTGATTGTCGGGGCTTATTGCCCCCAATTTCTACCGCCAATAGTTTGGCACCATCTATGAGAATGGAAGTTCTCCAATTTATGCACCTGCACAACCGCTAATTACCTTGCCCCAGTCAGCAAGCCGTGTTAGTTACCGAGTCGATGATGGCAGGCAATAGCCACGTTCCAGATCTAGAGGTCTCCACCATGAAAGCATGGGATTGCCGAGCAGACTCCAAATCATAAATTAGAATAACGCCCGCTTGAGACAGCATATCGCCACGAACAATCCACCACCTCAAGCGGCACCTATTCCCACCTAAATTTGAACGGTCTCGCGTCTTGCCGATCGGAGACCGTGAATCCAAAGTCTCAAAGCAATGGTAGGGCCCAAAATCAACAAACCGATCACCCAGCATACGGTTCTAGGGAGGAAAAGCGTTTCATCAGCCTTCGAGTCATCTAGCAGGACCTCACGAAGTAGGAGATGAAGCGATTAAAAGAAGAGGACGGTCACCTCGTAGGGAAACCGGAGCCAATATGGCTGAGGTAGATCCATAAACTCAGAAGATCAGGGAACCTGGATGCTCGTATTGACGCAATCAACACCATTACAAATGATTGCAATTCTGTGGACGCCCTACTACGTAGACGAGCTCCGTTCCCCGAGAGGGTGATGAAGACCAAAATTTTCTTCCAAGTTTTAAATACCCACTTAG
>VIGQ01001451.1:80000-135000 GCA_009663005.1 Actinidia chinensis
TCGTGGATGAGAAATGCTCCCAAAACCTAAGCGATTTTCTATCCTAACTACGGCAATTTGGCCACACGTTGGCCTTTCCGGGATGATATTTGGTAAATTGAAGTCATAGTCTTTTCATTTACTCCATCCACTGGCCGAGCGCTCAGTTCCGTCTTTCTGCGTGAACAAGTACTCCAAGCTCTTGTGGTTGAACACACTTCAAACCGCTCTTCGTACAAGTAATGTCTTTAACTTTTATAAAGCCAAAATAATGGCCGTACGTTCCAGTCATGAGTCAATGAATTTTGTTTGTGCGTCTTCAACTGACTAGAACCATACGCAAGTCACTTTACCCAACTGCCATCAACACGCAACCCAAAACCATCACGTAAGCACATCGCATACCGATATACCCCAACCCTCGCTCATGTATAACAGAATTGGTGCTGAAGTCAATCTCTTTTCTTAAGATTCTTGAAAAGAATGTTCGCACGCATGTTTCCAAACAAATAAATTTCTTTCCCTCGTAAGTCGAGTCATTAGTGCCGCTAATCATAAAAAGTCCTCTCCAAATTATCGATAGTAACCAGCTAACCCAAGAATTAAGAATTTCAAATACAGTCCTTTGGTCGTTCCCAATTCATCACTACCTCTCACTACCTCAATCTTTGATGAATCCATAACTACTCCACTTCCCGATACAACGTACCTAAGAACTTCACCTCAGTAGCCAAAATTCGCACTTGCTAAACTTAAGCGTACAAATGGTGCTCTCGCAAGAGCTGTCAACACTAATCAAGATGTCGTCCACGAACACGACCACGAAACGGTCAGAAAATATGGATTGAAAGATAACGATTTATTAAATCCATGAAAGTTGTTGGTGCATTCATAGACCAAAATGGCATCACATATAAGCTCTAATTCCCGTAGTGTGAGCGAAAAAGCCGTCTTCGCATTCTCCCTCGTTTGAATCGCAATTGATGATAACCCGATCTTAAGTCCGATTTTCGAAAAACAGTTCGAAACTTTCAATTGGTCAAATAAGAGTTCGTCGATCATCGGAAGTGGGCTACTTGTTTTTTATGTCACATGATTCAATCATCCATTATCTACACACATTCTACGCGTCGTACCACAGAGGTATCCAATTTGCTGGCTCCTCCTCGTCTAGCTATCCCCGACGGTCCCACGGCTGATGTTATAGCTAATCTGACCGCTTCTAAGCTACAGCTTAATGGTCTGGAACTGATATGAATCTGTGCTGATGTAAATTCCTTGAGTGGCCTTCGGGCCTGAACTGACGAGTAGGTTGTTCGATCGCTGTAGCCTTCCCTGATTGTTCTCCCTTTACATGCATTGTTGACTAATAATGACCAACCTGACCAACTGAAAGCACGTAGGTGCCCCTTGACTATGCTTGGTTTCTTGTGTCTGATGTGAGATTGTCCCTCTGTTGTGACTGCCGCTGTTGACCCTTTAAGTGGGCCTTGTCCACTACAACGATGCCCCATTGAGACACCAAAACAAATTGGCCCGCTCCCCGAGATGTTTGACCCAATGATACTCTAGAATGGCGGGTGAAAAAAAGGAAAAAAAAAAAAAAAAAAACTCGTTGGATTACCTGTTGTTGTGTGCATAACTTTTGGCTTCTTAAAAGAACGCTCCTTCAGACTGGTTGTTAGTCCCCTCAGCTGTGACTAGATTTTAAATCTTCCTAGTCCCCCCGTTAAAAGTCTCTCCTCGGTGGTTGCCGGCTGCGCTAACCATAGTCGAGTAACTTTGATCAAATTCAACCGCAATCTTATTTCCTTATGGACCCTAAGCCCCCGCATAACTGTTTCGCTTCTCCCTCCTCTTCTAACAATACAAACGCTTTTGCAAACCTGACAAGCTAGTAAATGTTGGCCTCATTTGAGCCACAGTTCATACTCCCTTGAACTAAATTAATAAATTTCATTCTCAAGCCTCTTTAGCCATGTCTGTAAATCTAATATTGGATCCAGGAAAGCCTTCTTGAAAGGCTCCCACTTCTTCGCTACCACTTCCTCCATGTCTTCTACCATTGGAGGGCTCCCCTTAGCAATTGATAGGAGCAAACAATCCCCTTCAGTCTTCCCTTTAATCACTAAATTGTACCCAACGCTCTTGTGCCTTGTTCAAGCCAATCTTTCCGCAACCAACAGATCTGGTTCTCCCTTGAACGTTGGTGGAGTAGTTTAGAAAGCTTCATGGCCGTGGTAGCTTCTTTCAAACCGTGGGCGATGACATTCCCTCCTTATATGCCATCTAGGACTTTCATATTATCCACTTCTCGGCTTCACCGTGGCTATGATCATTCCTTTCCATACTGTTTTGTCATCCTAGACTTATTGTCAACTTTTCAGACTTCAATTCATCATTCCCCGTGGACTATGAACCTTCCCTCCATATCGTTTGTCCATCTAGGACTTTAACTTCGTCTAATCAGCCATCTTAAATATGGTACAGTAATGTAATACCTTGGCCATATCCTAAGCAATCTTCCTCAACTATTCTTAACTTCTCACAACAAGTGTAACTTTACATTTTTCTACAATTTTAAACCACAACATCCATTTACATTTTTTCACATTTTTTTATTAAACCACTGTAATATACGCATTCCAAAAAACCATCAATAATAATAAGTTATTATTGAATAATCCTCATAATCCATGTAACATAAATCTAACTCAAATTCCAAGTACACGCACACTACTTTCATTCTTTACTTTTCATATACGCCATGTGTTACATTTATCAAAATTAATGCAACAACAAAATATATAAAATATCAAACATCATCTCAATAGTAAAAACCATTTTAAACTTTATCCTTTTTTTTACTGTTCACAATTTTAAGGTGTCGCACTCTGAAAATTTTGGTTTTGCCAAAAACCAATGTCAGTAGCAAAATTTTTGAATTTCCCTGTTCAAGGTATCGACAACTGTCAGTATCCAAACGGTCACTTTTTCTTTATTCATGTGTCGACACTTTCATGTAGACACCAAATGTTCAGTGGGCAAATTTTTCAACATTCGCCTTTCAAAGGTGTTCGACACCACACACCTAGGTGTCGACACCAATTATCCAGTGACCAAATTTCAAGCTTTCCATTTTCAATCTAAACCAAGTTTTCTTATTTAGGGTTCTATATCCAAATATTACCTTAAGAGACATTTATCTACGCCCATTAACACAACAATCCAAAGTAAACCCCACAAGGAAAACCCCCTTTAATCTCAATACAAGCAATCAAAGCTCACAACAATGGTGAGGCTTGAAATCTTGATTTGTTCCGATTCTAAATGTTCTTGGATCACGCTTCCTTCTAACTCACTAGATCTCATCTCATAAATGCAAAACCTATTGCTCAAAGCTAAAGAGATAAGAAGAAGGAAGAAGAGACAAAAATATAACTGCTATTAATTAATTGGTTGTTTAAGGTCAAAAAAGAAAAAATGACCCTAGTGCCCTCCTTGGTCCTTGGGCTTTTGCTGGCCCAAGCAATAACCCAAACAAATCAACATTGGGTCCCAAGTAATTTACCCACTCTCATCTCTCACCTTTCCTTCAAATCCAAATTAAAAATTTTCATTCACTTTATTTTCTAACATGGTTAACTTGTATACATATTTTATCTGCATATATACATATATGCATGACATCACATACACGTGCATCCTATTACTCAATAAAATAAAAAGAAAAAATTTGAAGCCTTACAAATTTGGATCAAGATGGAATGCTCAAACTCATCTCTAAGAGACACACCAGGAATACTAATGGGTGACCTAAGGAAAGGTTTATAATTCCCTTGCCTTTCCATCGCCCGCCATTGACTCCTTGTCCTATCACCTTCACGAATGACGATTAAGAGTTCAACCTTTCCATGCGATGCCTTGGTTATCTCTGCTAACATTGCCAATTTCACAACGTATAGAGAATCTTGATTTGATAATGGGCTTCTACAATATCTTGTTTGTCTCGGGCCTTTGACAAAATAAAGATTGTGCGAGATAAAATTCACCCTTTTCATCATATCATTTGGTCGAATTTGGGGGAAAGGCCACACAATCTCTCAGATGGATCAAATTTGCCAGCAACCTTAGGACTAGCCCACCAAGACCACTGTATGGCAGATTTAATTGTGTAAGTTGTTCGTCCTCCTATATGCAATCCTAGGTTGCCCGACATTGGGAAGATCAAGGCCATCACTTCAAAAATACCATTTGATGATGAAATTTCCTACTTCAACAAGGGTAGGTGAGGTTTAGGGGCGACCGCAATTACAGATCAACAATGTTGAGATGGAGGCATTGAGAGACCGAGGTGGGAAGATATCCCCCTTGGCTGTCCAGAGAGACAAAAAACCACCAAGCCCTGAAGATGTTACCACATCTCTATACATCCTGACTATCCAGATCGCGCATATCCATGGTCGAGATTGAATTGACTGAGGAACTACCAAGTGCTTTGACTGAAGTTTTTTAAAAGAGGAATTTATGATTTTTTGCATGGTCGCAAGGTGACGAATAACCAAGCAAGATGCCAAAGGTCACCGTTCATAAGCTCTGCCCTGACCCCCCCAAGCCATTCCTCTAATTTTCCAAAAGAGAAGAAAGTGCCCCCCGTAAAGGCCTAAAATCATAGAAGAAAAGTGTCAAGCTTATCAAAGCCAATGTCATTACAAGATGCTAATATCCAGATGGCTCGCCAACGTTGTTGTCCCCGCCCCCAAAAAAGGGGGAAGAGGAGATAAGTGTTGACTTTCTCGACCTCACAAAGGCTATTCAAAGACAATTTTCCCTACAAAGATATTCTAATTATTGACGCAACCTCCAACATGAGCTTCCTCAGCTTTATGGACTGCCTTTCTTGATTATCATCAGATCAAATGCATCTGCTCGATGTGGAAAAGGCTTGCTTTTTTTATTATAGAAAGAGGGTTGTACTGCTCACAAGGTCATGCCATTTGGGTTAAAAAATATTGGGGCGACGTATCAAAGATTAGTCAATAGAAAAATGTTCAATAAATGATCGGGAAGACCATTACGCAGTATACATCAATGATATCTCGTCAAAAGCATCAAGTTGCTAAACACATCGCCCCTAGAAGAATTATTTGGCGTCCTAACGAAAATATCAAAGTGATCTGAATCATCCAAATGATCTTTGGTGTATCATCAGGTAAATTCCTTAGGCTCCTGTTGACGCCGCATGGAATTAAAAGTCAACCCCATACCAGATTCAATCCATCCCTGCTCTCCATGAGATTGCCTAGACAATATACATGAAGTGCAGCAATTAACCAGAGAGTTATAGGCTCTTAAAATGTTATCTTCAAGTCACAATAAGTTTTACATTCTCAAAAATTTGAGGAATAATCAAGCTTTCCCATGACGGACAAGTCTGAGGAAGCCATGCCGTATTTGAAAGAATACTTGGGTCGCCACCTTTGGCTTATAGTTCCACCATTCCAGCCATAAGTGAGGAGCTCATTTTTATATCTCACTCCATCGCGCCAACCAATCATGAGTGCATGCTTATCTGTAAAGAGGACAAAGTTTAAAAAATTGGTGTAGTATGTCAGCAAAGTCGTCATGGGTTCTGAAACCTTTAGATATCCGAAGATGAAAAATTTCTTATGCCTTTTGATCGCTGCCAAAAAACTTTAACAACCATTAATTTTCCAAGCCTATCATATTTTGTGCTGACAGATCACCTTTGAAGCAAATTTCTCCAGCAAACTGACCAACCCTCAGGTCGGCTCCTCCAATGATCCATTTAAGATGAGTGAATTCCACATCGAATACAACCAAGATGGCAATCAAAGCCCAAGCGTTGCCGATCTTTGTGCTGAGTTTACACACGACATTGCTTGAGAGCGCTGAAGTAACCTCCCCCAGTAGAACTCTAGAAAAAGTATGATTAAGAAGATAGCCTCTCTAGATGGAATTATTTGTAAGTTAGATCATCCAATTAAGCACGGTTGTCGTGCGGGACTTATTTTTCAACTTCCACCAGGATAGTAGATGGAATATGCTATTCGCATTGGGTTCAAAAGCACCAGCAAAAAAGCTAAATTGCGAGCTTCTCCTCGCGGACTTGAGGTGCAGTAGAATTGGGCATAGAATCCTTTAGACGCCTTAAAATTCTCAGTTGTGTAAACCCAGTGCAGGAGGGAATTCTCTCACACCAAGGACCTCCAAATGATAGCAGCATACCTAAATAAGGTAAAGGCCCATGTCACAAAGATCAAAGACTTTCAAATTCGTCCCGATTCCAAGGGTAGAAAGATAATAAGAAGGCTGACGCCCTCAACCAACCTCGCCCTCGCCTTTGATTTTCATTTTAGATAGAAGTATAAAACCCTCTGGAATTCTTACCAAACCCAGTATTTAGGTCGCCAAACCTATTGACTCAGGCATCATCGATCCGACAATGATGGCAAACTCACTATGTTACTCCGAGATGGGACTCTTTCACAAATGCTCCAAGCTCGCCGGATCTAGTACAAGGCCTAGGGTTTTGCCTATCCAAGGAATCTTGGTATAAAAGGTCCTGAGGGAGTACATGTTGCCATTACAAGAAAAAGGAATTGTCACGCCCCTGTTAATTTTTTTTGAAAAAAATAAATTAATAATTCTTTAATAAATACAAAATAAAAAAATAAACTAGAGTAGGTTCTATCTAGAACTGGAACAATGTCTAGAATAGTAGAGTTTTCCTGTCTGAATAGTTTATAAAAAATATTATAATAACTTGTAAAATCAAGACCATCCATGGTTATACCATTACCCTAACCAACCATCCAAACAAGATAAATTAAAATAGTAGGTTATGAGGATAAGTAATTTTAAAACCATAAAAACCATATCGAAATAAGTAAAATCTTATTTACATGTAAACATAGAGGATTGATATAGAATTAAATATAATTAACAAATAACTTTTCTAAGTCTAACATCCAAAATGTAGCAAAATGGATGCATTCACGTTATGCAACTATCAAAATAACAACAATTCTTCAATGCCCTTGAACCTGTATTTGAATAATATTTATAATAACATGAGAATATATAACTCACTAGGAAAAATCTTCTACTATTTTAAATGCATATTGGTGGCCTGTGTAAGTGTAGTGGTACCCTATTCAATGTATTATGCCATCTACATTAATTACACAACAAAAGCCAAAACTAAATAATCCTATTTTAATTTATTTTTTTCATGCCTCCATTTAGATTAATACTACAACAATAGTGGTCAATATTCTAAATATATCTACAATAGAAGGTAGAATCTGGATAACTACTTCCTCTTGCCCTCTGCCCGTCGGCGATAGACAAGTGATTCTGCAATTTTTCAAGTCAAAATTGGAGCACCCCGTATACCTCTTTTGGTCAAATCTTGGGTGTTTTGTAAGATCCCCCCCGGGCTACAAGCCTCAATATATGTTTTTCTCACTTATTTCTCATAAACGCCATCTCTACACATATCTAAAAATAACTACCACACCCTCATAGTCAAAATTTTAAATTCATGTAAATTAGAGCTTTCACTCACATCAACCACAAATAATCATATTCAAGTAACTACGTGCACATTTCCCATCTAATTAATAAATAATTAAATTTTTCATAATATTAGTTTCATTACACTAACAATCATACTTTATTTTTGATTTAATAGGAATAAAATATAGAAACAATTTCTAACAAAGAGACATTTAAATAGAGTAAAACAATTTCTACAATGAGAAAGAATAAACAACCATAGGTTTTTGCCAATTTGCTGCTCCAATAAGTGGGATTTTTTATTATTGAGAAAGAAGTTGAAGAATCCCACACATTGTAATCTCTAAAAGTGAGCAAAAGTTGTGGTTGATAGCAAAAAAATAAAATGGAAGGAGGCTAATGTGCGGCGTTGAAGACACAGAGAAAAGGAAGAAAAGAACAGAGAAACGAATGTCTTCAGTAATTTAGATCAAAGTTGGATATATATAGTGTAATTAAATATCCTAATTCAACTTATAAACTTTAGTATTAAACTTATAACATAGGTGACCCCTAGAGTTATAATTAATATCCTAATTAAACTTATAAACTTTAATCAGTGCGTGATAATTAATAATCTTGTCACTCTTGACATTGAGGCGGTAATGCCAAACAATATACTGATTGGATGTATAATTGTAATCAAGCACCGTTTAAAAAACCGATTTAAAGTTTGACCCTAATTAGGTTAATTATGCCGTTTTTAACGTGTTTCGTATTTAAAGAAGTCGCTTTCGAAATTGTGTGTAGGTAATGATGATAAAGAGGAGGAGTTTGAGCCATAAAATTGATTCAGAGGATAATGCAAACGCCTATCGAGGACCGTTGTCAAAAATTATAATTTTTCAAACTCCATAGCCTAGAATACATAGAAATGCTCCAATTGTAAGATCTCACACGAAGTTATACAAGTTTCACGTCTAACGAGTATTGCGAGATATGGACTCTACGATGCCTTTTTTTTAAAATGGACTCAGACGAGAGGAAAAAGTCAAGACATTAAACGTTCGAATGTGCCATTGCATGAGAAACTAGCATTTCGATGCTAGGAAGAATTTAGAGAAAATTACACTGAGCGTTCGAACGTTATGCAAATTGCTGAAAACCTATATTGGGGATTTTGCCCATAACTTCTTAACTCCGATAAATCCGATTGATCTATTTTTGAAATACTTTGGAAAGAAATTCAAGGGCTACAAACTTTTTTCTCTAAATAAACACTTGGCTAAACGATCTCTAAAATTGTCAAAATTAGTTAACAACAGACAAGAAAAAAATTGCCTTAGAGTTCGAACGCCCATATTAGCGGTTTGAACTCTAAGAGAAAAATAAAAAGTTTAGGATTCGAACGCCTCTGTGGCCATGTTCGCTAATTCAGAGAGGTAACATTATTTTTGTACTTAGGGTCTCAAACGCCAAAAATTGAAGGAATCAGAGTTCGAATGGTAAGCAAATTATTTTGAAAACCCTATCTCAGTATTTTGGCCATAATGTTTACTCTATGTCCTGATGACCTTATTTTTGATGCGTTGGAAAGAAGAATTTCAATATATATACAATTGTTTTTATAATAGTCATTTACTGAATCGAGATTTAGGGTGGCTAAAATTGAGATGCAACTACGTACTAAGAAGAAAATTCGGAAAAGAGTTCTAATCCAACTAGGACTTGGACTCCGAAGTTTAATAAATACATCCTTCATTTTATGATATGAAGAGGCTTTTAGTTTTAATTTATTTATAGCTTTTTAGTTATTTTTTTCATAGGAGCGCTTATGATTTACATTTTTTTGTAAACCTTAAAGTTTAATTAGTATTTAAATGCATATTTTAAACGCGTATTTTTTTCGGATATTGTTTACGTGCTTTCCTTAGTCATGCTTGGCTATTCCTCCCAACCCATGGAATCGATTATAAAGTTGATTGGGTTTAGGAAACATTGGAGGTATTTTAATATCACATATATTTTCTTGATTTTTATTATTTTTCTTCTTCGTTCTAATACTTTTGAAAACTTGGCATCTATTAGTTCGGTAACGCTATCGGAATTGCTGACTCAGTACTACACTGTCTTGTACGTTTAATGCGTGAGTTGGGTTCAAGTATATGTGCTCCACGAATCAATGATGCACGAGCATGATTATAACAACCACTTTATTTTAAGAAGTTGAAGATTAAAAACAATTAGATTTAACAGTTAAATCTTCTGATCTGAGACTCATACTTAGTCAAGGATTTGGTTATACAAAGCCCCATTGAAATTCCGAAAACTTATCATCAATTGGATCACTGATTTGAGTCTTTTTTAATATCAAGTTAAATTAGTTTAATTGCTTTCATATGTTAAATGTAATTTAAATCAACCAAATTAATACAAGAATTTTTATTTTTCTTTTTTAAGCATAATTTTGGGATTTAGTTAGGAGTATTTGTAGTATTTTGAGTATCTTGTGTTCACCCTTGGCACTACTTCCTCGTGGGATCGATACTTCGGACTTCGAGTTTATTACTATTATTTTCGTGAATCCGTACACTTGCGTTAAGGAATTCACTTTTGGGATCGAATCATAACGCAATCTCTCCAATTTTTGGCAATGATGTCGAATGGTCCAATGTAATGTTGGACAACTTTTCTTCCCTCGAAAACCTAATCTCTTCAATTCCACGACATTGAGATACCTTTAGAAAATATGATCCCCTACCTCAATGATTAAGGTATCTTCCTCTATTTGCGTAACTCTTCTGTCGACTTTGTGCCATCCCAAGCCTTTGTCGATTGTCTGTCTTCTCAGTGGTCTCTCGCCATCATATCGGGTTTCGATCAGGATACCTCACCTACCTCGTCTAATACACTGACAACCATACGGTCTAACCATACAAGCCTCAAATGGTGCCATCTCGAATGCGGATCTGATAGCTAATCGCTGTATGCAAACCAACATGGCAAATGATCTTCCCACTTCTTTAAGTCCCTCACACAACTCGCCATATATCTTCCAAGATTTGAATAGTTCTCTCGATTGTCCGTCTTTCTGTGGGATGAATGTAGTCTAAACAGTAGTTAGGTTACCAAGTGTCTTGTAAACTTTGTCAAATCGAGGCGTGCACCTGCGGATCTTGATCTAAGACAAGACACTAATGGGACAAACCATGAAAAGCGAACAATCTCATCGAGACATACAATTGGATTAGCACTTGACTAAGTCGAAACTCAAGATGGGTAAGAATGTGGTTGTCTTCGTCAAATGAATCCACTACCACACCCATATGGCATCATGTCCTTTTGAGGATTAGGCAACCCTGTTCAAAATCCATAGTCCGTCTTTCCCACTTCCATTCTGCTATTGGCAATGGTTGAAGCTCCTAGTTTGCCTCTAGTGCTCGGCCTTAACCTACTACAAGTTAAACATCGTGAGAACAAACTGTGCCACATCATGTTTTTTCATTCCCTTCCACCAAAATTATGACGCAAGTCATGGTACACTTCGTGCCTCCTGATGAACCGGTAAATGTGAATGATTAAACCTCTCTAACTACCTCCTAACCTGAAGATATATGTGCAAACACCTTCCTTGGATTTCAAGGCTTTGATCTTAAAATTAGGACCCATCTTGGTTTTTTTTCCTCCCATATCACTAATTTAGAACATATAGCTTCTGCCTCTCATCTATACTCTGTTGCCTCAATGACTTGATCACCATGTTGGTTGTGCTATAACAACCCACAAGTGGTCGACGTCTTGTAGAAGCCACAAGCACTACACCAAACTCCCCCCCTCATATCTCACCCATCATCTTCCACTCTCTAATCGCTAAACTTTGCCATTTCCGCTAACTTACCGGCACCTTCCTACTCAAGCCATCGGCCACTATATTGGCCTTTCTTGGATGATATTGCAAATCAAAGGCCCGTAGTCTCTAATACTCCCTCCAGTGCCTCTAATCTCAAATTCAAGTCATTCTAAGAGAAAATATACTTTAAACTCTTGTAATCAGAAAATATCTCAAATTTCTCGCCATATAAGTAATGCCTCCAACTCTTCAAGCAAACAACACGGCTGCTACTCCAAATCATGCGTAGGATAGTTTCTGCTCATGTATCTTTAATTGCCTAGACCCATAGGTTATAACTATGCTTAATTGCATCAAAACACAACAAAGTCCTTCTTTGCAAGCATCACAATAGATGATCACATACCCATCACCTCGCTGGTATTATCAAAATTAGAGTCGTAGTCAATCTTCTCTTTAATTCTTCAAATGATGCATCGCAATCATCATCACATACAAATCTAACTCTCTTCCAAGTCAGTTTAGTCATCGGTGCTCTAGTCCCCGCAAGAAAATCCTCACAAAACGACGATAATAACCAATTAACCCATTAAACCTGGAATCTCACACCATTCCTAGGCCGCTGCCAACTCATTACTGCCTCACCCTTTGTTTGGATTCACAGAAATACCATTTTCTGAAATAACGTCCCAAATTTAACCTCTATGAGGCAAAATGTTCCACAATTCCAACCTTGGCTCTAACTGATGCTCTCTTAAAAGATATAAAACTAACCTAAGATGAATCCTAATATTCTTCTTTAGATGGTGAGTAAACCAAAATATCATCCATAAAGACAACTACAAATCTATTCAAGTAAGCCTAAAAAATTCGGTTCATCAAGTCCATGAGCATGGCTGGGGCATTAGTCAAACCAAATGGCATCACTACAAACTTATAATGCCCATAACGAGTGCGAATAGCAGTCTTCAATATATCTTCCTTCTTTACCCTCATCTGATAGTATCCTGACCTTAAGTCAATCTTAGAGAAACATACCGAACCTTTCAACTAATCAAATAGATCATCAATCCAGGGCATAGGATATTTATTCTTCACTGTGACTTTATTCAACTTTCGATAATCTATACAAAGTCCAGTGACCCATCTTTGTTCTGAGTGAATATAGGTAGTGCTCCTACAGTAAGGTACTAAGATGGGATAATGGCCCTTATTTTGCAAATTCTTTGCAACTGTATCTTTTGAAAAATTCACAAGTTCCGGAAGTACGCAATCGAGATTCTACCTCTCTTTCGGTGGTAAACATATAAATCTTCTGAAAAGACATCCGAAAACTCAGAGACAATAGAAAGGTAATCACCACGAGTAATCATCCCCTCAATCTAAAATACAAGTAATTGACTCATATTTACGTTGGTCACTCAATGACGGTTCTAAGGGGTCCTTGTTTCCTCTAAACATGAGAACCACTCCCCTTCTGAAGTGCACACCTGAACTCTCTTCTATAGCACTCTATAGAATCCATTCCCCAAATGACATCAAAGCCCGACATATCAATAAGAACAAAATCAAAGACAACGCAGATCAGAGATCACTAACTCACATTTCTGACAAATCGATCTAAGAAAACTCGACCTCCTACTGGTGATTCAAAAATAATGATGGATGCAACATTGTCAACTTTTCAACTTCAAAAGAATATGCAAAAGATGATGACAAAAATTAATGTGACGCTTCCAGACTCAATCAAAATTCTAGCCCAAGAGCTGAATAACAAAATTATTCCTCAGACTACAAAAGTCAGTCTGAGATGAATTATTGTGATCAGTAATTGGATTAAACCCTTCCCGAACTCCATGACTCTGCAAATGTCTTCCTCTTTGTCTTGAAAACTGCTTGGATGTAGTAGAGTTCCCTGTCTCTCAAATCTAGAATCCTCGCCGAAAGCGACCTAACTATGACTGACTATTGTGATGGTTCTTTTCTAATAATCGAAGTGGTCCCTTAAATCTGCTGTGCACTGACCTACTTCCGCTGCGAGTATTTTCCTACGGAATAATTTGTAAAAAATGTGACCTTGTGCCAAAATTATAACATACCTTCTGCGAGCACTATTATCTAGCGGATGCACCTAGTGATACACCGATTGACAAAACAATTACTTTTTGAGAGGGCCTGGGGCCACTCAAGGTTTGGTGGTGAAACTAGAATTGATGCCCTAAAACATATGTTGCCCAACTAATCCTTATGTGCTCTCTCTTGTCATTCTTGTGAAACTTCTAGAGTAGTAGGAATTATGACACCCAACATTTGCCTCGGCCACCAACTACCCTTAAACCTTGTTACACTGCCTCCTGTTTAGGTCTACCCTTCTTGAACATTAATAGATCAGAGATTTTGGAATTACTCTAGCTAATCACATAAAAGCGGAATGATGGAATTTCAAGCATCTCAAAAACCTTTTACACTTTTTGCTTCAGTTCACCAAGTTCTAGAGCAAAGCGAGACAAAACTTGGAACTTATGGCCATACTCCAAAACTGTCCTTGAACAGTTTCTCAAACTGATCCCTAAACTCATCACAGTAAGCCCGAAAAATATATTCCTCGAAAGTAGACTCAAAATCAACCCAAGTCATATCAAGATACCCCCTACCTCCTAATAGATTTTCACAACTCGTGGCGCCTCACCCACTAGTTGAGTAGAATGCAAAAGTACCTCATTCATATTAATACTTCATGATCCTCATAGTATCAAAAATTTTACGAATATGGGATAACCAATGTCCAACTACCACAGGATCACCCAAACATCAAAAAGGAGGAGGGTTTATCTTTACAAAAACCTCTTTCATAGCTTCCCTGAAGTTGGGCACAAGGGAATCTCTCTGTATACGAATTTCTATGCCTCGTCTTCTCCATTTTAAACATCGCTGCCACGTTGCCGCTCCTCTTAGCAAATTGACTAGAATTAAGCACATCAGGTGTTGTTTATATCCCATTGGACCCCACTATGGGTTAAGGTTACAAACTGGCATTAGGTTCACAAACCCGCCTCCCTGTTGTGTGCGCATAAACGACTAGTAACACCACGATCAGCACCTTGTGAGTCTGACTAGCAATTACCCGGTCGCCAATATCCAATAGGTGTACCCCATCCAATAGCACCACGGCCCCCACCAGTTTAGCTCTCCCCATGCTTGGGGATCATCTAGCTACCAACCATTAGAAGACATATAAAAGACTACAAATCAATAAATTATATCTCATTAATTATAACAAAAAATCCTCCCATCAAATGAGTAAGAGAGATAAGTAACAAAAATTAGTCATATCAAAAAAATTCTTCTACCTCATGGTTGAGTAAGAAAATATGTAGAAATTTAATTAAACTATCGTTTATAACGTAACACATACCACATTAACGAAACAAGCACACAAATGACAATACATATAATGCAATTCAACCCAATGAGATAAAGTCTCTCCCACGTATATAGGATTCGAACTTAATGCTCCGTAACAATTGTTATGCCCTATTTCTTTTTTAAAAGACAAACTAATAAAAATAAAAAAATAAAAATAGAGCATGATTCCATCTAGATAACGGAAACAAATGTCAAGAATATAGGGTTTCTGTCTGAATTTTCAAATAAATATCATAATAACTTCTAAAATCCAGGGACATAATGGTCAGTACCCATTACCCAACCAACAACCATCCAACAACATGATAAAAGTAAAAAACTAGGTATCTAAAAGTTAAGTACTTTTACAACCACATCGAAATAAGTAAAATCTATAATTATATTGTCAAAAATAGAAGATAATAAAGAAAAAGTAAAAATAATTAACAAAATAAACTTTTTGAGTATACATCCAACATCGTAGTAAAATTGATGTCATCAACGTCATGCAGCTTCAAAATAACAATAATTTTTAGTGCCCTTTACCTGATCAAAAAGATTATAACAACAGGACGAGTATATAGTTCAGTAAAAAAATCTTGACTATATTTAAATGCATATGTGGTACCCTATGTAAGGTAGTAGTACTAGTTCATGCATGATTTGCCGTATAAATTAATTAACACAACAAAAGCCAAAAAACTAATAATCCTATATTATTTATTTAGTTCCATTCCTCTATTAGAGTAAAGACTACAACAATAGTGGTCCAATATTATAACTAATATCTACAACATATGAAGAATCTTGGATACGTACTTCCTCGCTCCGCACGTCGGCGATAGATAAGTGAAGTTTACGATTTTTCAAATCAGATGGGAGGGGCCCGTTTATTTACCTCATTTGATCAAAGGCTGGAGTGTTGCAAGACACCCAGGCTACAAACCTGAATAATATTTCCCTACCTATTTTCTTTCATAAACGTCATCTCTACACATATATAAAAAATTTCAATCATGTAAATTAGGGCGTTCAACTAAAATCAACCACAATAATCATACTCAAGCTAACTACATGCTAAGTTACTATCTAATTAACAAGAAATTAAATGTTCATAATATAGCGTCATGAAACTAATAACAATATTTTAATTTGATTTAATAGGAATAAAAGATATAAACTAGTTCTCTAACAAATACATATTGAAATGGAGGTAAAGAAATTCATATTAAATGAGGAAGATAAACAACCTATAGGTTTTTCCAATTTGCTCCAAATAAGTGGATCTTTGATTGGTGAGAAGAGCTTGAAGAATCTTACCACCTGTATCTCCGAAAGTGACCAAAAGTTGTAGTTGATAGCAAAAAAAAAAAAGAAATGGAAGGAGGAATAGATGTGGCGCGCCGGGTAGAAACAAAGAAAAGGAGAAAAGAATAGAGAAAACGATCTCAAAGAGATTTAGGCCAAAGTGGATAAATTAGTGATAATTACATAGGTGAACCCTATAGTTATAGTTAATTTCCCTAATTAACTTATAAACTTTAGTACTTCAAATTTAACCCACAACTCAACCTAAAATAAAATTAATTATTTTAACAACTAATATTTTTAGCACCACCCATTACGATCACACTGAGGCCCTCAACATACAACCCATACCACAATCATAATAATCATAATATTTAATAAAAAAAATATTTAACTAATTATATAAATAATAAAATTACCTAAGTCGTGAAAGAAGTTTACAAAATAATATCAGTACTCACGGAGAGAAGGCACTCTCTTGCTCTTATTGTTCTCCTCCTTCTTCCCCTCTCCTCAACCATCCTTTCGTCGTGGTCGAGGACCATTCCACCAAATCGATGCCGAGATTGGGGGTATGGCGAGCGCGTTCCTTTTGCCAATATCAAACCCTTCGCAAAGTACTTAGAGGAGCATTTCAAACGGCCTCATGAAAGTCCTTTGAGGCTTGGTACTCCTCGACAAACTTCTTTTTGGCGAGGGCCTTGTTTCTTGTCTTTTTTATTATCGGGCCACCTCCTCTTCCAAACCTTCTCCAAGGCATCGGACTTTGTTTTGAGCTCCCTCGCCAGCTTTCAACTCCTTCCGGCGATCTCAGCCAAAAGCCCTTCCAGCTTATGCTCAGTTTCGTAGCTCAAACCATCTCATCCTCTTCTGCCGACTCCGCACGGGTGATATGGAATTGGGCTCATTCTCCCTATGTCCCTACGTCGACAGCGAGGACATTCCGAGCACAACCTCCTTACAAACAAGTTTTAAGAGAATCAAATTCACCAAGTATAAAAAAAGAGCACGAGGATAAAATGAATAGGTCCTGACGCAACGTGTGGAAAAACTAGTGACCACCTGACCAATGAGAGCTTTTTCGCCCTTTTCCTTGTTGTGGGAGGATTGCCTCTAACAAATTTTTTTGTCCATGGTAGTACTCCTCAACTGGAAGCCCTTGGCCCAAAGGCAAGCACCAAGGTTGGCGAGGTTACACTCCCTACTGAGCCAATTCTGGTTGGCTTCAATTTGGTCTCCGGTAGCAACATTTGATTGTTTCTTCGTCGCAAGCATGGGCAGGGCCTTCCCTTTCGCCTTTGCCGCCTCACTCAGTAAGACATTTGAAAGTCTTTTCCACTTGGGCGCTTCTACCCCAATGACAACTCCCTTCGCGGGGGTAAGAGTGGACTTAAAAAGCCTAGCTCACACCTTGGCCTCTTTCACCTTGTGGGGCGAGCTTCTTCAAACGATTCTTTTGACATCCCTGCGAAACGAATACCGACATTCAGAATAAAGAGGAGGTTGATATACATGGAAAAGAATAAAGACAGTACCATTCAATTTGAGCTCGAACGGGAGCCATGATTCTGAAATAGCTCCCAATGCTTGAACTTGACTTGAGCTGCCGGCGCTCCCAATTAATACAGGAAGGTTGGACTTTTTCACTTAAGATTGATAGTAAAACTTGATTTGGGAAGGGAGAGAGATATAAGCCTCACATCCTCTTAATGTTCCTATGTATCTACTGAGTCGTATCGAGTATGATCACAAAGGCGAAGTTTCATCTCAGAATGGCAAAAAATTACCCCTCATCGCCCACGATGCCGTTAACCTCTAAAGTTTAGTCCTTGGCGTTAGCCCCTCCACTGGATGACATCTCGGCATGGTCAAGCGAAACACCTTGAAACGCGTTTTTAGAAACCTAGAAAAACATAGAAATTAAAAATAGCCCCCTGACCCTATTTTCTCGACAACTCTATTGCAATGTTTGACCTGAAAAATGAAGAATGCTTGTTAGCACAAGGGAAAGTGAGATACTTGAGAAAAGCTACAAAATGAGGAAATAAGGCTAACCTGGGGTATCCCATGATCAGGGACGCCAAAAACTCCTTCACCTCGAACTATACTAGGGGGCGAACTCCCAATCATCTCCTATGGTAAAGAAAAATCTTTTTTTCTACCCTAACGTTTATTGGGGGATACTTGAGCACATTTTACCCAGCCTTGCTGAGTAAAAAGCCACCCCGAGTCTGATCCCAAACTCTTGAACAAGGTTGGTATAGAGGCCCCCGAATTCATTGAGGGAAGTGGTGCTATAGAATCGCCAATATCACCAATACCGAGATGACGCTTCGCCAGTGTGAGAGAAAGTTGGGTGGGGCAAATTGGTTGTAAAATTCAAATCAGCCTAATGGTGGGTTGAATTGGGAACCTCAAACCTTGCCAGGGAAAGCAGCCTCATAGGAAAGCTACCTCGCCCGTTCGAGTGGGACAATATGGTCGCGCCCTTTTCGGGATCCTAGTTTAGCCCCTACAAAGAAGGAAATAGGACTCTTTCAATTGAATCTAAGGCGTCCTGGACTCACAGTATTAATCTCGTAGTTAGGAGAACTATAGGGTTTACCCTGGGGTTTCTCCCTTAGGTATGAAAGTTTGTTCGAGGGAGGAGATTCCTCGGAGGTGGCAAAGGCAATTGATTTACCTGTCGACATTGTAATATCTCTTCCTTAAATGTGCGGGTACCAAAAAGATAAGGAATCCTCTAAACCTTCAAGCTCCTAATGGCTTTATTAGACATGCACTCTAAAAAAACTAAATAAATGGGAAGATGAGAGTACTTAATGGGGGACTAAGATGAAGAATGGATGGCGAGCTGACTAGGGCGAGGTGGATCTGGAGCACAAACAGTAGTTCGATAACAAAAGCAAGGAATCTCAAATGAGTGAGGGGGACCCCCTATTGAAGAAACCCAAAGGGTGAGATCTGTCGGCCTTAACAGCCAGGATCTTGCGATGTTCCAAGTTTTGAGGTCAAAACCGCCATTTCCCGCCAAAACATTTTTCATTCCCACCAGAAGCAGTTCCAATTAACGAGTTCACACATGTCACGTGGTTTGGGCACTCCATCCATTGCATATAAACGTCATCACAAGTTGTTACTCAAAAAATTTGTCCAAGTGCCTACCTCAGAATCTCGAGTAGGGCGGCTACTGCTGAGGGATTAAAACGAATTAAGATGTTCAATCGCCATAAAGCTATCATTTAGTTTTCCAGTTGCCTTCCACCATAGCGGATGAAACTCAAGGTTCACCTTCCTCAAGATGATGATCGCCTTACTCCTAAAAAAATACCCTTAGTGAGCCTAGCCACACCCTACCAATTGGCTGGCACAACACGATTTGGAAGTTCCCAACTTCAAATGATAATCTTTATCTCTTATGGCAAAGTTGATTACTTTGTTAGTATGAAGATAAAACTGTTGCATAGACCATTCTGAAAGGACCCATCTTAACAAGATTCTTTCTTCTCACGCGCCTTTACAATTGCGAAAAACTTTCATATGGCATTCTTCTATATCAGTTCGATATCTAGGGATCTCCTCCATACTTAGCCGTTCGAGGATCCGCCGAGGTTTCTATACAGGCTCTCCCTTCTCCAACTATAAAAGGTTGCTCCCCCATCATTCAAATGGTATGGCCTAAAACTTGTTTAATTATGAGAGCCTGGTGCTTTACCTATTTTATTCCGCCTTGGTTTGATCTACGTCGGAGGGGTTTTGAGCATTTCACCCTGGCTGGGGATAACGTTTGTTACCTACTTGCCATAGGTCTCCAAGTTGTACCGAAGGTCCATAACCGAGTGTGTGAAAGAGCAACTTTGGCTATTGGTTACTCGTTTCAAAATTTCGGACCATAATAGTTTCTTTGGGAAGGCACCTTGCCTTACCTATTTCTCCTCTATTGTCTTCCATTATGTCTCTTCCTTCCTCTATAGACTTTGCTAGTACTACACCATGTGGTTACAAACAATCACAAGATCACCAAACCCATTGCAAAGGGGAGTGGTAGGCAATGTGGGTAGTTAATAAGAGTAAGATCAATTTTAGCGAGTGGCCATGGAGGTTGGTTGGATAGTATCGTGGTAGCCATGGATGAATCATTAGTGCAGTGGGCGACAGCTATGGAGGAAGGAAGAGAGAGATAAGGAAAGATAGAGGCTAGAAGAGAGGAGAAAAATGTGCTCAGAAGTGGAGCAGTGCGGCTAGAGTTCTTAACTATTAATGGAAAAGAAAAGGAATAAGGACAGTATACTGAGAATTATTAAGGTTTACTAATAATTATTATGTGGCATTATGTATGAGAGGGTTTGTTTAATGAATTAACAGATTCAACCAATGATTAGAATTCTAGGTCTAAAATATTGGAAAATCCATTTCCACTACTATTACGGATGTTTGTGTCAGGGGGTAACTGAGTAATATAATTTTATCAAGTTCTAATTAAAATTTGATATTTTCTCTATGAGGTCCTATTAACTACGAACTTAGTGGAAGATAATTCCTATAATGATACGGGGGAAAATATCAGGAGAAATGTTATGGAAATCTCGCCCAATCACCACCACATACCAGCTGGCACTCACTATAGAGTCGCCTCGAGGTGTGTCTAATCCATAGGGATCTCCAATGCTTAGGATATGCTACTTCTATCCATTCGCTTTTTGACTGAAGTAAAGAAACTTAGCCTAGTCATAACCGTCTCAAGGATCAACCTCCACTCGAAATTAATATCTTATACATGGGATAAAAACTACCCCTATGTATTCGCAATTCTCTCCTCCACAGACCTATGATTGCGGGATATTCTCTAGATGGATGTCCATATCTGGTTTAAATATCCTATGCCTCCAGGATATACTTCCATACGCATTCGTTTTGAAGATCTCAGCGTGATCTCACACGGTTCTCCATTATTCACTTATAATTTTTTAAATGTCCCTTTCCATTACAAAAAGGTCGCTCAACACTGAATATTAGTTTCTATGTGCCATTTTTTTCGTTAATCACCCTTCTCTGATTCACATCAACGCCGAGGGGTTTTTTGAGTGGCCTCTACCCCAGTTGTTTTACCTCTTATTTCTTGCTGTGCAGGTCCATCTTGTTGCCGAGGCCCAGCGCCAAGACAAAGGAGCAATATTGACTGTTGATTGTCTCACACCAGACTTTTTTTACTATAACAGTTTAGTGTTGTCTGTAGACAATAGTTCTTGACTTTCTATGTACCATGGTATCCGTTATTTACCCAGACCAAGTGCCATAGCCTTCTTATAACAAATCTCGTCCATGGCCAAAACCAGCCAAGCTCTAGATCTAAAAAAAGGGCTTCCACCGTGAAATGCATAGGATGGCTAAGTAGATGAGAGTCATGAATGAGAATAATGCCCGCTTAATATAGCTCCTCGTTGGGGCCAATCCACACTTTCGGTTGCACCTCTCATTCCGATATTGAGCAATTCACTACTCTCATTGCGCGAGAGATGACCATTCCCAGAACAACCATGCCTAGTCGAGTGCGAGAGAGCCGTCGGTCGCCAAGTCCTCCCTGACATAAAGTAAGCTCACCTTCGTCGGAACCAAATCATCCAGCAAACTCCAAGAGTAGATGGCGAGAGGTTAAGAGAGTAAATCCCCTCGCAGAAATGATCAGACTAGGTGCTGGAACATTCCACCTCTCCAAAGATCTGAGATCTAGGTGCCCGCCTTGATGCCTCAACACTGGGGCAGGCCACGCTAATAACAGTGGATACTCTAATCAAGAAAGACTGAACCACGTCACGGAAAGAATATTGAGAGCGGGTTCTTCCAAGTTTAAGCTACCTACCCAGCTCGGAATCTATGAGGGAAGACGGATCCTATAGATCATCTAGATTTATACAACATCCTGATGTCTCTCTGGGTTGTTCGGATGAAGTAATGTTGCAGGTTTTTTAGACCCACTCTAAGGGGTTGGCAAGATCAGAGGTTCAGAGATAGCTGCCTCTTGGATCCATAGACTCATTTGGTAACCTTGAGCCGGATTTTCGTCGCCAACTCATGAGCTACGAAATAGGCAGAAAGAAAGAGCACTCCCCACCTTCTTCACCATTCACCAAAAGAAAATAGGAGGACTTGAAAGATACGTGAAAATGGTTAATCAGGTCGATTGGAAGTTAACGATCCCAGTGATAAAGTGGGATCATGGCTATGATAGAAGAACTATGGACCTGGTCCTTGTTTGACTCCTTGTCCAAGAATGCTCTCCGAAACTCTATTCCCTCTCTAGAGCAAAGCGACAAATACCATAGCCGCAGAAGGAATTAGTGAAGCCAAGAGCAAAGCGATGAAAGGAGGGATGATCACAAGAGAAAGGAACCTGGACACAGCGATCAATTACAGTGGAATTGAGACAAGAAGCAAGAGGCCCGACAAAAGATTCAAATGAACTAATGAAAAGCGTCCCCAGACTCCACCTCGCCGCCCAGACTTTATTTTGCCTCCCTCAATGCTCCCATCGCCCAAGTGCTCACCAGAAATCAAAAACAGAGGAGTTTGTAGTAGCCCAAAAAAAGTAAGACTGGCCCCCCCCAAAAGAGAAAATTGGAACAAGTATTGGAATTCCACTAAGACAGGGCATAACACAGAAGACATGCTCCAACTAAAGAACAGGATAAAAACCGACTTTAGAAGGGGTATGAGAAAAATATGTCGTAATCGCCCATCTCCCGACTCTCTAGAAAGGAGATATAGTGACAATAGACTGGACCGCGGGAGATATACAGGTGATCATGGTGGATTCAGATCCGTGGATGTTCGTGATCTTGTCCAGGAAGAGGATGTAAGAAATCCTCATATCAGGCTGAAGAAAGAAGAAATCTATACCTTTCCTCGCCAGTTTGTCGATGCCACCCACCAATTACCTTCAACAACTGATGATCTGAGAGGTTTGCACCTTCCTCATAATGATGCCCTTTGGTTGTTTCAGCTTGTCATCGCCAACTTCAACATTCAGGATCTTAGTTGACAACCACGGAGTTCGGCAGACATCTTATTCATCTGCATTTGATAAGATTGAAGAGTGTTGGATAAGCTGCAATCCTTTCCATATTCTCTAAGTTGGATTGGAGGAAATCAGCCGTACCCACTAGGTGGATCAAGTACCAATACCTTGGGGACGAACAGCACCAGATCACTATTTGGAAGGACTTCATCATGGTAGATTAGATTGCCCTTCACCCTTACAATTGTGATTTAGGTCGACCAACTTAGGAAATCAAGGCGATCACATCAACCTACAAGAGTGGGCAAGGTGAGGGGCGATCAAAAAAGTGGCCATGGCAATATTTTATTTTGGCAATGAAAGATCGAAACCTCCAAAGCCCCGAGCGCCCCCAATAACAATTATAGATCATGGATGACGAGATGTAGTACTAAGAACGAGGTGGAACAGATTACCCTGACAGACCCCAGGGAAACCGAAAAACACAAATCCCTTGAAGAAGTTGCTCCAATCTTCATCTACCCAAATACCATGTGATCGCCATGTTATGACGGTACTAAACTTATCGACGAGCTGCGTTTCTGCCTTGAAAAAAGAAAATTTGAGGTCTTCGCCTGGTTTTGCGGGCGATGTCCCTGGGCATTGATCCCCAGGTGCCACACACAAGTTATTCACCAACCCCGAGCATTCCCCAATATGCCTTTCTTAAAACCAAGAAGAAAGTTCGCTCTGGAGTGCCTAAAAGTCATCGAGGAGGACGTAGCTAAGCTCATCAAAGCCAATGTCGTCCGGAAAAGCCCACTACCCAGATTGACTTGCCAATGTTATTCATCGCCTCTAAGAGAAAAGGGAAAAGTGGGAGTATGTGTAGATTTCACCGATCTCACAAAGCTTACCCCAAAAGACAATTTTTCTTGCCCAATGAACCTAATCATTGATGCCAATTCAAGTATGACTCCTGAGTTTTATGGACGCTTCTAAGATTATCACCAGATCAAAATATACCTAACCAAATGTGGAGAAGACGTAGTTTATCATAGAACAAGGGCTATATTATGACAAGTCATGCCATTTGAGTAAAAAGACATGCTGAGGCAACATATCAGAGATTGGTGAATAAGATGTTCAAGGAACATGATGGGAAGACATGAAAATATATATAGATTACATGTAGTCAAGAGCTTAAACGCAGCCGATCACATTGCCCACCGGGAGGAAGCGTCTTCCGAGTCCACGAACACAAAATGATTGTTAAAATCCTTCCGGAGTGCATTTTTTGGGTCTCATTCTTGTAATATCCCGACTCTTAATTAATATAGTTATTTCAAAATAAAAACTTTTGTAATTTAATTCGTTATGGGCTTAAATACAGAATTAGTAACTTTTGGATTAAAATTAAGAGAATATTTAAATATAAAGTAATTACTTAAAAAGTTGGAAGGGCTAAAGTGCAATTTTATAATTAAAACGGGCAGAACTCCCGTTATGCGCGCCGAATAAAGAAAAGGAAAAAGGAAAAAGAATAAAGAGAAAAAAGAAAAAAGAATGTGATGATAATGTTGAAATGATTGGTTTGGGAAAAATGAATGGTGGTTTATATGGTGTAATAAAGAGAAAAGGGAGAGAAGACCTGAGAAAGCGGAGAGAGAGAAAGGAATGAGAGAGAAAGAGAAGGGAAGACAAAAGAGAGAAATCAGCCAAGGGAAGAGAAAGAGAAAATTTATGAGGTAAATTCAAATTCTTTATCCACTTCTTTGCTAAATTCTGATATGTTGGAATCTATTATGCCCACTTATGTTTAGTGTAAATATCTGTAACAAAGATATCCCAAAAATTTTATCATTTGAAATCTTTTCTGGAATCAAAATTTCGTTAGGCATTGAAATACGATTTTTACTCACCGGATCAGCAGTAGTATTTTGGAAACAACTCTCTCATCCGATATCCGTTTGATTTGATTCAAGTTGCATTATGAAAGAGAGTTTTAAATATCTACAAGGTTTCGTGTGAAATACAATATTTTTAGTTTCAAGGTTTTTAAAAGGCGAAACAGCTTGAAAAGTACGAGTAGAAAAAACTGAATTAAGTTATGTTTTTGATTTTGAACCCACCTGTCGGTATTTTAGCCATAACCTTCGTCATACGAAACATTTTTTTAGCTGATCAATGCGAAGAATAGTATTTAAATACCTACGAGTTTATGCTGAAATAATATATTTAAATCGAACTTTAAAATGGCCTCAAACACGACTGAAAGTTGAGTAGAAAAAACTGAGTTTCGTTAGGTTGTTATTCCAAACTCATTGCGGTATTTTTAGCCATAACTTCTTTCATACGAAAATATTTTTCGGTGATTTCAAGTGTCGATAATAGCTATTTTAAATACCTACAAGTTATATGAAATAATAGTTTCAAATTTGAATTTAAATGCCCAAAACAGACTTTGCAAGTCCGAACAGAAAAAATGGAATTCTTAATTTTTCAGTTTGCGAAGTTGAAAAAACTTTTTAACTAGTTTAGGCTTTACAAAGTTATTTTTTAAATAACCAAAACATGTATGGTTAGCATGTATTTGAAAAATAACCTAGTCCCTAGTAAATACTTAAGTAAAGATTTACTCGTAATTTGTCAACAAATGAAATGTATGGTTCGATCCGACTAGCCTAACGGAACGACGAACGAGATTAACACAATTTTAAGCAAGCAAGTAAGTAATCTAATCTCTAATAGAGTAATTACGTTTTATGCTATTGATATATGTACGAACTTAGGTTATGGTATGCAAATAAATCCATGGCTTAGATGAGAATATTTTGAAAAGATTTTTGTATGTATATGCCTATGTACCATCAGTTTCTACCTTTCGGGAGGGAGGTTACTCGGCCGCATGCCCCGAACAAGGGGGTGTGAGAAATCACGTTATCAAACCCGACTAAGGGACGGGAGGCATAGTGCATAGGTATGTTTTAAAGAATTATGTTGACTCGGATATAGTCAAAATAAGTACAAGCAATGAATTTTGAACAAGTTATTGCGAAAGATTAACGTTTTACTTTTCCACGCTATGTATATTATATGCATCTACCATGATATTTTTATGTTTTGAAAATGTATGATAAACCTATGTTAGATGATTATGGTTTACGATAAGTAAATGTGCTAGAAAATATTATTTTTTACAATATTTCAAGGTGCTAAAGGAAAGCAAGTGGAGTAAAGTATTAGAACCAATGTTATGTAATAAGAACAACGAATTATGTAGTATAGTCCGCGACTAGAAAGTTCGATGGCTTTGACTATGAGATGTATGGGCATGGATTTCAAATGGAATGAATTTAATATTGAGTTTTTGACTCCAAAAATAATTTTAGATGTTTCGCTTCCGCACACGCAAAGTTTTAAAGAAAAGCAACAAAAAGTTTTTAAAGAAAAAATCAGAGGACGACGCTTGAGCATCGTGGACCAGTGGGGGGGGGTCGGGCGGTCGTTGAAAATTCCTTGGATTTTGTCAGTAACCAAACGTGGAATTAAGGCAATAACCCGATAGAATTAGATCAAGCTCTCAGATACGCTCACCTAAAAATATCCGTGAGGTTTGTAGTAGTTGACCAGGGGTAACTACCCTTAATAGGTTCGTCTCCAAAATCAGCTAACAAACGTTCTTCCATCTTCAGGATCCTAAGGAAAAGTAAAAACTTCCAATGGAACGAGAATTTGAAACAGTATTTCAACAGCTCAAGGAGTATCTCGGGCTCGCACCATTGCATGCTGTTTCTACTATGAGCGAAGACTATTCTTTATACCTGTCCATCTTGCAATGCAGTAAGTGCCGTGCTTATTTCAGAAAGAGACCGAGTCAAAATGGTTTATTTATATTATTTAGCAAAGTCCTGATTTGAAACGGATCGTGGATATTTAAAAATTAAAAAGCTCCCTATGCCTTTATGATCGCACGCTAGAAAACTTCGCCATTATTTTCAAGCTATCCATTGCTGTAGAACTGATTCAACGTAAAGCAAAGTCTCCAATGACCAGACACCTCGAGGAGACTCTGAAATGGGTCCTATCGAAACTGAGTGAATACAATCCAATTACAGGCCAATGAATGGCAATAAAAGCCCAAGTCTTAGCTGATTCGTGGCTTAAATCCACAGCATGAACGCTCAAGAACCAGAAAGGACTCCTTCCCAAAGTGGAAACCCCAAAGGAGCAAAGTTTAGACGAGGATCTCACTAGATGGATGTTCTTCGTAGATGGATCTTCCAATACATGGACGTGGGTGCAAGGACTTCTTATCAAACCCCTTCACGTGAGGCAAATGGGTACGACATACGAATGGGTTTTTTAATTTTTTAAAAAAAAAAAGGGGGGGGGCCACCAATAACGAAGCCAAGTTTTACAAAACTCTTATCACCGGTCTCCGAGTGGCAAGACCGAACTCGGGGTGTGGATTCCCAGGACACCTTTAGTGTTAGTGATTCCCAACTGTTAGTTAACCAAGTCCAAGAGGACTACCTCACCACGAATACTAGGAATGGTGTGGGCCTACTTAAATCAGGTAAAAATTGTTTCAACTGAAGATCAGGGATTTCAAAAATTGCAAATCCCTAGAGAAGAAACAAGAAGGCAGTTGCTTTGGCTAACTTTGCCTCAGCCCTTGAGTCATCTCAGATAGATTATAGCAGTTCCTAGTCAACCCAAGAATTGAAAGGTCGCCAAATAGTCTTCAAGTGGAAGAGGGCACGCCATGGATAACGAAACTTTTATGTATCTCCAGGATGGACAGACCGCAAGACAAACTCCGAAGCTCACCTAATCCAATATAGGTCTATAAGATTTGGCAATCCTCAATATAATATTATATAAACGATCTTTTCAGGGCCTTCTCTGAGATGTCTTCGAAACCTGAAAAAAGGGGAGTTATGTGATGTGAACAGATTCAAAAAGGAATTTGCTGGGGGGGAATCATTCTGGGGGCGGAGGTCATTCAGCAAGGAAAAGAAATTCGCCAAGGATATTTTTAGGCCAAATATGAAACGACGGATCCAGCATATATATAATAAAAATGCGATAATGCATATAAAATTTGCCCCCGTTAGCATCATTCCCATCCCGAGATGGTGCCATAACCAGACCTTGGCCCTTGCTCAGTGGGGCATAGACATACTCGGTCCTCTGCCCCCAAGTTTCTCTACAAAAGGAAGTCTGATCAGTTACCATAGACTTTTTACCCAAATGGATAGAAGCTCAACCTCTCACCAAAATCATGAGAAAAACACCAGATATTTCCTATGGAAGCACCGTCATTGTAGATTTGGGATTCCAAAAAATTATCATCTCGGACAATGCAAGGCAGCGACAATGGACAAATTTAAATTATTTTTGCTCGGTGCTCTCGCATCTCTCATTCATTTCCTCGCCTAGTCTCCTAAGCAAATGGACAAGTAGAAGTCACCAACCAAACCATCTTGAGGAATCTGAAGCGAGCTTAGCAAGATCGAAGAGCGAAATAGGTAGAAGAACTACCAAGAATGACTTTGGGCATTATCATACAATGAGTGGAATCCCTACGGAGCGAGACGCCGTACTCCATGGTCTTTGAACAGAAGTAGATATTACCTGGGAGATAGGGATGCCGAGTTTAGGACCTCAAAAATTTCAAACAAGGGGACAATGAAATTGAGTTTTAAAGACTCAACCGCGACCTCCTCTAATAAAAAGAGGGAAAGGGCCAACTACGCCAAGCAACTTATAAATGTCAGGTTGCCAAGTATTATAATCAGAGGTTAAGCACCGATCCTTCCTTACCTGTGGACAGGGTTTTGAAAAAAAATACACCCTATCCACTAAGGAACCAAATGCGGGAAGGTCCGTTTACATGGGAAGGCCCCTACAAAGTCATAAAGATATTCCAAGACGCGGAACCCTATGGGCTGGAAGACATGAGTGGAAAAGCACTCCCTCACCCCTGGAATGCCAACATTTGAAGAATTTTATCAATAATGCATTTGGTCGCCGTGGTTATGATCACGAAAAAGATCATTTATTTGTATTTGATTTGTTATCATTATAAAAATTTCTCCAAAGGTCGAGTTGTCGCCATTATTTGCAGTAATTCTTATTTGCCCATTGGGATGTTGCCAAATACCAAGAACGCCCATTCATTACTTACATGATAAGTGCCTTGGGTCGCCATAGTAGATGTCGTCAATACCAAGATACACCCATTCACACTACATGTTAAGGCGTCTTGGCGCTGTTGTGGATGTCGCCAATACCAAAATGGCTGGATTGAAGTCTATGTTCGCCTAATAATTTTGTTTCAAGTCTACCTCGCAATTTAGTCAAAAACTTCACGTAATTAGAAGTTGATATTAAGTTCACCCAAAATTAAAAAGTTGCCTAGCCATTATTCTGAAAAATTATGATCGCCATTATAAAGAATGCCTATTTCATTATGGATATGATAAGGCATCGATCGCTAGTTTGGACATCGCCATCATTTAGAAAATGCCTATTCTTATGATATGATTAAAGCATCTTGATCACCAGTGTTGACATCGCCAGTGTGGATTCGCCACTATTAAAAAAGTGTATAGCCATACTAAAAATATAGGTCATCTTGATCGCCATTTAGGAAATCCATCTTAAATTATTACTTCGCTTTATAAAAAAATTCTGATGCCTAGAAACTTTAATGGTCACCGATTTTATCTCGCCTTATGTCAAAGTTTTCATTCACCAAATCATGATAACATTTGTTCCGGGATCACCATCACAAAGCCAAACAAAAAAGATAACAGGAAAAGAATTTCATTCTTTTGAAGTACAAGATTGAAGGTCCGCCGTATACAAAAAACACAAAAAAATTTAACAAATTAAGGAGTGATGGTGACTTCGCCTTTATTATCCTCTCCTTCCGCTTGCATTAGCCGCTGCCTCCTCCTCGGTCAAATCAGCTCCATCTCAGCTAGCCAAAGTCGACGCCGAGCGAGGTTGGGATGCTGGTGACGAAGCTGCCTCTTGCAGAATTCAAAACCCGCGCTAAAATAAGTAGCAGCGGAATTTATTACGTCCTAGAACATACATCTGAAAAATACTTAAATTTGCTAGTAAGCTCAGCACCTCAGCCTCCAATCGGACACTGGGGCACTCGACATAATTGAGGCCCCAGTACCTAGGTTGTCGCCCGAATATGGTATGAAGTGGAGGGGGTCCCCAGCGTCGACATTCGCCACAACCGCATTGATCGCCCCCTTGTTGGACTTGGTCCTCTTGGGTGGGTAGGTGGGCAACATGGCTCCTTGACCTTTGAATCGTCCACTCAAACCCTCCTTTGTGACAGGGTCGTGGACGTATCCAGAGGTCCTTTCTCTGGGATGAGGATCCCCTGCAAGGGGGGGGTTAGGACGGTCGCCGCCGAGCTCGCGTCCTTGGTCTGGCCTTATTCTCTTTAGCCTTTTTGGGCAAAGTGGATAGGATGATCTGTGATGACATAGCGGTATAGAGAAAAACGGATGTTAGATCACATATGTGAAGTTAAAATGATTGGTTGGTTTTTAAGAAAATACCATCAGATATAAGCTCGAGAAAGCGTCCCAAAATCTGACAGAGACTAGAGACTCTAATTCGTATCTGAAGCAGAAGCTCGAACCACCAAGGAAGAGATTCAAAAAGGGATCTGGAATTTCCCCCTGAAGTCACTAAGCAAAGTCAAGTCAGGGGTCTAAAGACCCAACCCATTTATACCGTGGGTCCACCTTTAACACAGAGGGTGTTATCGGACCAGCCAGTGGCAACCCGCTACTAAGCCTTACTACTTACCTAGTTTAGGAAATTTTCCTATTATCAAGACAAATAAATATACGAAAGCGTATTAAATTATCAGAACTAAGATGTCATACAAAAATTATAAAAATATTTTACAAATTAACAATACAATTTTTATCCATAATGTGGTTACAACTTTTAACAAAACTAAACATTCAAATTAATAATTCCTTTATAACTGATTTCAGAGATAGGCCTTCCACAATCAACGCTAGGGTCACCCACCTTCAATTGTGTTCCACTTCATTCTCATTGACCGGAAATACTACTACGAATACGTCTTAAGCACTAGGCTCCGTGTGAGTCAGTTATATAAACTACAGTGCCATGAAAAATACACAAATTCATTTTTTACTATTTACTTAAAAATATTTCTCTTTTGTCAATCCTTTTATTTCACCCATTGGCTATCTAGGGCCAAATTTCATTGATATATATCAAAATATTAAATCATATGATTGACAACTTGCGACACACATTCCGTTCACGACCACCATTAATTAGGGAGCGACCCCATAATATAAATGGCATGAATATCCTAAATCATCTGGCAATGATCTCCTTATTATATCACATCCGCATATTCTTTTCCTCTAGCGTCGGGGCACCATTAGAACCAGTGTCGTCTAAAAATTATACTTTCACAAAATATTCCTTTTTCATTTTATGGCATAAATGAAAACATAGCATGCTTTTAAAATAAAATATAAGATTTAAACATACAACAATGCTATCATATTCAAATATTTTTAAGTAGGTAAACATAACAAAAGACCACCTTAAGCAATTCTACGCCCTTCCGTATTCACTCGTAAGCTAACGTTCCTCGAATTGGGATCCTACATTTTAATATACAGTCGTTAGATTTAATAGTCGTGACTATGAATAATACACTAAACTTTATAATTTTCTAGGTCAGCAATCATAATAGTCAAACTTAAGGTTCCTGCACCTTAATTATTTAAATCGTGAGTCGGGTATATGATTTTTTTTATAAATTCCTCAATACTAATTGACTATGAAACGTTTACACAACATATTAGACCCACATATATGTATCTACGTATAAAACGATTAGTATTTTCTAATCTATATAACTATTTTTAAAAATTATTCTAAAGACTTCAGTTTCTACACATAATTTCTTTGTTAGTAACTCAGTGAATTTGTTTTGAGCATTTATTTTTTTTTTTTTTTTTTTTTTTTTTTTTTTTTTTTTTTTTTTTCCACTTGTCATTAAATTCAAACATAATAATTGATAACTAGGACATATATATATCATTATATGGAAATATTCAAAGTTCTCAATGAATGTAAATATTTTCTAAAATTCGTAAATTTTCTGTTCAAATATTTTCTCAGTTTTAAAAATTTATATTGAGGTTAATTTAAATTTTTAAATTCTAAATTTGAAATAAAGTTTAAATAAAGGTTATAATAAATTTAAATATCTTTCTAACTCAACTAAAAGAGTAATTCAGACTTCATATGAGAAAGTTTATGATTTTTGAAATTACAAATCTATTTCCAGTGAGACAATAAACTTCTGAATTATGCGATTTTAATTTTTAAAAATACGTATTAAATATAATATTTTGGGTATTGAAGGGTTAGATTATGATAAAAGTATTTTTAAGAATATAGTTAAAATAGAATAAAGATTAAAGAAATAGAAAGGATTTAGATTTTTTCCCACCAATAGGAATATCAGAGGTTTCGATTGATCCTTCTTTATTCTTTTTTTTTCTTTTCTATTTTTTCTGAACTCTCTCTCTCGCTGTATTCCTCTCTTTTCTTAAGAGTTTCCTTCTCTCTTAGCCTTTCTCCGTTATCCCTCTCTTTCTCTCGTTCTCTATTCTCTCTTTCATTTCTTCTTATAAACATAAAAACTTCATTGCAGTCATCATACACCACATGCAACTCACACCACATACACACTCACACCCCACACACTGCACTACACTCAATCGCTGGCTGTCCACCGAAAGCAAAATATTCTGTCTCCCATATTTTTTTTTTTTTTTTTTTTTTTTTTTTTTTTTTTTTTTTTTTGTTTTTTTTTTTTTTTTTTTTTTTTTTGCCAATTTACTCCATTAATTAAGTTTTGTCCCTTCCCATCTCAATTTTGATGCCTCTTTTAAATTTTATCTCGCAAGTTTTAGAATTTTCAGTTAACCCCAAAAAGTTGCTATAGTGACTTAAATTAATATAAAAATTTTATTCTCTAATAAGGTTAAAGATAATTACGGATTGGGGTATTACATTTCTCCCAACCTTAGAAAGTTTGTCCTCCAAACTATCTTACATCGTCTCTATCATTGACTAATCATGTTCTGACTCAAACTAGATCAATATTAATAATTCAATCACTAGTTAATAACAAGGCAGAAATGTTAAAGTTATACTTGCCGAAAAAAGGTTCGGGTATCTGCTGCATGTCACTTCTTTCTCCCAGGTGGCTTCTCCCGTTGACTGATTCTCCCACCAGACTTTGACAAAGGAATAGTTTTGCTTCTAAGCGATTTACTTGGGTCCATGATTCGCATGGCGTTCTTCGTATGTTAAATTCTTTTCTAAACTCACGGAGGTGGGTTCCCAACACGTGAGTTGAGTCCTGCCAATGTACTTCATAAGCAGGATATATGAAAAATGTCATGAACATTTGCGAGTTCTGGGTTAAGGGCAAGCATATACAACTTGCGTCATATCTTCTCAAGAATTTCAAAATAGTCCAACAAACGTGGATTAGTTTTCCCCTCTTCCGAAATTTATAACTCCCTTCATTGGTGAGATTTTAAAAATACCCAATTGCTTTTTTGAAAATCCAGTCTCTTCTATTTGCATCTGCATACTCTTTTGTCAATCTTGTGCAATTTCAAAACTTCTATTGAATCACCTTGATCTTTCTGTAGTCTCCAAACAATATCCGACCGGATTTCTGTCTTCCAATCTTTGTCAACAAGATGGTGACTTGCATTTCTGCCTATAACGCCTCGAAAGGTGCCATCTGCCAATCTCGTCTGGTACTATTATTGTAGGTGAATCCGCCAACGGAAGATGTTCTCCCAGTTGCCTTGGAATCCCATTGCGCATGCTGTAATAAATCTTCTAGCGTCTGTATAGTCCTTTCCGTTGTCCATAGTTGAGGTGTGAAAACGGTGCTTAAAATTCAATGTCGTCCCTATCCCACTATGTACTGATTTCTAGAATTCGATACGAATCTTGGATCTCGATCCGATGTGATTGATACTGGAGGCTCCATGCGAGTCTGTTTACAATTGCCTTCATGTAAATAGCCGCCATTTGATTCCATCGGGGTGTATTATGATTGAAAAAAATGCGCCGTTCTTTGTCAAACGATCGACTATGACCCAAATTAAATTGTTGCCCTTTACTGTACGTAGGAAATCGAATAAGTAGTCAATTGTGATGGTCTTCCCATTTTCATTTTGATATCGGCAGTGATTGAAGTAGTCCACTGGCTTTTGACGTATTGCCTTAATCTGTTGATTTGTAAAACATCGGTCGACCTATTCCTTGATGTCTCGCTTCAGCCCATCCACCAATACATATTTTCAAATCTGGTACATCTTCATCATTCCCGGGTGAATCGCCCATTTTGACTTATTGTCCTCGTCCATTATCTGACCTTGATATCAAAAACGTCGGGCACGTTATTCTATTCTGAAATTGAGGACACATCTATCATTCTTGAAACTACGAATTGGTTCCGTTGCGTTTGTCATGAATCTTTTGAATTTGGGATCCTCCATCTGTTTGAGGTTGATTTCCTCTAAAATTGCTGGCTCCGCAACGATTGCTACCCATAGACCTTTTAACTCCAGCCGAGTTGATCACTTCCAACTCTAATTCTTCCAGCTTCTTTGTGTAAATACCGTGTTAATGTAATAAGCACATCCAGCTTTCCCGTGCCTTTCCGACTCAGAATGTTGCTACAACATTTGCCTTCCCGGGAGAGGATGAGTATTGAATGTGATTGTCATAATCCTTCATCGCTCCAAACATCTTTGTTGTCTAAGATTTAACTCTTTTTATGTATAAATGTACTTCAAACTTTTATGATCAGTGTAGACTTGCATTTTACTCCATACAAATAAATATCGCCACAATTCTTCAAAGAAAAGATAACTGACTGCTAATTCGAGGTCGTGAGTAGGATAGTTGTTATCGTGTGACTCAACTGCCCTAGAAGCATATGCAAATTAACTCTCCCAATTTGCATTCAAACCACATCCCAACCCTTGATTGTGACACACACTGTAGATGAAAAATCCTTTCGTGCCTTCGGTATTCTTAGTCTAGGACAAAAGTATCGGTTGCGCATTTTTGTCAGCTCTTCTTCAGTTCATGGAAAAACTCTGTTGTAGTTTTTGTTCAAACGAACGGATTCTTTCTTGCAAGCAACTCGTTTCATGGTACTGCAATTTTTGAAAAATATTGCACAAATTCTTCATAATATCAGCAGTTCCAAAAAAACTTCGAACCTCAAACACCCGTCTTAGGTTACGGCCAATCTATGATTGCCTTAATCTTTTATGTTATCAACTGAGATCCATCCTTCTTAATAATATGCCCAAAAATACACATTATTTAGCCAAAATTCGCACTTCTTGAATTTGGCTACAGCTTCTGGTCTTTCAATGTCTGCAATACTATCTTTAAGTGTCCGCATGCTGATCCTCACTCTTTGAATAAATAAGGATGTCGTCAATGAAAACATCACAAACTCATTAAATAATTCTTGGAAAATCATGTATTTAGATCCATTTTAAATTGCTGTATGCATGTTGGTCCTCCAAATGCGCATACTTAAGGAAAAAAAAAAAACATCATAGTGTCCATATCGAGTCCAAGAAAGCTATCTTCTCAATGTCTCTGACTTCACCTTGAGTGATGGTAGCCAGAACACCAAATTGATCTTTGAAAATCTCGAGCCCTTGTAGTGGTCCAATTTAAATCATCAATTCTTGGTAACGGATATTGGTTTCTAATGTAAACTTTATTCAACTAGCGGTAGTTATGCACAGCTGCATCGTCCCATCTGTAGTTTTTCACAATGAGACGGTGCCCCCACGAATACGAACTCGTTTGCATGAACCCCTTGTCCGCAATTCTTGCAATTGTATCTTTAACTCCTCAAACCCCACAGGAGCCATGCGGGTATGGTGCTTTAGAAAATTGGATGAGTTCGGCGGGACCTCAATGGTAAATCAATCTCTCTACTCACAGGCATTTCATGATAACTCCTTAGGAAATACCTCAGGAAAACTCACAAACTATAGGAATAATCTGTCAGGATAAGCTTTCTGCCGAAGACATTCAACACTACATAAGTATCCCAACAACCCTTTCACAAGAGTCATGAGCACAAGCCATAGACAACAAAAATAGGGGCGAATGGTTACCCTCTCTCCATCAAATTGAACTTTTTTCTGTCCCGTTCATAACGGTTTAACATTTATCTGGATAAAGAGTGAGCCCCATTCTGATAACCAATCCATTCCAATTATAATCAAAATGTCCTATTTCCAACGGTATTAAATCCGTAGGTATAATTGTAGTTACATACAGATATCCGGCCAATCTCTATAACTGGTTGAGCAACAATTGCCCTTATCGTGGGTTATGACACCATTAATTCATACCTAGTGATTCAGGTTCTTATTTAATTTCTAGCAAACGTGTCGACACAAATGTAGTAAAAGATCCCGTGTCACATTAAACGTAAGCAAGTAAGGAGCAGATGAGATGTTACCTGCAACTAAATTTCATATTCTCGCAGCGCCAGGCATAAGTGCAAAAAAACCTTGTCCCTGCCTTGGTCATTCCATGCCCCCCCAATTCCCTTGTACCCTGGCGCTTCCCTACTGGTCTTGCATTTATTCTTCCTTGATTTTCCCTCGGTACTATTGCCTAGTCCTCAGGCTTCGGATATTTATTTGAGATGACCTACTTCATTGCAATGAAAACATATGATAGTAGGCCTATTTCTCAGCATTTCCGGAATGATTCCTTTCCCACATGTTGGGCACGTCGGTATTGCCCTCTCTAATTTTCCCTGATTTCTCCAATTTTGATCTGCCTTTTGATCTTTTATGTCCACTCGGCCCTCGTTATTGAAAACTCTATTCCTCTATAGTACAAAGTATTTCATCTTCTCCATTTCATTCCTGCTCCACTATAATGTTACGGTCCAAGCATCAACATATGTTGGGCAATAAAATGTTCGTATCACCTTGATTTCATATCATAGTCCACTCTTCAAACTCCATGCTCTCATATCGTCTGCAACGAAATGTGGTGTCAATACTCGCCAAGTTTTGAATACTTTCTCGTCTACGCAATAGTATCCCATTTGCTTCAGTTGCTCAAATCTGCACACTTCGGTTTTAATGCCTCGGGCACATACCTTTATCTTGAAAATGACTTTAAACCGAGCCCAGTCCATTGGCCGGCTCCCTTCACTCCTGTAAATTCCACCATCTATTGGCTTGGACCTGCTTTAAGGTACGAGATAATCTCCAATTTTTTCTTGTTCACCACACTTTAACAGCAGAAATTCTTCTCCATTTTTAATAGCCAGTTGTTGGCTGATCGGGGATCCATCTCTCTTACTAAAGTTGACAGTGTAAGTTTCAAAAATATTTTACTACGGCAACATTTTTAGATGGTATGCAGGCTTTTATATTTCTTCCACCGTATTTGACGTTTCCCTTGATTTGAATTTTCTCCGCCATTAGAGTATTGATCATTGTTTGTGTGTGGTCGCGGGAGGGGGGCGGGGGGCGGTAGATGTTTGTGTGTAGTAGTTGCTATGAGTAGCCTTGCTCCGACTAATGTTTGATCATATCTCTTAATTATCCATTTGGGTATTCACCTGATTTTTCCTTATCCGTGCGATCGAGTATAACCATCTGGTATAACTTATAGATGGGTATTCGACACATATTACATATGGTACATAATATATGCACTTAAACATATTCTTGATTTAAACAATTCTCACACCAAAGCCATCTATGACGATATGAACAAACTAGCTATTTGTCTTGAAGTTGCGTTCGGTCAAACGCTATCAAAAAGACATCCAATTCTCCACTCGACAAAAGATCATGATATTGTCCACAAGAGTTATTATGTAATAATGTGTTTTAATATAACTACCGTGTAGATACCTAGTCAACCTCTGGGTTTAGTCAATAAAATATCGTAAACTAACGTTTCTGAACCACTTCTGTCAAGACCCAACCTATTTATACAAGTGTGGTCCCACCTTTAACAAAGGTGTTTTCAGGACCGGCTAGTGAGATCCCGCTCACTAAGGCCTACTACTTACCTTAATTAGGGATATTTTCATATTATTCAAGACAAATAATATATACGGGAAGTTGTATTTAAAATTATTCAGATTGATATGTCATACAAAATATACAAATCTCTACATTCATCTTGAATAAAACATAAACAATACAATTTTTATTCCATAATGTTCTGCACAATCTTTTAACAAAACTATACACATTCACTATTAATCATTCCGATATAATTTCATAGTATAGGCCTTCCACAATCAACGCTATAGGGTCATCCACCTTCAATTGCATCCACGCGTCTCATAACTATAAATATACTACGATAGTCTGAAGTACTAGATAGTGTGAGTCAAGTATATTAAACTACATATGCTCATGAAAATATTACAACATAAATCTTTCATACTTGAAAATATTGCTCTTTGGTCAATCCTTTATTTCAACAATTGGCTCATCTAGGCCAAATATCTTGATATTATATCAAAAATCATAAAATTATAAAACATATTGATGCAACTTGCGAGACACACATCCCGTTCAACGTCACCAGTAATTAGGAGCGACCCCAATAATATAAATGGCCCATGATATCATCCTAAATCATTCTGGTTAATGATCTCCTTAATTACGTTACCACCCACTATATTCTTTTCCCTAGGGTAGGGGCACCGTTAGATCATGTATAGTCTAAAATTCATACTTCACAAAATTATTAATTTTTATTTCCTGACACAATAAACATAGTATTCTTTAAACATAAAATATACTACTTTTTAAACACACAACAAAATGCTTATCATTATTCAAAATATTTTTTTTTAAGTAGGTAAAATATAACAAGGACTCACCTTAAGTGTATTCCACGCCATTTCTGTATTCACTCGTAAGCTACCGATTCCTAGAATTTGGATCTACTTTTAATATTCAGATCGTTAGATTTAATAGTCTCATGGCTAGAATAATACATAAAATTTATAATGTCTAGTTAGAAATCATTAATAGTTAACTTAAACTCCTGCACTTAATTATTTAAATAGTGAGCGGTATATGGATTTTTATAAACTTCCTCGTACTAATTTGACTTGAAAGTTTTACACAAACATATTAGACCACAATATATGTATCTACAGGAAACTGATTATATATTTCTAAGATATATAACTATTTTGAAAAAGTCTTCTACGACCTTCATTTTCTGCACTGAATGTTTTCGTTAGTAGCTCGATTATAATTGTTTTTGAGCATTTAAACTTGTCATAATTTTATAAAATTAAATATTTGATAACTAACATATATATTTATCATATATAAAATATTCAAAGTTTTCAATGAATGTAAATATTTCTCTAAAATTCGCAAGTTTCTATTCAAATATTTTTTTTCAGTTTTAAATTTATATTGCAGGTTAATGTAAAATTATTTAACTTCTAATTTGAAATAAAGTTCTAATAAAGGTTATAGATAATTTAAATATATTTCACGCAACTTAAATAGAGTAATTAGACTGCATAGGAGAAAGTTATATTAAATACGAAATATGTTCCAATAGAAAATAAAGTTCTGCTTACGCGAATTTTAATTTTAAAATACTTATAAATATAATATTTTTTGGTATTGAAGAGTTTATATATAATAAACGTTGTTTAAAAATAATACTTAAACTAGATAAAATAAAAAAATAGAAGGATTTAAATTTTACCACAATAGGAATATCGGAGTATTTCGATTTTATCCTTTGTTCTTTTTTTTTTTCTTTTCTATTTCTTTCTGAACTCTCTCTTCTCTGTATTCTCTCTTTTCTAAGAGTTTTCCTTCTTTCCTACCTTTCTCCGTATCCCTCTATTCTCTCTTTCTCTATTCTCTCTTTCTTTTCTTCTATAAACATAAAAGCTTCCATGTAGTCCATCAACCCACATGTAACACTCACACCACATATACACTCCACCCACCGCACATGCACTCACTCAATTCTCTTGCTTTCCACCTAAAGTAAATATTCGTTTGTCTCCCATTATGCATTTACTCCACTTAATTATACTTTTGTCTTTCTCATCTCAATTTAAATGTCCTCTTTTAAATTTTTCTCTCGCAAGTTATGAATCTTCAATTTAAACCCAAAATTCATAATGCTTAAATTTAATTCTAAAATTTTTATTCTCTAATAAGGTAAAGAGACATTAAGGATCGGGTATTACAAGGGGGTCGAGAAAAGCCTTCCTAGCTATTCTCCTATGTCTCCTCTAATACTGCTAAGTACTTCTAGCTGAGTCCGCTATGGGAGGACTATCGCGCTGAAGGTTTACTCGAAGAAAGACGGTACACACCCTCGTCTCCCGATGTAGTGTTCTCCCTGCCGTAGAAGATAATCCTCCATGCGATCGCGGGGCGAAGGACTTCTGAAAGGTCTTGGAAGCCAGGACCATTCGACACTTCAAAATAGCCCCCACTCTATCTTCCAGAACCTCTTCCGTCCTCTTAGCCTCATTCTCGGTCGAAGGCTGGGCCAGCTTGTTACCCAACTTTTCTCTAAAATAATCATCAATGTCAGAAAGGCGAAATGAAACACTACAAAATAAAATAACACAAAAGGAAGAAACCTACCTGGCACACCAAAGATCTGGAAAACCCGCGGGATCCTCTCGCCTGGAGGCATTGCTCGGAAAGAACACCTATTCATCTCCAGATGCGAAGAAAAACCTATTCTTCCACCCTTTCACGTTGCTCGGTGATCCTTGAGCAAGTCATGTCAGGCATTGCCTTGAGTAATAACACCCCCGAGTCTGGCAACGGGCTAAGCGAGTAGAGACACCTAAACTCGTCGCAGAACATGTGGCCACTGTAATATCGCCATATCAACAACGAGCAAACGACGGATTGCCACACATTGGGGGAAAGCTGGGCAGGGCATATTTTATAGTGGTTCAAAATCCTCCTAATGATAGAGTGGATTGAGAATCTTAAACCGGTAGGAAAGGCAGCTTCGTAAAAAGTCACCTCGCCCGGGCGAGGTGATAATATCGTCTCGCCCTCTCCGGGGATCCTGAGTTGGACCCCGGGTGGAGGAGAATACTTTTTCCTTAGCTTATCTAGGTCACCTTGGGTCATGATGTTGACTTCTTTGACGTGTCCATCTTGGGATTTTCTATATAGACGGGATGAATTGCTTGAAGGGGAACCTTCGAGGGGCGACGAAGGAGATTGGTTTACGTCGTCAGTTATATAGGATTTTCCTCCTAAATGGTCGGATACCTAGGAAGGCAAAGAGTGTTCTAAGACTCTATCTCCTAAGTTGATCCTACTAGATATACACTAAAGAATGCACGAAAGTAAAGACGAGTGATTGAATACTTACTGAGAAAATTGAGGGTATGGCGAGCTGTATAGGGTGAGGTGCGCGTTAAAACTAGAGCAGCAATTCGACAGCAAACAGGAAAAAGTGTGAATGAATAGGATGAGCCCATATATATACATAGAGCCAAGGGTTGAGATCTATCTGCCCCAACGGCCAAGATCTTGCGACGTTTCGAGTTCTGAGATGAAAACTGTCACTCCCGCCATAAATCATCTTTTCCGCTGGCATACTTTATTCCGCGATTAATGCCCCCATCAACGTGGCCTCGTGATAAGAGCACCTTCATTAATTGTCCTCATCACGTGGCACGTCTTGACGAAACATCATCACGGCATATCCATGTCAACACCGAGCAATCACTTTTGTTGATACTATGTTTCACCTTGGCGCTTCGAGTCGAAGGGGACTACCGATGGGAAAAACAAATAGCAATATTATGTCAGAGGCCGCCCTGACAACCACATCGCCAAATGCTTAGAGAACTTACCGAAGATACCAAGTTTTCACATCGGCATCTTGAGTAGGGGGCTATGATATGGGGGAAATATCAGACTAAATGGTATGGAAACCTCGCCTAATCACCACCACATACCACCGGCACTATTGAGCTCGCCTAGAGTCGTGTCATCATAGGGATCTCCAATTGGCTCGGGGTATAATACTTTTTTCATTCTCGCTTCTTGGTCAGTAAATAACTTAGGCCTGTCAGAACATCTCAAGGATTCAACCTCCACTAGAATCCTATCTATACATGGAACTACCTATTGTGTGATTCTCTCTTCCACGACACCTATGATTGTGAGATATTCTCCAAATGGCTCCCTCTCCGGTTAAATCTCATATGCCTCTGGGATATACTTCCATGAAGCCGTCCGAAGATCTTGGCGTGATCTCACACGGTTCTCCATTATTCACTTATATAAATGTCACTCCCCCATTACGAAAAGGTACGCTCAACACTGAATATACAGTTCCCTGCGCTATTTCTTTACTTTATCGCCTTAGTCTGTTCGCACACCGAATGGAGTTGAGCGGCCTCACCCGGTGTACTTTTATTTTTGCCTGTGCAGGTCACCCATCTTGTTGCCAAGGCCCAGTGCCAAGGCAAAGGAGCAATATTAATGTTGGATTGCTCGCCCAGATTTTACCAAACATAATTTTTTATAAATATTAATACATTTTTACTTTTTAATGCACCTCATACGCATATTTACTATTTTAATTTTATATCTATCAATGCACTTTTGCTATAATGGTTAACATTTCCTATTTGATTTCCAAACGTCAGAGAAAAACGGCTGCTTTTGAAAATTGACTAACTTGCTTTATCAGTATGCTTTTGGGTCCCCACAGAGCCCCTATAGCTTTTCTGATTTTGCTTTTTGCTCTACAAGAACACTTTCTCTAACGGGTTCAAGAAATTCACACTTTCTTCTTAAAAGTATTATATCTATATACAAAATCACAACTCATTTTAAATCTCAAATTGATCTCCCACTATTACAGTTTAAAAAATTTATTTGAGTTAATCCAAACGCTAAGATTTAACCGAATACTATTTTTTTTCCTCCCAAAAAAAAACTATCACTTCCTTCTTCTCAAAAATATGGGACACACATAGGTTCTTATCAATGACCAAAAATATCAAGCTGGACGTAAGTTTTACCCATTAATCTTTTTTTAGTGGACTCCATAAAAAAACTTAAAACATCATTTCTTTCTCCCTCATTTCAAACTACCAATTTTTTTTTTCAAATCATTATACTTTCTAATTTTTATTCTTAATTTTGTAATAATGTATTTTTCGTATAGCATACAATGTATTTTTTTTTATCTGACTTTATATTTATCTGTTTTTTATATTCTAAAATTCTAACGAATATGCCTAAGAGGTTTTTTTTTTTTTTTTTAAACAAAACCAAACGTAGTGCCCGTGGCAACGAGTTAATTACTAGTACACACACATATATATAATATAAAGAGATGCTAAAACATAGTGCATATTGTGCAGCGACCAAATATAGTCATCACCACATCGAAGGAACATCACTACAATCGATCGCAACAGAACAAACATTATAATTTTTTTACTTCAAAAGGATTGTCACATTTACAAATGATACGTAACATATATTTCTTTTCTATTTTAACTACGCCATCTTCCCTAATCTAACCCGCACCGATCATAACAAACACCATAATTGAATATCGTAATATTTTTATATTACATATTATACATATATATATGTGTGTGTGTGTGTGTGTGTGTTTGTGTACATCTATATATAATAACAAATCATAATTACGTTTGAATTCAAAATTTATTTTTCTGCTATGTACGGGTTTCAATTTATTTAAGTTCATCAACGACTGAGATTTTCACCTAAAATTTACTGTTTTTTCCATCCAAAAGTATAACTTCTTCCCCCCCCCCCCCTTCTTCTCAAAAGATGTGAGACCCACATAATTTCTTATCCAATAGACAAAATATTTTTAAAGTTTGCATATAGTTTTTATCTATTGGATCTTTTTTTAGTGCGAGTTACAACAATAAATTAAAACACACATTTATTTTTTCTCTTATTTTTTTTGTATTTAATAATTGTTTTTTACATTTTGATTGATTTTTTATATTATTTTGAGTTATTTCATCAATAAGAGTCTAAACAATATTAAAAAAAAACTATTAATTTAAAGTAATTTTTTTTTAGTGATTTTTTCTCTTAAATTTTGATAATGTTTATATTCTTAGCAACATATTTTAAACTTCCAAATTAACTATTTATAATACAAATTACAATTACGTTTTATTGGTAATCTATCTTCGCTATCTAATGGTTGAATTTATTTAGTTAATTCAACAGCTAAGATTTCAACCTGAAATTATATTTTTTTGGCCAAAAATATCACTTTTTTCTTTTCAAAAAGTGTGGGACTCGTCATAGTTTCTTATCCAATGGACCAAAAAATCTTTAAAGTTGGGCATATGTTTTAAATCTATTAAATCAGTTTTTTAGTGAGAGTTACAATAATAAATTAAAATACCTTTATTTTTCTCTCATTTGTTTTTGTATCTAATAAAGTTTTTTCTATTTGATTATTTTTTTATATATTTTTAGTTATTTTTTCAATAAGGTCTAAAATTAATAAACAACATATTTAATTTGGAGGTATTTTTATTGTTTATTGACTTTCTCTTAAATTTAATAATTTTTATATTTTTATACTCTTTTCCTATCAAGAAAAAACTTACAAAGGTATAAAATATTATGAATGTGACTAAATTTTTACGAAAGATAATAAAAGGTAAAAATAAAGCAAATAAAAAAAATCCCTCATATAAAAAAGAAAGTTATTTTCTATGTGTCCTTTTTTTTATATGTTTTGAAAAAAAATTAGTGGGACCCATATCAAAAAAAAATTTAAAACACCTCATTTTTTTCTTATTTCTTCCAAACAAGAAAAAAAAATTTGAATTATTATCTTTTTAATTTGCTCTCTCATTTAAATAATGTTATCTATTCATATATGTATATAATGTACTTTTTGTATCTTATTTATAGATAATCTATTTTTTAGATTATAAAATTCTAACTTACGTTTAAAATGTATTTATATATGATGCTTAGTGCCCCATGGAAGCTAGAAATTTGTAGACATCCAAAGCGGCACGTTTTGGACATTATTTAACAATCCAAAAATATATTAGTAAGGAAAAGAAAAAAAGGGGAATGATTTTCTACACTCCAAAAAATGATATCTACACTCCAAAATAGGAGTGAGAAATCAATACCATTATGGTGTTGATTTCTACACTCCTATTTTGGAGTGTAGATGATCAAAAAAATGAGTGTAGAAATAAATTTCCAAAAAAATGAGCTTTGTTTGGATTGTTTTATACTGTGAAGCCACATTAAATTTTCATTGGAGATTTCTACGCCCAAATTTTCAACTTTGGAATCCTAACCATACACAAACTTGCCACCACCCGCCTCCTAGCTCTTCCCCACCCACACCACCGACCCTCAACGTGTCTCCCCCATTTCCCCCACCTTCACCACTATCCGTGGCACCAGCCCGTGCTTCCTTCTCTCTTTTAATGCCATCCACCCTCACACAACCCCCCTCCTCCTCAAGTCCCTTTTATCGAAACCTTGTCCTCTCCCTCCCGAACCATTTCCACCCCACACCCTAGAATCCTATATTTGAAATTCGGATCGCGAAAGAGACAAAAAAAATTGTAGTGGTAGTTATAGTTGAGAAGAGGGGAAAAAAAAAGATGAGTTAGTGGCGATGGTTAGCGACGCAACTCCAGGGTAGAATGGGGATGCTCGGCAATGGTAATGTGGAGAGGTGGTAGGTCTTATGGTGGCCGTGATGACAAAAGTGTCATTGGGTTGGCGTAGGGGTGGGTGGGGAGAAAATGATAATAATAGTAGTGTAATAAGAAGACACATTGCAAAAGAAACTAAAAGATAATGAATTTTCACTCATTTTTTCTAATTGCACTTATTTTGTTTTATTCGAAAAATTTCAAATACCTTCTGTCTTTATTATTTTTATATTACCTTTGCTAAGATGTTTTAAGTTTTACTATATAGAAGATATTTTTTTTATAATTTCACCTAAAAAAGATAGGAAAAAAAAGAGTGTAATTGAAGGACAAAAGTGTGTACAAATAAACTAAAAATTAGAGAAAATTGTGTGGGGGGGGGGGGGGGGGGGGGGTGGGGGTGGGGGTGGTGGTTTCTTGTTTTTTTTTTTTTTTTTTTTTTTTTTTTTTTTTGTTTTTTTTGGTAGAACTAGGCATTAAGAAGTGAGAAACTATCAAACATGCGATTCGAATGTCGATTGTTTTAAGTTTTTTTTGAAAACTTAACGGGTTTTTTAAAATAGGTCTGAGTTTGGTTTATTTATTAAAAATTCAAACGAGTTTATTTTATAAGCTGAATAATAAATTGTTTCAGTCTAATTTAAAAGCTTACCGTTTAAAAAATATGTTCAAAGTCAAACACAAAGCTAAATCTCTTATTTGGTTTGTTTATCATCCCTGAGAAAAAAGATGATGCGAATAGATTAACTCGGTGGCCTATCCGGGTACTTTAACCCATCCTGCTTAAATGACCAAAACACCATGAGGATCATCAGGCTTGACATTGGCTCCTTTTCCTACATGTGGGTCCCAAATTGATATATCGTTTCCCCAAGGGGCGAGTCCCCAAACAATTTTTGAAGCCACAACAGGGCATGTTTAGGGCCTTAAACAGTGTAGGGTAGGGTTAGGTCTTGTCCATCGTGCGTCTCGAAAAGAAAATATTGAAATTAGTGCCTGTTGGTCAGGAGAGAGAGTCATGGTCTCATATTAAATAAGTTCATGACTTTTTGATGGGGTTGGATTGAATTGATGTAATGAGGGACATAAAAGGGATTGAGTAGATTATTGAAGGGTAGACAAGAAATACAGAAAGAGGACAGAGGTTGTTACGCAAATCTAGCTACACTGGCCTTCTGGAGCAAGCCAACGTGAATTAAGAAACAATGTATATTATGCCCGTTCGTGTTAGATTTTTTGTTTTTTGCGGGGACGGGGTTCCTAAGAACTCTTGATTGTTTTAGACAAATTATAATACCACCCCCAAAGTTTTTAATAAATATTACTAAATTCTGACCTTCTGAAAATTACTGCCCGCTCCCTGAGACTTATTTGCTAACCAATTGACTATTAGAGTTGGCTGATTTGAGCTGTTTAATGTTTTTCAAAATACCCCTCTTAACCTTTTTTGCATTATTAGAATAAGTATCATTATATTTATTATGTAATTTGAACTCCATAAAGTGCAAATATCCAGTTTTTCTTGAAAGCATCTGTGCAAATAAGTTGTAAAATCACCAAGCATCAAAAAAATTGAAACCAACCGAGGCTGTTCACCATCCTCTCTCTCGCCCACCCCAAAATCTCTCCTCATCACAGAGTGGTTGCCCAAGTAAAAAAGTTGAAGACCCATCTATTCTAATTGCCCCATTCTCCGTCTCTCTCCCACCAAGAACGTATTCAAATTGAGCCTTATTACCACTTGCACCACACATGAACACCAATTACCGTTCAAAAAAAAATATGAACACCATGAAACCCTCTGATGTGGGGTAAAATATCTATCTATGATATTCTAAGGCAGGTACCTCCCAAAGACCACGTCCCCGGTAACACTATATAGTTCTGGTCACCTATCGCTTTATCGCCAATGGATCACTTCGCATGTGTACAAGCCTTTCTCCAGCCCCTATTGGGTGAGGTCAATCCTACGTCACCAGACCAAGACTATCTCAGAGACCTCTATCTCCATAAGAATCCACCTACTTAAGGTCCTTCTTGACCACTCCTTCCCCTGATCAAAGTCTTGCCTCTACAAGGATCTACCTCTACAGGGAAACTGTACCATCACAATTTCTATATGGCAGACTGCTCTCCATATGGGCATTCTCTTATTATTACTCCGGTATCTCAGGATCTCTTCCAAACATAGCTATCCGAGATCTCTCCCATTATCCTCACACAGATCTCCAGCCTCCAACCTTTAAAGGTCGCTTCCCATTACAAAAAGGTACGTTGAATGGTTTATGCTTAACCCTTGCTATCTTCACAGGTTCTTCCATTACACTTTGCTTAGCTTATAGTTCCTTGGGGGTCTGATTTTCACAGCTGGAGAAGTTTTGAAGTGACTTCGCCTCATTCAATCACGTTTTTCAATTCTGCACAGGTCCCAGCCTGAGTTGTTGCCAAAAAAGTGAAAAGAGCAATTCCGACTGTTGATTTCTCGCCCTATTTTTATACCACAACAGTTTGGCGCTGTCTATGGAAACAACAGTTATCAACTTCTATGCACCTGCGCAGCCGTTGGATACTTGGACCGAGTAGCCATTACGCTCACATGATTGACAAACTCATCCAATGGCCAATACCAGCCAGCTCTGGATCTAGAGGGTCTCATTGTAAGATGCACGGTATAGCCGAGCAGATTAGAATCATGAACGAAAACAATGCCCTCCTTATACAGCACCTTACCACGAATAATCTACCACCTCCTCCTCCAGCACTGATTCCAGAAATTCAACAATCTCACCGATCTCACCGTTCGGACGATGATTCTCAGAGCAATCGAAGTATTGGCCAAGCACGAAATCGGCGACATCGATCACCAAGCCCAAGACCCAGGCGAGAAAGGAGCCTCGTTTCGTCAAAATCCAGGTCATCAAGCAAAACTCCTGAAGTAGAAGGCGAAGAGGCCAAAAGGAGGGGAAAGTCACATCGTCGAGACGACCAGGCGCCTAGACACAAAGATAAATCCACTACCCAGAATGTCAGAGATCTGGATGCCCAAATCGACGCCAGCAACACCGGTGCAAGTGTGCTGGTTACCGTAGATGCCTTGATCAGACAAAACTTGCCCTCATTCACAGAAAGAGTAATGAGAACCAAAGTCTCATCAAGGTTCAAGTTGCCTACTCAACTCAGAGTCTACGAAGAAAAAACCGATCATATGGATCACCTGGATTCGTACAAAAAACTCATGTTGCTCTAGGGATACTCTGACGAAGTGCTGTGTAAAGCTTTCTCCGCTACTCTAAATGGGCTAGCAAGGTAATGGTTCAGAAAGCTATTTTTGGAAACTATTGACTCGTTTGGTGATCTGAGCAGGCTCTTCATCTCCAACTTCATGAGTTTCTAGGTCAAGAAAAAGAATGTCTCCCATCTGTTCACTATTCACCAAAAGGAGAGTGAGAGCTTAAAAGAGTACATCAAGCGATTCAACGAGGCTGTATTAGAGGTCGAAGATCCAACTGATAAGGTTGTGATTGTGACCATGATGGAGGGACTTCATCTAGGAATACTATTTGACTCCCTTTCCAAAAATGTCCATACAACATTGTCAGCACTCTAGAGCAAGGCTGACAAATACATTACAGTAGAAGAGTTAGTTGAGGCCAAACGAAGGAGGCGAGGAAAGGATGACCATAAAAGAATGATTCACCTCGCCATTGCTGAGATCGACTAATTAGGCTTTGGAGTTCTTGGAATGATGTCCGCATCCTCCAAAGTTTTCACCTAGCCCATGATGGTCACTTTGCCCATCACTCTGAGGATGAAATGAAGAATTGTGGATGCGTGATCAGATATAAAAGAACTTGTTAGCTAGAAGAAGGAAAGAGGGCCCTACCGTACCTATGGAACGCTGAGTACCTAAAGAAATATTACCAGTAAATCTGCTGAGCACCTGAGAAGAAGGATCACTTTGGGCAAAGAGGATATCTCCATTCTTGTTGTAAACACCCAATGTATAATAGTACTCTCCTTTGTTTATGTTGCCATTAATCAAGAACGCCCATCTGAATAAAGAATGATAAGACATCTGTCCGCATTGTTGATTGCCATTGTTGGATGTCACATATTCAAAGAACGCCCATGAATAACGATATGATAAGGGTTCTTGATTGCCATTGTAGATGTCGACATATCAAGACAGCATTCATTACGATTCATGAGAAAGGCTCTTCTTGATCGCCAGTGTTATGCCATTATGGATTGTAGTCATTATCAAGAACGCCCATCATTGACGATAGATAAGGCATATTGATCGCTATGTGGATTTGTCGCCATATTTTGCCAAGTAGGTTATCACAATTTCGATAAAATGGATGTCGCTAAGATGTGAGGTTGCCAAAATGGATTGTCGTCAATTTTTCCAAAATAGATTGTCGCCAATTTCGCATTTTACCAATTTCCAACTTGTTGGACGTTTCCAAAATCAAGATCATTATATCCATGGTTGATTATTAACATCCACCTACCTAAGTTTTACTACGCCAAAAAAAGATTGTCAAAAAGGATTGGAGAAAAGGATCTTTGGCCTCTTCCAAAGTATCTTGCTGATCATTCGCGGTCACTATGGTTAACTAAGGCATATTGATCACAAAGGGAAGGGTCATCCATCATTAAGACCCCATCCACGTGTCCAAACTGTGAAGACGCCATCATTCGTGGCCCACGTCATCAGGAGCAAGGCAGTTATGTCATTTACTACTCAGAGAGATCCCCAGATTTCACCTCGGCATCTCGAAAGGAAGGCTAATGATGGTGGGGCAAATATTCATCTTTCGATAATTCTAAGGGCAGGTACCTCACAAAAAAAAGACTACGTCGACGTAACACTTTTAATCATAGTTCTGGTCGACTTATCGCTTTTCGCCAATGGATCACTCGCCCTTTGTACGAGCCTTTATCCAGGCTTGCCATGGGCGAGGTATCTACGCGTCAGACACAGGAACCATTTCTAGGAGGACGCTATCTCTATAAGAACTCCACTTACTCAAGAGTCATTCTTGGCCAGTCCCTACATGATTAGAGTCCGCCCAATGTAAGAAAAAACTATATCTATCACAATTCCCAGAATTGCGGACAAATCCACATATACACATCTCTATTATTTTCCGGTTACTCAAGGAATATACTTCTCAAAATTTAGCTACGATGATCTCTCTTGAATTATTCTCACACAAATCTCAGCCCTCCAAGTTATATAAAGGCCGCCTCCCCCGGTACGAATGTATGCTCAATAGTTATGACTTAACACTCTTGTATATCTTCATCGAGTTCCTGCCATTACACTTTGCTTCGCTTACATTAGCCTGATTCTGCTCTCCATGCAGAGGGATTTGGAACGCGGTTTGGCCGACCAATCACTTTGGTCAATTCTGCGCAGGTCGCCCGAGTTGTTGACGAGGTCCAATGCCGAGGTGAAAAGAGTAAGTCCGCATGTTAGTTGTCGCCCCAGTCTATACCACAATACCATCAACAAGAAGAAAGAAAAGAAATTAAAGAAACCATAAATGAATATCACAACGAAAAAAATAAAATTGCCCCAAATAAAATGAGCTCACAGAGAGAGGTGGGTCGCGGATTTTATTATTATGATCCTGATTGCCAAATTTGGCATCTCTGTAAAGTGCCCCGTCTCACTCTAAATAAAACAATCAATTTAGTGTGATCCCATGGTGATTGGGTGGATGTCATGATGGTGGTGGGTTCTGGTTAGTCACGGTGTGTTTGTGATGGTTGGCCATGATAGGCTATCAACGACTGGTGGTGTGGTGTGGATTGGGTTTCAGGCACAAGAGGTAGTAGCAGTATTGCCTATTGGCATGTTACCTCAACATTGGGGTGGCTTGTTGTGTCATGGGGGGTGAAATAGCAATGGTTCAGGGGTTGGGTAGGGTGGAAAATGGCTGCCAAGTAGTGGTTTTTAATATATGAGGGATTTTCCAGAGGAACTAGAGATTATTCCAGAGATTGAATCTGAATGGGAAGTGCAGGGACGGATAGAATCTGAAGATGCATCTCGACTTTGGGAGCACAAGGACTCGGCTTGCACATCTGTGTTCGACAATGTCTCTAGGAGGAATCGAGGGAAATGCATCAGAGGATGAGTTAAGCTGCTCTAAAATCCGTGGGAGATGCAGGACTCAGTGGGAGATGAAGATTAGGTGGATTCACAGAGTGGCTGGCATAATGCCCCAATTACCAACCAAAACGGAGATGAACCCATCGAACATGCAGGTCAGTGGAAGTCAGTGAAAGGGTGAGTTCACCTTAAGGAGGAAAAAAGGTTTCCTATTGTTAGATTCTTTGAAAACAATAGGCGGCCTTCACTAGGAAGCCAACCTAGATCCAAATTTGAAAACAGGAGATGGTCCAATCCCGTCGAGGCAGGGAGGTTCAAGACACTTGGAGCCCATGGAAAAGCTGTACTATGGTTTACTTTGGTGGGCGATTCCCCGGTAAGATAGCTCTTAAATCAGATTGTTAAAGATGGATGGCAAGTCCCGGTGAAAATCCACCACCACAATAGTGGTTGGAATATGTTCCATTTGAGAAAACAGAAAACCATAATGACAGTCTTGAAAACAGCCCATATGATTGTCTATGGTAAACCCTTATGTTTCTAAAGGACAATGCCTCAAAAAATTTTAGATTTCAAAATGACGGGAATAAGTTGTTTTACAGTTTGGTACAAATTCGTAAATTACCTATGGAATATTGGAACCCGAAAGAATACGTGGGAAAATTTGTACCGCATAGGCAAGCAAAATCCATATGGATAAGCTCACAACCCATAAGGACGGAGTGTCATAGCTCGTTGCCTAATGGAGATTGTATGGCAAAAAATCTTCCCCAGGCTGTATGTGAAATGAAATTGACATCCGGAGAGAGATTCTGAGCAGCCAATCTTCTAGAAAACTTCCCAGATTTTGCAAAGGCATGTAGGATAATGGGTCACTCTGTCGAGGAGTGGTGTGCAGAAGAAACCAAACCCAAAGACAAACAAAGGAGGCTGATGGAACCACTAAAGCTATGCGTACCCCAAAATTAGATCAGTAGCTGATGCTGTGCGCAACAACTACTCAGACTAATCAAAAGGGGAAAAGAGGCCAGACTGAATGGGTCCAGGTCAAGTAAACCATCCAAGTTTCAGCCAGATAACAGGAACTTATCCCTTAATGGCCTAGAGTAGGGGAACAGATTCAAGTGCCTGGATGAAACTCTAGAAACTGAGGTGGGAGGCTTCAAACCAGGTGACAGAAATCAGGCCAGACCAGGTAAATCGTATGGAAATAATCACGACTCAGAATCGACAAGGTCATCAGCAGAGACAGGGCAGATTAGGCAGATAGGGATGCAGTCACACAGTCAAAATGCAATCCAAACACCAGTGTAAAGCTGGAAACTACGAACCAACAACACCCATTTGGTTAAGAGTGGCATCTCAGTCGCATGCTCAGAATAGGATCACTACCAGGATCATAGAAAATCTGCTACTGCAAAACAATCCCACAGGAGTTTAAAAATATATCAATCTTCCTCTTTTCAAACCCCCCTCCGCCCCCCCCCCCCCCCCCCCCCTTTAACCAAAGAGGATGATGCAAGGAAAAGAATGAATGGTTTGACAAGCAGGAAGGTCTGGCAAATGAAGATCAAGGGGATGATTTATCAACACTATCTTCATGATAGATTCTTTTGGTATATGCGGATGCTGCAACTGTTCTGCTATTGATGTTGTACAATTGTTAGTTGCGTGTGGTTGGGTGTTGCGGTTGTTTTTGTGACCCTGGAGTCGGCTATTGTGGGATGGTTGGCTATTTGTTGGGCAGTCTTTAGGCTTTGGGGTTTATTGTATAATGAGTTTGTTCCGAAACTCGTTAATTTGGTTGTGTCCCGGGTTGTGGGATTTGTTTCCAAGGCCTTGTTTGAGGTATAGAGCTATGCTTGATTGTATTTTCAAAGTACGGAATTGTTTCGGTTAGGCCCAGTTGTCTTTTTGTTTGCCCTCTTGGGTTTGCTCCACGGAGGTTCTACTTTTTGATCTTCATATATACTTTTTAATGATCACAAAAAAAAAAAAAAAAAAAGGTGGATGGCCTTGGTGGGGGGTGGGAGCCATACGTAGAGAGAGGAGAGTAAACGAGAGAAAGTTTTTAATGTTTGCACTAACTTTTATAAGAGGGGGAATATGAGTCATTTCTCTTAATCAATTAACCTCTGTTAAACTAAACTGGGGGAATCTGTAATTTCTCAAATATTGAGGGCATACTGTGAATGTGACCGAAACTATCGTGGTTGGTGGTATATATACTTACCCTTTTTGTAAGTGCTTTATGTATTAAGTTAAGGATGAAAGTCTATGTATTAATTTTACGTAGGTTTACTCCATGATGGTTTGTTTTTCTTTGTAATCAGATGTGAGAAATTTGACATTTTCAAATTTGTATTGTAAGAAAGAGTCAGAAAATAATAAAATTCTCATCAAAGCGAAAAAAATTCAAAAATAAACCTAAGTAATCAGAATAACTACATAAAATAAAGTTACATATGACGTCACATTAAATAGTATCTAAATGTAATATAAAAATGTGGTAGAGAGAATTGGGACAGTAGCTAGCTGAATTTGGCTTAGATTTTTTTTTTTGGCGTATTACTAGTTGTTTTCATTTTTGAATTTTTCGTCATTAGTTTTTCATATTTTGATAAAACAAAAAATATATATTTTGTTATTTCTCTTAAAGAGAGAAAATTAATTTTAAATGTAAACCAAAGAAAATTCCACGATAATGATAAATTGTATCTAATTTTTGAGTAGAATGAGTTTTCGACTCGAGTTAAATTTTCAAAAAAATTTGATAAAATAATTTCACATTTTTTGATTTTTCTTGTCAAAAAAAGATGGTCAGAGACATATTAAAATTTAACAAATAAATATAAAATTCCCTAAAACAACTACAAAATTTTTTTAAAAAAAAACTAACTCAAACGGTGTGGATGGAGCTTCAAGCAAATAAAGAAAGAAAGCCAATGC
>VIGQ01001451.1:140000-150000 GCA_009663005.1 Actinidia chinensis
GGGTATACTCAAATTACTAATCCCTATTTAATTTGGATTAATAGGTTTTAAATATACTCAATTGGAGCTTGGGTACTGGGGTAATAGGGTATAGTTTGGATTTGGATATCATGATATGGAAAAAGGGATGCCTATAAAGGAAGAAATAGGTAGTAGGTAGGTAGGTAGGTGACAATTTGACACTGTTGGGTATAGGTACCCCAGATTTTAGGGGCACTAGAAAAGGTATCCATAAATGGCAAAACTCCGAGTTAGAAAACATAAGGCAAAGAAAGACATAATAAATAAATTGAGTATTTTGTACTGCCTATATGGTGATTATTTGGGTCGTTTAGTCGTTCTCTGCTCCTGGAAGTTGGGGGTCGGTAATGGTCTTGTCTTGTTTTCATGCTTTTCATGGGGTTATTTCTTGGTGGGACCTAAGTTCGGATGGAGGAAAAAACAAAAATTCGACCCGATGGGACTTGTTTGCTCAATTTTAATGGGAATGGTTTGGAGAGGAGTCCATAGAGTTTGGGTTGTTGAAAGTAGATTTAAAAAAAAAACAAAAAAAAACCATGTTTTTAAAAAAACCCCAATAGGGTTTGGGTCGGTCCCACTTAAAAATTCTACACCCAAAGCCGACTCGATTATGCTGTAAATTACAACATATTTTTATTTTTTTAACTATTTGTCGTCTAATTATTATTTGCTTTGTCTTCAAATTTTTATTTTAAGTGTGGTTTTTGTGGAACACTCTTTTGAAAAATAGTTATATATAGCTTATGTAGTAATTAGAAATATAAAATATATAATATGTTAGTAATGCAAACAAACAACAAGATGGGTTAGTGGGTTGTGGTCTAGGTTTATCTTTCGTACGTCTAAACGGGTATGGGAGAAGATGAGTAAGATTGTTAATGGGCAGGTGTTGAAGGAAGATTTCTTACGCGATTCGGCTTTGAGATAGCAGTCCAATATCCCCAAACACTACCCACTAGTTGTAATCCCTACATAAGGGGGATTGTAGTTTTGTGGAAATGGGATGGGCCTAAAATAAGTTTTGGAAATTTTTCCTCCCCCCCCCCCCCTCACCCGGAGTTTTTTATTTTTTTGTATAGGCTTTTTTTAATTTTTTTATCAACTTTTTTTATGATTTTTTAATTTTTTATTTAATTTATTTTTTTAAATAAATACTTTTTCATTATGTTGTAATCTTTTGTATTTTTAGTTATGATTTTAGGAGTCATTATTTGTAAAAATTTTTAAAAACCCCACCCATATAAAAATATTGAATCAAATAAAAAGGTATATATTAAAATTAAAAAAAAAATACTAACAAATATATTTTTGGAACTAAACGTTTAAAAAGTGTACAAAATAAAAAAAAAATAACCCAATTTCAGAAAAAAGTACATGTAATATACAGAAAAAGGAGATACACAAAAATACATACAAATACAAAGCTAATCAATATTGCCTCCAAAATTTGTCCCGTCGCGCTTTGTGATGTTTCCGTTTATATATTACATGTAGTCTTTTTTTTAGATATTATTACATGTTTGCACGCGATTAGTGTGTTTTGGTTTTTGATTATAATTCTAAAAATCTATAACTAAAAAATTAAATCAAAAATTAAAACATATAATAAAATATATTTATTCAAAAAGAAAAATAAAAAATTATTTTATAAAAAAAATAAAAAAATGATTAAAAAAAAAAAGTTATCAAAAAAAAAGATAAACAAAAAAAACTAATAAAAAAAAAACTACCCAAAACTAAAAAAAAATAAAAAAATAAAAAAAATAACAAAACTTTAAAAAAAATTAAAAAAGAAACAAAATTAAAAAAATACAAAAAAATGGCCCCAAAATCTACAACCTAAAAAAAAGATTACAAACATATAATAAAAAAAATTATTTATCAAAAAGAAAAATAAAACGTTAAACAATTAAAAGAAATCAATTTTATAAAAAAATATTAAAAAAATAAAACTAATAAAAAAAACTAAACTAAAAATACCCAAAATTGAAAAAAAAAACCAAAAAAGAAGAAGAGAGGTAGAGTAGGGGGGCAATATAATAATGGTCCAGGAGGAAACTGGGCAGGCGGGAGAGGGTCTGACATGGGAGAGGGGGAAGAGACAATTTTCCCCTGAAAACCACATTGGCATTGCATACATCGTTATTTGCAATATATTAATATTACATTCTGTCCTTTTTTCATATTTTTTGGGTTATTGGTTCAATTAAAATCTTTCAGAATACTGGTTCAAAATTGTTTTGAGAACAAAAACATTAATTGCTTTCATTTATATTAATTTTTATCAAACATATTCTTGAGAATTTTGAAGAATTTCTTTTAATATTTTCCAAAAATATGTATTTTTGGATAAAATTCCTAGAATAATTGCAAAAAACCTCAGATTCTAAAAAATGTACAAACAGTATAAATATACTGACTAAAAGCAAAAATTAAAAATCGTGCTAAACATAGGAATTCCATACATTAACGATACTAGTATTCAATAGGCATAATCAAGTTTTGGTTATAGTGTAGGGTAAGATTTTGAATTTCATTTTTGGATAAATTACAAAAATAGCTCCTATAGTTTTATTCATTTGCAACTTTGATCCCAAACAAAAAGTCTAATTGGTAATGAAAATTACGTTTTTGGTAACGTAAGTTAAATTTTTGGATGAATTTTGACACTTGCGTGGCATGTACCATCATTTGAGGGGTAAAATTGATATTTGTCTACAATTTCCACCCAATTCTCATTGTAAATTGCCATCAAATGAGATCATATGTTGGTGATGTACTGAAAATCTGTTCAAAAATCTAATTTACATTACCAATACTAATTTGGCAAGAAAATCAAATTACAAGGTTAAAATCATGGGATATGAAACTAAATGGACCAAAATCGCAGTTGAATAAAACTACAGAGACCATTTTTTAATTTACCCTTTATTTTTTTCTGCCTATCAATTGCTTGAGTTGGTTCTGAATTTCATTTTGAATTAATTAATTTTTGTCGAGAAGTTGTAATAAAGAGGGGGCTATGTAGTCATGCCTTGCATATTTATAGGAAACTGTTGGAAGGACCTGTCTTTCTGTCCCAAGTAGAGACTGAAGCCATATTTTGTGTGGAGATGCACCATACACATCATCTGCATTTGTTTCTATATTTATTTTTTTTATCGGTAAATAAGAATTCATTGATAAAATGTGAATGTACAAGGATTTCTGAGCATGCTCAAGGGATAGTCGCCAATGACCTGGACAAACAACACCAACATAAAGCCAAATATCCAAAACAAAGCAAAAGTCTAGCTACACAAGTACAGCCCCGACTCTAAGACAAATCAAGCTTACAAAACCATCAGAGTCCTATTAAGCCTGGAAAGAGACTATAAATGGCCATGTACTCCTTAATTTGAATGCATCTTATAATAGCCTCCGGGTGTTTGATCATGCTTTCAAATATTCTCTCATTTCTTGCCTCCCAAAGATAATACACTATGCAAGCAAGGCCAATTTTCTTAGCTTTAGCCTGAACTTCAGTGCATCTGGCCTTTTTAATCATTCACTTTACCACAACTTTCAAAGTTTGGCATAGACAAGATATACCCCGACCATGCTTGATTGGAACCAAATTTGTTTTCCCACATCTGCATTGAAAAAAGAGGTGATCATCGACTCATCCGCTGTCCTACTAAGGGGCATATTTGATCTTCAATGTACCCTTGAAGCTTGTCTTTCGTTATTAGACGATCTTTTAATCCCAGCCATAGAATAAATGAATGCTTGGGTGTGATGCTACTTTGCCAGACCAGTTTTGGCCATGTGAGCTTAGACCTTCTCGGTTCATAGTACCCATAGGCTAGCTTGGATTGCAACTTTCCATTGACTATCCACTGGTTCATTTTCAATATGGCTGCCTCCTCTGTTTCCTCGGATGCAAAAAGCTCATCCTTAGTGTCATGACTTGTTTGATGAGAGGGGAGTTTTTATGCTTACTACTCCGATACTCCCAGAAGGCTGAGTGTTTTTCATATAGATTTGGTGCCATTAGACCCAAAGAAAGTCTTTTTGGCTTGGATATCCCACAAGGTTTTAGAGAGGAGAGCCTTGTTCCAAGCCTTGGTGTTTCTGATGCCCAAACCCCCTTCAATCTTCGGTAATGTGACCTCTTTCCAAGCAACTAGAGGCCTTTTATTCACGCTGCATTTGCCGCCCCATCAGGAAATTCATGCAGAGCTAATCTATCTTGGCTTTTACTCATACTGGGATGGGGAAGGATGGAAAGCCAGAAACATCCCACAAGCCATTTCCTCTGGATCTGCCTTGCAGAGGATTACGGTATCGTTAGCCGAACAATAAGTGGGACACTGTCATTCCTGACTGCCCTTGCCAACCTTGAACCCACTCAATCTGTCTGAGGATACCGCCCTACTAATAAACCTGCTCAAAACATCCATAACAATGATAAATAGGAATGGAGATAAAGGATCTCCCTACCTCAGGCCCCGTGACCCGTTGAAAAATCCTTGAGCTGACCCGTTAACTAGCACAGAAAATTACCGATGTAATGCAACTCCGAATCCATCTAACCCATTTTTCCCCAAATCCAATCTCCCCAACAATAAAGCAGGAACTCCCAACTGACATGATCGTATGCCTTCTCGATATCGAGCTTACAAAGCACCCCAGGCTCTTTGTTTCTGAGGCGACCGTCCACACATTCATTAAGAAACAACGACGCATCCAGAATCTATCTACCTCCCACAAAAGCGTTCTGATTCTCTGAAATCAAATGTCCGCATCACTCTGGCCATCGGTTGGCCAAAACTTTAGCCAATACTTTTTTTGTCGACACAACTAATAAGACTATAGGCCTATAATCTCCTATGTCATAGCCTCCATTCTTTTTGGGATGAGGACAATGAAGGTTGCTTAAGGCTTTTTCAAATTCCCCCCGATATGAACCGCTCCAAAAACATCCATGACATCCCCTTTACACTGCCACATGTTGCCTAAAAGCTATAGAAAACCATCCGGGCCCGGCCGCTTGTCCCCTTTCATGCTTCATCACCACTTCAGAGACTTCCTCATCCCCAAAAGGTCTTCCATAGTCTGTCCTCCTTTGTATTCAAGAAGGCAACGGTAACCCATCTACTCTAGCCTCCAATTCTCTGGCTCTTTGTACAACTTCTCGTAGAACTCCACTATTCTCACTAGCCTCCGATGCCTGCTCTTTCGTGAAACCCCTTCACTCTATCTTTCATTAGTTGAACCTACGATGCACATCTAACACCCTGTGGGAAGAAAGCCGCATTCATATCCCTTTTTGACAGCCATGTGCCCGGGATTTTTGCTCCAACGTTGTTTCTCCGCTATCAATAGCCTTCCAGCCTCAATTTTTAGCTCTACCCTTCCGTCCCGCTCTACCTCGTTCAACCCGGCACAATCTCCTTGATTCCAGCCCTAGAGTTCCTCCATATCGTGGACAATCTGATCTCCACCCTGCCAAATACATCCCTGTTCCACCTTTTTAGATCCCCTTCACAACATCAACTTCCTGGCAAGACGAAAGCTGGACTCCCAGAAACTTTTTCGTATCCTTCCCACAATTTGCTGACAAGATCCCTAAACGATCCCCCTGTAACCACATATTCCAAAACTAACGGGGCAGGCCCTCGTGCATACCCCCTCCAACCAAGATCACAGGCTTATTGTCCGAGACAATTCAGGCAGCAATATTGTTTTGACATCCAGATGATCCCCCTCCCATTCGAGGAGGCTAAGAATCTATATCCCAACTTGGACGATGTTGTTTGTCCCATTGCTCCAAGTGAACGATCCCCTTCCAACAGAAGGTCGATCCACTCCACTCCTCCTCCCTATGTCATCAGAACAAAACAGAAAAATCCATCATAGCACAAGTTATCATATAGCTTCCTGTCCTCTCATTGGGAAACCTGAACACGTTGAAATCCCCCCCGCAAACCCAAAGAGTCCCCCTATTGGCCATGGCTCCTGGACCATTCCTCCCAACACCTGAGCCTATCGCGGCTACCATGCGGACCATAAACTCCTACAAATGCCCAAATGTAATCATCCTCTACATTGTTAACAAACAAGGAGAGAGTGGACCCCCAAAGGAGATCTAAACAAGTCACTCGACTTGAATTCCATATGATTAAGATGCCCCCTACGTCCTCATTACACTACCATTTCACCAATCTACCACCCAAAAAGATCCTTAGATTGTCCTGTCCACCTCCTTGAGCTTTGTCTATTGAAGGCCATAACCACATTGGCCACTACAACGTTTCAAAAAAACCCTTGACCACTTTCTTTTTTTGGATCGTTCAATCCTCCACATTCCATGACGTAATTTTAAACTTCATTACTAAACAATCACGGTTTTAAGAACAAATTCTACTCACCTACTTAAGCCCCTTGGGTTACATCCGCCCCACTTTCGTCCCCCCCCTCTCCCGCTGCCTTCAGAAACTAACATCCAAATTCTTGAGCTCTCTCAACCCTTTGCTCAGGCCCCCAACCTACCCCATCCCCCATTAGATCTAGATAACCTACCCATGCTACTCTATTTTGGAAAATAGTCTGCCGCCTCTCTTCAATCCTCCATATTGAAAATTCCAAGGAACCTACCAAAACCCTGAGTTTTTTCTGGCCCATACAGAGCGAATTGGGTCACCCCCTCTGTCTGAGTATCCCGTCACCTTCATCGTTTGGATTGTTTTATAGTCTTCGGCTCAATCGATGTAATAGGCTCAGTTGACTGTGCTCCAGAGCACTATGGCTAGCTGAAACCCCCTTCACAATTGTCAATTCTCGAAGGCAATTCTGATAGCGAGTCGCGCTCTATTCGTTGATTTCGAGACGTCTACAGAGCCTTCTCCCAGCTGGTCTTTTCCTCTGTGGTGAGCGGACTGACCAATCGTCCGTAACCATAGGCTTAGGTATCCTCCTCGCTACGAGCCCTCACTTTCAAGGCCCTTAGGCACTGCTTTAGAGCGATTGGTCCCTCTAAACCTTTGAGACCACTGAATCTCGTGAGTTTTGACAACCCCTTATACGACTTCAAGTATCGAACTAACTGCGTTCTTTATGGGCCCAATCTCCTGGACCTATACTCAGGTTGTGTTCCCCAGCCTCGTGTCTCTGGACCTATCCCAATTACCACATTTCCGTCCCAAACCCTTAGATCCCCTGCTGGGCCGACCCAAATCAGAATGATTATAGACCCATCCCATGGGCTTTCGGGCATAACCATTTTTTATAACTGGGCCCATTATACTTTTTGAGGCCCAAACTGCCTCTTGGGCCATTAAAAGCCCATCTCATGTCCTTACTTCGTCCTGTGAAAGCTGGTCTCGAATCCCTTATAAACCCTAGCCTCCCTTTATCTTCCTGCAGACTATACAGTCCCTCCTTCTGACTCTCCTTCAACTACGTTCCTCCTTCCTTCCTTCCTTTTTGCTAAACCAGTCCTTGTGAGCATTCTTGTCAGGTCTCTGGCCTAGTCTTTTCGGGCCAAGACTACCGTCAGTGACAGATCTATCTCGATGAGGTTTTTCAAAATACAACCTCTGATTTGTCGCCACGTGTATCCCCTACTATTCGCTCTACTGCTCCTCGATCCCTCTGCGTTGACTCTCCATACCCGTCGTCGGCTGCCTCTTTCCACATCGTCTTTCTCCAGCGGGCGCCATCACAATACCTAGTCGCTTCGCTTCGACGGGCTACCCTAGCGCCAAACTCAACCCAAATCTGGCATTCATAAACCAATGAGCCCATTCCAATCGACAAGGTCGCCGGAACCGAGGTACTCGTACCCTTAACACAAATCCTTGCCCACTTGACGTGTTCCCAGCGCAAAGTTTCTTCCGCCATCATGATATATCCTCCGCACTGGTCTCCTAGAGCTCGAAACACATCCTTCGACCAGAGAAAAATCGGTAGCCCCAAAATCGTAACCCACGAAGCCTCGGGGTTATTCTTGTCCACATAACCACCACATCGGTCCTCCCATAACATCAGCGCCAAGTTGACACCCTCGTATGCCCATCTTCCGTTACAGATTCTGTGTACCTCGGCCGTGGATGGTAGAATGAATAGGTACATAGACCCATTCATATCCTTGACCTCTACCGGGGATCCAATTCCCCAATTGATGTTACACCAGGCTTCTAGCTCCTTGGCTCTCAGAACCGCTCCCTTCCAATCCGCCAAAGATCCCACCAAACATCTGTCTCTAAGGAAAGGGATCACAGAGCACGACAACGGAATGACCTCCACTTCGACCTTCGTTCTACCCTCGTCCGCAATGACTTGACAACACATCGTCGGCCGACTCGCTGCTGAAGCGGCCTACAGATAGGTCGCCTTCATCCTGGTATTGGAATAGGCTAGTCCCTTAGCATCTCCCTTGCTTCCATCTTTCTCCCCCTCTCTTGGATTGAGCCCAGTCAAGACATTAGCCATATCCTTCCAACCATTTCCGAACTCAAAAGGCGGTAAGCAGCAATGAGACTTTAACCTCTACGAATTGCCCTATAATGTTTTGTCTTCTAAAGATCTCCAGCCGCCTGATCCTCCTCTAGGCTGCATATAAGCCCCCCCCCCCCCCCCCCCCCCCCTCAATAAGGCAGTTGGATCCGAAATAATACCCCTCCCAACCATCCTGCTTCAAAACTTGAGAGGACCACCCTTCTTTGGACTCCTGCGTCCCTCTCTAATAACTCAACTTTACCTTCTGAACTCCAGTCGCTAGTTATCTCCAATGTTCTTTGATGCAGAAAGAGAATTGCACATTTTTATTTATTAATTCTGTAATTAAATTTTATAATAATTATTTTATTGTAAGTTAATTAGGGTTTTAGTTGTTTTAAAATATTTGGCCATTGGGCCTGATAGCAATAGCCCATTGGACTGTTTGAGTGTTTTTATTCGTTTAGGGTTAGGTTATTTTTACTATCTAAAGAGACTTTGGTTTCAATTTTTAGAGATTATGATATGATAAAGGAGAAAATATTATATTCTTTCTTCAACTTGATTCCGCGGAAGCCAAACTCTCCCTCTCTTTTTTCTTTAATTCTGGCGGAAGCCAAACTTTCCCCTCCCCATCTACATTTGATTACTTTATCGATTTTTTGTACGATTTAAATCGTAGGGTACCAATTTTATTGTTGTCCTACGTCAAATTTGGTATTAGAGCCGAATCGATCACATTGTCACCCAAGCTCACAATCTGTCGTCTAGAGTATTTTCGCTTGAGTCCCCAACAACCCCAATCGAACTCCGACAACACGATTTGGCTTAATTGAGCATCGATTCGGTTCGAAATCGATTGGTCAAGTTTCGGGTTCTATAAAAAGTCATCAAAATTGACTTTTAATAGCACCACCGTATTCGCCTAGAAATTAAACGAGTCAGACGCGTCAAACACAGACGTCGTACGAAGACGCACGCTCCCTCACGCGCCACCCCTACGAAAGCGCGTTAGATCTACTCGCCCATGCACCCACATCAGCGACGCGTCAATGCCTGCGTCAGCGACGCATCAGCGCTCACGTCATGCCTACGTCATCGCCATGTCAATTCACTTCCTGGTAAATTACAATTTAACCCCTGAACTTTCAATAAATTACATTTTGGTCCCTAAACTTTGGTAAATTATAATTTGACCCCTGAAGTTTTGGAAAATTATATTTTAATCCCTGAACTTTGAAAAATTTCAGTTTGGCCCTGAACTTTGAGTAATTTTAGTTTGGCCCTAACGTTTCTAAAATTATAAATCAGCCAGAAAATTTCAATAATTTCAGATCAGTGAAAAAAAATTTTGAAATTTCAGATTAGTGGTGACATTTTTTTGAAATATCAGTTCAGTGAAAAATAATTTCAAAAATTACAGATAAGTGAAAAATAATTTTAAAAATTACAGATCAGTGGATATAAGTTCAGAAATTACAAATCAGTAGTTAAAAGT
>VIGQ01001451.1:155000-167500 GCA_009663005.1 Actinidia chinensis
AATGTAATCATTTGTGTTAGGTGAAATTAGGGATAATAAATGCCATCGTATCTTGTAATCATTTGTGTGTGTTAGTGAAAAATTAATGCTATTTATCTTATGACCAATCGATGTGAACCTTCATGTGTCTTCTCTCTCTTTATTATGTAGTTTATATTCATTTCTGCACCCAAAAAATAATTTTATTTCTCGAGATACAATCCAAGTTTTGTGGTTCCGGGCCTGCCTCTTTATCTTAGACTTGGGACTTTTGAAAAATAAATATGGAAGGCAGGAAGATACACCAAATGCAAAGGCGGCAAAAGCATAAACTTACTGGCATTTCAGAAGATACTATTGTTACTCAAAACCAAGGCTCTAAAAATCGCTAGGCGGTAATCGGGCGGCCGGGGATTGGCATAGCGGCTAGGCGGACTTTGGCCTAGGCGGGCCTAGGTGATTTTTTATTATTATTATTTATTTATTTATTTAAACATTATTAATATTACTAAAAAATAATATATAATGATCAATATCAAATTCTAACCAAAAAATGATACAACTAGTTAAAATTCAACTATTTACTATTGAATAATACAAAGAGGAGATTAGAAATAGGCAATTTAGGTCTTAAAATACATAGAAATTAGAAACTAGATCTCTAAAAAGCGATAGCGTTAAGCGGGGCGGGCGGAGAGATCAAGCACCTAGGCGGGGGGGTGATGCGGCGATAAAATTGTATTATTTATTCTTGTATTTGTATTTTAATAAATTATTTTTATTTTAAGTTAATTAGAATTTTATTTAATTAGGAGTTTTAGTATAGACCCTAGGAGTCTTATTTGAAATTTTAGTAGGTATCATAGAATGTTATTAATTAGGAGGTTTTACTATGTTAGAGTCTTATTTTAAATTTAGTAATATCAACTTAGGATTAGGTTTATTTTATTAGATTTTTTGGTGTTATGAGGGGAAGTAGATTAGATGATTAATAATGGGAACAACGTTTGGGTTCTTTCTTCCAACCTTTGATTCTGGCGAAAACCCAAATTCTCCCTCCTTCTTCGTTTAATTCTGGCGGAGGAGCCAAATGTTTCCCCTCCCATTCGACAATTCTTGTTACGGTTTAACCTATTTTTGATATCGATTTTTTAAATCGTAGTTAGAGCACCAATTTTTATTGTGTCCTGCGTCAAAGTTGGTATCCAGAGCCCACATCGATTCAGTATTACTTATCATCGAGAACGTTACATTTGTTTTTGTTTGTAAAGAGGCAAAGAAAGCTGTTGGTGAAATAGTGCTTTGAGGAGATCAATGGAACTAGTTCGACTTCTTCATAAGTCTGGTAAATAAACTTTTTAATCCCTACAGTTTTATGAAAAGTATGGTCTTCTAGTCACTGAACTTTGGGTGTGTAAATACGTTTTGGTTCTTAAACTTTGGAAAAATTACAGTTGGCACCAAAAATTTCTTAAAATTACAGACAGTAAGTTAAAATTTTTATTATTGAAGATAAGTGAATTTTTTTAAATTTCAGATCAGTGATGAAAAATTTCAGAAAATTTCAAATCAGTAGTAAAACTTTCAAAAAATGCAGATCAGTAATTACAAGTTCGAAATTATATACGTGGATAAATTTTTAGAATTATTGTTTGGCCTCCAATTGTAGGTTGTTTCCAATGCACTATCCCGATGAACCTCCTACCTTTGGGTCGTACCTATCCAAAAGCTTTTATCATTGGGTAATGAGATGAATCACTTTTTTGATTGACTAAATGTCTATGATAGGAAAGTCCGATTTGCTAAATTAAAATTAAACCAGTCGAGCCAGTTTAAGTTTTTTGGTTTATAGCATTGAGGCTGAACGGGACAAAAACCCTATCACTGATGGATTGAGATGATAGAAGTCTGAGTAATAAAATATTCTTCCTCATTCCTGTCAAGGTGGGTGATGGACAGCGAAGCGAAAATTAGAGGCCAATGCAAAAGAGCAAAAATCAGAGATTATTGAAATTCTTGAGCAAATTGAGAATATTTCAAATGAATTGCGAGAAAGTAAATGAAGAGGATTTGCAACGTTGTAAAAAAAAGACCCACACTGCAATTATATCAGACTCATTGGCGTCGTCACAAGCGATATCTTCTTTATAGGCATCTTGAAAGGCTGACTATGTTTTTCAATCCTCTTGGAGACGAAAGAGTTGTTGGAAGGAATCGAAAAACTAAAAATGACTGCAAGGGAAAAAAGATCCCTTCAACTTGAAAGTGTACCGAAAGTGGAAAGAATTGATTGATTGGTGTGACGTTTTTTGCGTTTTGCCCTTATAATTTGAAATGAGATTGACATGATTTGGAGTCGGATTTTGAAAAATGTAAATTTCAAAACCAAAACGAAGTGTCATCTATTTCAAGTATTAATTCGTTGCGTGGAAGGAATTCAGTCATCTGAGAATCGAGTTCGCGTCTTCTCCGTGGAGGAGAATGATGAGGGATAAATAAAATTGTGATTTATTTATTGATTTTTTATTCTTGCTATTTTTTATTTTATAAATTAATTATTTTTATTTTTTAGTTAATTAGAATTTTATTTAATTAGGAGTTTTAGTATGTTAGAGTCTTATTTTAAATTTTAGTAGGTATTAAATAGAATTTATTAATTAGGAGTTTACTAGGTTAGGAGTCTTATTTTAAATTTTAGTTAATTATCAAATAGGATTAGTTTTTATTTTAGTCAAGGTTTTTTTGTTAGGACTGGAAGCAGATTATGATGATTAATAAAGGGAACACGTTTTGGTTCTTTCTTCCAACCTTTGATTTTGGCAGAAGCAAATTTCTCCCTCCCCTCTTCGTTGATTCTGGGAGCAAATTTGCCCTCAATTCACAATCTGTTACGTTTACCTATTTTATTACGATTAAATCGTAGGGCACCAATTTTATTGTTGTCCTGCGTCAGGGGGGGGCCTAGGGCGTCATTGGCGGTCGGGGGCCCCCTAGCGCCTAGGCGGGGGGCTAGGCGGACGCTTTTTAGTAAACATAGGCTCAAAAGTACTACCTATATTTTAGAGATGTATGATCATCGTTTTTGAGCGAGGGCTCCCTTCTTTCAAGGTGGGTGCTATTCCTACTTTGCTAGAAGTCGCAAGAAACCACAACATTCAAGTCTTCTTCCCAGCTTTACATGTGTTATGAGTACCTCCAAACTTTGTTGAAATAACTTCCATCAGCCACTAAACCAATGTAGAACATAAGATATAGTTGTTGTGAAATATTGGGCAATGTAACATAATGGAAAGCCAAAGCATTTGAAAAACTGGTGGTTTTCGTGAGACCATGGCACTCTACATAACACATTTCCACAGTCGTGTAAGCACTAGGCCTCTCGCAGATACTATATTTTAACCAAATTAATCCTTACAAACACCAATATTGGTGAAGCGCCCTTTTACATCAGTTTTAAAACCATTTTTTGAAGCTCTCTCAGCAGTGGTTTGTCATAAAGGTCTCAAAACACCTTTATAACACCGCAGATTGGCTTCTTCTTCAGTTTCAAGGGTAAGGACCTGAATTTATATGCATCACCAAATCAGAAGTAACCCACGCTCACCACTCACACAGCATCTCAGCAACTTCATAGTTTGCCGGCAGCAATGCCTCAAACCAAACCCAAAAGTTAAAAACTAGAAGACAGTCCCTAACCTGATCCCCTCTCTAATAAATTACATCTAGACTTCACGTAAAATGAAATGAGTGCTCCATGAATAGGTGCTGTTCAATAGTGGATCTATTAAATTCGCATAACGTCTGATACACTCTTGAGAGATCACATTGTATGGCAAAAATTATAGCAATTGTGTTGGCTGGAACTTATGGTTTAGAACTCATGAGACCCGAAGACCCTTTCCTATCAGAAGTCGATATCTTCTCATTGTTAGGACATATATTTGATCAAAATCATGAGAACAATGTTCAAAGTTCTTCACTCCAATCAAAGTCAGTTTCCAATGAAATGTGTAGGTGAATACTGAAACTGAAATTGATTTCATATATATATATAATAGATTATACACAGCACCACACGCAAAATACCTCTCCAGCAAGAACACCACCGCAATCGGCCGATCATCCAGCGTGCTGCAAGAACTACCTCAGCGGCGACCCAGTCCCCCCACACACCACCTCCTTCGCCCACGAAACATTGGCCTCGTGAAACCGTCTCACAGCGCCTGGTAACCACGTCGTTGAATCTCGGGGTGTGAAAAGTTGCGTTGGGGGGCCGTACAAAGTGGGGGGCATGGCCGAGATTTCGCGTCCCCAACCGTACTGGATCCGGTATGCCTGGGCACATATTGATGCCGGCCGATCTTGGCGACGGCGCGTACCACTGTTGGTGGCTCGATGCGGACCGTTCAAGAGGCCGATTCGGGGATGGGCTGGGGGGCGAAATATTTGGGGTAGATGAAGGAGGAGCGAGGAGAGAGATTGGTGACGCCGTTTGGGGTGAGGCGGTTAAGAAGTCGATGAGTGGTCTGGATCTGGGAGGTTCACGGCGATGAAGTCGGCCGGGAAGGTGGGCCGTTTGGCGCGTGGATGCCGCCGACCGTGGCCGCCGCGAGGATCACGAATTGGGGGCCTTCTCGGCGGCGAGAAGCAGTGCGACGGCGGGATTGGTAGGTGAGGTTGAGGTGGTCGAGTGGGAGCGGAGGGAGGAGGTTGGTGATCCCAGGTGGTGGAGACGGCGGACCACGGCAGATCCGACGAGGCTCGGTGGCCTGCGACGAAGATATTGGCGGATTTGTCCAGTGTGGATGCCATCTGGTATTTCCGGTTTGGTTTACATATAAATTGAATTAGAGAAATCTACATTGATGTTGAGCGTGAGAGAGAAAGATTACAGATTAAAAGATGGAGAGAGAGAGATTACCAGAGTTGTGGCCTCCATCTTGAGGCGCAGAGTGAGAGACGTGAAGGGTAGGCCAACATCAGGCTCTTTGCCGGATGGACAAAAGTTTCGGGACTCTAATCGGATATACTTTTCGGATATTAATATGAGGGCTCTTAGAATAATAGGACAAAAAATTAATTTATTCTAGGCCTTAGTCGAAGTCTCACCCCTTCGGGACAGCATAGACATGCCATATGCAGAATTATTTTATCCAGTTTGAACTACTTATTCTGAATTATTTTTTGCAATAATAAATGCGGAAATTGAACTAGATTCGTGTATAATTCCGCCTTCGTTCAGAGCCCCAAGCTCTTGTGAAATTTCCTTAAAATTTGGGTGGGAAGTATACGGACAAGAAGCAGCACACGGCTGTGCTTGCCGCTTAATATTATTAGTCCCACATAAATAGGTAGTTGACTGGAAGGGTCCAAGGTGCATCCATGGTTGGATTGTTTGAATTCGTTGGTTAGGCCAAACCATCTTTTTAGGCCCATTCAAGCAAAAAAGAGGAGGACAAAAATGAAAATGAGTACTTATTTTATTACCAACGGAGTGCTGGGGGGTATTCTATTTGGGGCCCAAAAAGTCTCTCTAGGCCCAATTTTTTAATTTTGTGATTAAGTTCATTGACCTCTTTTAAATTTTTGACAATACTGTTACTCGATATATTTTTAAAATAACATTGACCCTCACTTATACAATGAAACATCTTTTTTTACCATTTACCCTCACACTACAAATAGGGGTTTGTGCTTAAAAAAAAGGGTGTTTGGTAAGGTGGGTCGTAGCAGTAAGATGTGGGTGGGCACGGAGGGTGGGGGGAAGGGAGGAAGGTGAGTATGGGTGTGATGATGGCGATGGCGGTAGTCGGTGCGCGATGGTGATGAACTTTTTGACATAGGTGAAGGATTAAGAGTAGGGGGTAAACTGAATCAATATAATTTAAAATTTATAGCTAAATGAAAAGGGTAAAATAAAATTTCAATATAAACTAAAGTGCTGGGACTTCAGCAAAATCCATTAAATCAACTAACGGAAGGGTTTATTGTGGAATTTTAAATGTACTAAGAAGGGACAGGCTGCAATGTTAATTTCGAAAAAGTAGGGAGGTTCATGGCATTGTCAATTAAATATCTGAGGAAGGAAAGTGTAATTTATCTAAAATTTTTTTTCAAGATTGCCGTAAGGGCCGTGTGGCTGGAGGATATGGGAGGGTGATAAATTTTTAAAGGGGGGAAAACTTTGGAGGGGGATAACTTTTAACTTTGTTTGGATAGTTTTAGAATGGGTGGAAGGGTGGAGGATCAGAAGAAAATATATAGGGAGAAAACAAAAATATAAAATATTTAGATATTAAAAATATATATTTTATTCTATATTTATATATATTTAAAAAGTATACATTATTTCTCTTTACATATATTTTTTTTCTTATCCTCCACCCCCTTATTCCCCCGGGTAACTTTAGTTAGGGGTCTAGGCCACCAAAAAAATTACCACATCTATCCACATACTTGGCATAAATTATCAGGGAGCTTAAATTATCCGCCTCCATATCCGGTAGCCAAACGACCAAGGAAAAAAATTATAGTGGGGAAAAATTATTCCCCGCCTAATCGGTAGCCAAACGGCCCCCTAATTCTAATGAATTTAGATAAAAAAAAATTAAGTAGCTTTGGTTAGGGAGAGTACTTAAAATTAAAAATTTAGATCAATTTTTTTTAAAAAAATCATTACGATAAAAAAATAAAATAGAGTAGTTGAACAATAAATGGTTTGTTTTGAGAGAAAAAAAGAGAGAGAGAATTTTATCATTTGAATTTTTAGTTTGTATTATAAAAAAAATTAAATACTAATTAAGGGGGGGGGGGAATCTTATCATTTTTATCAAAAAATTAGGTCAATTGAACAATCGTGATAATAGTTTAAAAAGTAAAGTAGACTGTAGATTAGTGCATTTCAGAAACTATAGGGAAATAATATATGTAAAAAATCCAAGGAAAAATTAATAAAATTTACTCCAAATTATAAAATTGTGGCTGTTGAGCAGAAATTTATTTGGGTTCAAATAGAATCCCCGAGTTTAGCTTGTGGCTTGCAAATGAAAAGTTAAAAAGATTTCTGTATAAAATGGGGCTGTAAAGAGTTTTTTGGTTCAAATAGAATCACCCGGTATACGGTGTGGCTTTCAAATGAAAAGTAAAAAGATTTTATTGAGTTTTTATACACCTTTTATCCCTTAAAACATTCATATTTTTTCTATTTCATCCCTCAAAGACTTGTGACCATGACATGACCTATACAAGGAAAAAAATATTTTTAGATTTCTTTTAGGATAAAATATTTGTACTTCATATTTAGTGAATTTTATCTAAATTAGATAAATATTTTTATATTTACTTCTCTCGTAAAAAAAATTAGAAAAAACAAAACTATATTTTTTACTTAAAATGGTAAAAAAAAATTACGAACGACAAAACAAATCTAGGTTTTATACAATTTGAAAACTCTATTGTAGTCAAGTGCATGACATATAGCTATTTTCATACATAAATATAATAGATGAATCCGAGATTCTACATTGCAACTATTTTTAAAATTTAAGGTTAATTTGTTCAATTAAACAATGAGAGACAAAGAAAATTTGGGTGAAAATAAATATATCTAATATTTGTTAAAATCTCTAACCAGTCTAAACTTTTGATTAGGTTATATTAGTAGTAGATTCGACTCAATAAGATATTTACTCTTTATAATTGGATTTAGTTGATTTTCAGGTGTGGAATGAATTCAAAGATTTCAAGTGGATTTCTTTGTATTGATTATGGATATTCGTTAGAGGGATTGCTTATTTTCTATTAAAATTACTTGTTTATTTGATCTATAATAGGGATGGCAATGGGGAGGGCGGGATCCTGAATTCGAAACCCCAAAAAAATGATGTAAAAAAAATAAAGTATGAAAAATTTTACACAGTTAAGAGTCACATGAACTACGGCGTGTTAAGGCCAGTTGAACAGTGACCTCAACGGCTTTGGTACGGCCCGCATTCGGTCGAATCGATTGATGAACTCGATGGCTCGCTTGTCTCACGAGGCTGCGAAAAGCCCTCAGATTGCGGATCGAAGGTACTGGTGAACGAAAGAGACGGGAATCGCCGTAGTCGGGAGTGATGAATCCAAGGCCCTTTTGCTCGTGAACCACTTTACACCCCCTTCATCCTCGATCCGTTACCCTCTCCGGTACCCTCTACGGCTCCACCATTGGATTGAAAAAAACAGCCTCTAACAAAAAAACTTAACCGGAGGCTGGAAGCAACTCCTATCAAGAGCAAAACCTACTCTCTTCTTATCTCTCTCTAGAATCCCTCTCTCTCTCTATAGTATGTGTGGTGGTGTGCCTCCTCGGGCTCAGGCCTATGGTATTAATTAGGGTAGGTAAATTACATGACCTCTTCATAAGAACCTGCTGATAAGGACGGAAACTGTTGCCCAGAGATAATCAACCCTAAGAGGGGGGGGTGAATAGGGTTGTGGCCACTTTCTTTATAAAAAATTATACAAATTAAAGAGTTTAGAATAATTAAAAAAGCATATAATGCAAAGAATATAAATGAACTCAATAATAAAGAGGATAGGGAGAGATATTCAATCGGCAGATTATAGTGGTTCGGTCGTCCTGCCTACGTCACTCCTCAAGCACACCACTTGAGTTCAAACTACACTAAACAAACTCCATTACGGGTGGAGTTCAAAACCTTTTACACGGCAAGAGACACACCACTCCTCTTCACAAGGTGGAAAACTCTTCTCACCTCAAAGGTCACCCAACCTCTGATCACAATCGACTGTGAATAAGGATTTGAGATTCTCTCACAATAACAATTCTCCTTTTTGAGAAGGATTATACAAATGAAGCTTTTATACTGATGATCTCTCACTAGAAGACTCTTGTAATGATTTAAACTTGAAAGGCTCAAGGAAATTGAAAGAAGTATCTTTGGTTTAAGCTTTGTTTTTCTACTTGGCTACTTGGTTAAAATGAGAGCTAAGGGAATGTATTTATAGGCCTTAGCAAAGAATATAACCGTTGGAGGGAATTGAAATTTGACTAGTCAATTTTCAAATTTGAAATCACATTTCAAAGTTGGAATCAAATTTTTCAAAGTCAGAAATGTTGCTAACTAAAGTTTCAAACTGGAATTAAATTTTCAAAGTTAGAAATTATTTCTAACCAATTTTCAAAACTGGACTCAAATTTTCAAAGTCAGAAAATTGTTGACCTATTCAAATTTCCAAAGTTGCCAAACCACATCTTCAAAGTCAGAAATTAATACTAACCAATAATTTTTCAAACTTGGAATCAAATTTCAAAGTAGAAATTGTGCTATTCAAATTTCAAAAGTTGCAACACATTTTCAAAGTCAGAATTAATACTAACCAAGTTTTCAAACTTGGAATCAAATTTTCAAAGTCAGAAATGTTGCTGCATAGTTTTCAAAATTGTAATGAACATTTTCCAACTTAACAATTATTGCTTAGCTAATTTTTTTAACTTGAAATTAAAATTTTCAAACTCAAAAAATTATTGCTAGCCTATTTTTCAAAAAATTTTAATAAAATTTTCAAAGACAAGAATTATTGGCCTAGCAACTTTTTTTAATAAATTAAGTTTAATAACTCTTTTGTATTTTAAAAATGGATATTGAAGGATATTACGGTATTTTCGAGCCTCAAGAATTAAAACCATAACCAGACGCCTGTAAAAAAATACCCTAATAAAAGTTCTTCATTCTTTGAGACTTCAGAGCTAAGGCTTCGTGCTTTGCAATCCAAAGATCTTCGATTCTTTTTGGGCCTTGAGAGAAGTGTGCTTGAATGTTTCTTGCAAATATCCTACTGGATTTAAATACATTAGAGCAATAAGATCGAATTTGTTATCATCAAAATATTTGCCACATAATCGGATTGACGCAATTAGGGCTAACAATCTCCCCCTTTTGATGATGGAAAATTATGAAATAAAAATTTTAAGCACATTGTAGTATAGTACTAACTATTCCTGATCAAAACCCGTATGTAAAATCACTGAGATAACGGCATTTTATTATACGCGCATGAGGGGAATAAACAAAATGTTTGGTCTATCCTTCTTTCTCCCCCTTTTGACATCAACAAAAAGGCATAATGTAGAGCTCCCATGCGAAGTGCTTCCCCCTTTCTGATGAACGTATATCTAACGATAAAATATGATTGAAAGATTGCTAAATATGAATATTGAATCCAAGGAGGTGAGGGCAAGAAATCAGGAAAAGATATGAGTTAGACACCCATTCAGTGGTGCTTTCTCTCTTCTGTCATAATTATTACATGGGAAAGAAAAAATTATGATGGCAAAAGAGAAGATACTTCATCCTTAAAAAGCATGATCAAGAATAATCTTGCTTCTAGATGACATGATCAAGAATAGTTTGCTTCTGTTACTAGTGAATCAAGTGTGATGTTGCATCTTTCTGCTTTAGAATGTAGACTGTTATGAATTAGGTTGCGATGCTACACTTCCTTCTTTAAGAAGTGAAGATAGGCTGACTAGGAAGAAAGAAAAGATTTAGCTAGAGTATAAGCATTGAGAACAAAAATATGTCTTGGTAAGAGAGAAGCAATTGAATTTATAGATGAGATTGACAGAGATAGGCTGTGAGTGGACGCAGTGATGACGCAGTGATCTTGACCCAAAAAAAATAAAAAATTAAAAAGAAAAAATCGCACTTTAAAGATTATTTGTCAGTGGTAGGGCCGGCTTGTGCTCAGAAGGACGACTTGAGGCCATATTTGTCCGAAAAAAAAAAATCTCTTTTCCTAGACCCAAAAAGTTTCTTCTTTTTTTCTCCTTCCGGTTATTTGAAGAAAAATTCCAGTTTCGTTCCTTAGTTTTCAAAAAATGGCTTCTTCTTCTAAAAATAATTTGATCTAACTGATGTGCCTAATGTACAACTAGAAATTCGGTGTTCATCATTTCTTATCTCAAAAAGATCACTATCATGAGTAATGCCTCTGTGATGATGGGCTGATGCAGATGCTGCATCAGTAGGCTAGGGGGACATACTCCACAGCTGAAAAGTTATTGGCGGATTAGAATGATGCTGAAGCCATTAATGACTTATGGCACTCAGTATTCAGTGTTGCTTCTTCTGTTCAAATATGGCTAGACGTCACAAGTTCGAGGGAAGGGAATGAAGTTCAAGAAGATAAGGACTCAAGTTTTGAGGTCTGCAACGAAGGAATAGAAGGTCTCAGCAGGGAAATATATAAAGAGCTGAAGCAACTTGTAGATATATGGGCAAATGGACTTGGGAAATAATAAATAATTAGGAACTGGAGTGAAACACTAACCGTCTTCGGGAGCAACAGGAGAGTCTCTGGCTTGAAGTCCAGAAAACAATCTGAAGATTTATCGCCCAGAGCTTAACAAGGTATATATCAAAAAAGTAAATTATTTATATAAATAAAATAAATAACTAAAAATATTATGCAATATCTGCAGGTCTACACATACAAGTTTCTCGACGAATGGTGCCAGAAGAAAGTAAAAGAAAGATCCTCTTGAAGCTGGGTTTGTGAAGATGTAGCCCATTGAAAAACAAGTACTTATAAATTTTAATTCTATATCTCCTTTTGAACCTGATCACGAATAAAAAATGAGTCGAATTCAATATATTTTGTTCGTGAGTGAAGAATATGAGTTAGAAATATTATAGCACTAGTATGATCACATCTAATAGGTTATGTGATCAAATTTTAATTTAAATCTTCAAGTCGTTGTTTCATATAAAGAACTTGAGCACAACAAACTGCCTGCAAGCAATATATTCTGCCTTCAGCAGTGGAAAAGAGCAAATGAAATTTTGCTTCTTGGATAAACCAGAAACACGGTGAGTGTCCTAAAAAAGGGACACGTACGCTTGTACTCTTCGATCACTTTGCACCCCGCAAACGATCTGAAAAATTACTAAAATCTAATAACGTGAATTTAGGATACCATAATCAGATCAGTTGAAGCCAGTAAAATCGAAAAATTCTTGTAACGGCAATCAAATGTGATCTTTGGGACATGATTGAAATCTTAGCACATAAGCATACACTAAACATGATATCGGCATAATGGCCGTTAAATATATCCCCCTTCCTCAACTACCGATCATCCTCCTATGTTTAAGGTCAAGATTTTTTCCCAGTTTCAACTTTATCACAGTTTGGTTGTTGTGTGAATTCATGGGGTTGTCATAAATTTTTGAATTTTCTATCCCAAAAATTTCTTGAGAAGATCTTTTATATATGTAGATTGGTTGATGAGATTCCAGATTTTTAATGTGCTTAATTTGAAAAACCCAAAAGAAATTTAGTTCACCCATCATGCTCATTCAAATTTTTTTGCATTAATTTTTGAAAATTCACTAAACATGATTCCATTTGTTGACCCAAACATAATATCATAACAGATATTTGAGCACAATAAGTAAATCATCAGTTTTGGTTTGTAAATAAGGTAGTGTCAATTTTCCTCTTGTAAACCTTTTTCT
>VIGQ01001451.1:175000-187500 GCA_009663005.1 Actinidia chinensis
CGATCCATACCTGAGAGGATAAAACCATGTCTTCACACGAATTAGGGGTGATATAGGTAGGCCGCGAGCAAGATAAATGAAGAATAAATGCAACATATAAAAATACAAAATAGAATCCATCAAGGGCCTGTTGGCTGGAGGAGAGGTTAAAGAGGAGGATCATTTATCCCTGATAACTTTTCTAACCGGCGGGTTGGATGATGAAAAATACACCTGGATAACTTTCCTCCCGGATAGAATTTATCCCAGTGGAGGGATTTAGAGGTGGATAATTTATGGTGACCCTCACCCTAGTTAAAGTTTATCGGGGGAAAGAGTGGGTGGGTAAGGAAGAATATTATTAAAAAAAATATAAAATATCTAGATATAAAAATATAATCTAGATTACAATCTACTATATCTAATATCCCTAGTATGTAGAATTATATATTGTATGAATATTTTATGTAGATATTATATATGTATATATATGTGTATATATTATATTTTTAATATATAGATATTTTACATTTGGTTTAGATCTAGATATTTCTTTCTTATCCCACACCCCTGATCACTCATTTTAAAGTATCCAAACCAAAGTTAAAAGTTTATCCCCCTCTAAAATTAGCTCCCTGATGATGGTATCGACAACCAAACGACCCCTATGTGGGAAAAGCCCAGTTTAATAAAATTAAAACAGCTCACAGGAGAGAGAGATGAAATAGGACTAAGATATGCAAGGGGACTGATGAGAGGAGGGTTGAAATGAAATCCTTACTTCACGAAGGACCTGAATTAAGCATATCGCCATCACTTCATGCGCCTTATCTCATTCGATCGCACTCATAAGCTCGGACTTTTGGAATGTCGTCCGCTCTCACCCAGTTATCATATAGACTATCATAACTGATCAATCTCGCCCGGTACTCTAAGGATGAGATGATCTTGAAACTTCATCTCCACTAGATCTCATACATTCACGTGCTATCTCATGGCATTTCTCCTTCCTGTTGCGCTTGCGATTATCGCATGACTTTCTTATTGGTTGTACAATTAATTATGCCGTAATCCATTTGCCACAGCTATGAATTCTCATTTATAAAAAAAGCCATTCACCAACCACCAGAATTGGGCATTTCTCACTCTTTGAGCTCAAAATATAATATTTTCTATTGTGCTGGGTCTAGAATATCATCTGAGTTTCATTCTTTCACGCCAGAGGAGTTTGTAGCGGGCCTTAACCTTGATCGGTGACGTTTGTCCCTTGCGCAGGTCGTCAGGTTGATTACCAGAGCTTGAGCAATTCTGAATATTGGTGCTCATCCCAGATTTCTATCGCAACAGTTTGGCGACGTATGTGGGTTTCGACAAATTCTTAATACTATATGCACTACGAAGCGCTATTTCCCAAAAAGAGTAGTACCCCAACAGCAACCCTTTAGACAAGTCAGAGCACGTCCAAGCGAAACTAGTCAACTCTAGATCTCGGGCATCATTGTGAAATGCATGGTGGAATCGTAAAAGGCCATATCAAAATCATGCTGAGATAAATGCTCACTTGGTACAACACCTTGCCACAACACAATCCACCCATACCACCGAGCACCTGTCCCAGAAGAGATGATCGAGCTCGCGTTCTCACCGATGGGGTGACCAAGTTCACCGGCATCGTCATAGTGCTGGTTCGGGACATCAGCAAGGAGCCGTCAGGCACCAGTCGGCGAGTTTACACTTCAGAGGCAAACGGAGTCCTAGCATATATGAATCTCAGTCGGTCTAGCCAGAACAGAACTACGGACATGACGGGAGGAAAATAGGATGCGTAGGAGATCCACCTCTCCACGATGACTCGGGTACACAGACGTCGGCTAAGTCCACTATCCAGAAATTTAAAGATCTAGATTGGCTTTTGGATCGATGTCATCTGGCGGAAATGCCCCAGTTCCCTATGGGACACCTTGATAAGGAAAACGAGATTGGCTTCATCATAAAGAGGTAATGAAAGTCAAGGTTTCATATAGCTTAAATTGTCATCTCAGTTAGGAAGTGTACGAAGGAAATACAGATCCCTTAGTAACCTGGACTATATTAAAACCTTGATGATGCTCTAGGAAAGGTGTATAGGACAAGGGTAATGTGTATAAGGCTTTTTCAACAATTTTAAAGGGGCAGGCGAGCTCATTATTGGCCCAAAAGACAAACCCCAAGAGGGGTGAACTGGGTTCTTCTAAAAAGTAATCGTAATTATGAGTATTAAACTTAATCTCGTCAATCAGTAAAAGATTCAATATATACAAAGTATATATAAACAATAATAAAAAAATAAAAGCAAAGTATACTAGTGAACACAAAGATTTAACGAGATGCGAGCACAACGTGTGACTACGTCCTCCCAAAGGACTCCAGCAAGATCTTCTTTAACTATTTGCAATCAACAATATAAGGTGGGGGTGATTTATTAGTATTTTCCAACTCACTTTTAACAAGTGATTTTGTCAAGCTACACTCAACTTACAAGTGGTTTTGTCTAAATTTCACTCAAAGTAATAGTGTTTGACTTTACAAGAGAAAAAACTCTAAACTCTCGCAAGTGTTGTGTTTTATAAGATAAACACTTCAAAATCTCCAAATACAAGTGGGGAGTTATATAAAATGAAACAACTATCAAGGAAGAGTAGCTAGCATGTGTCGACACTTCGAAAGCATGTGGCGACACTTTATGATCTTTCGGACACTACTTTTATGTGTCGACAATTTCAAGCCCTGTGTCGAAATTTAATTCCAGATTTTTGCTATTGTCCAAAGGTATGACATTTTTCAAAGACATGTGTGCTTACTTTAATTGTCAGATTTGAATCTTTACTCACTGTCTCATGTTTTGACATTTTAAGCACGATGTGTCGACATTTTCATTCCCAGATTCAAGTCGTCTTAAGTGTGACACTTCTCGAAAAAAAAACCATGTGTCGAAACTTCCTGCCCAGAAACTTCAACTTTGCAGGGACTTCATCATTATATATTTCAAGATTTTAAACTTTTCATAGATCATCAACTAAGGTTCTAAGACTTGAAAAAACTTCTTTAAGCAAGGTGATCTTCAAAAAAAACAACTTCAATTTCTTGAGATGAATTCAAAACTATTTGATTCGGTTTAGAGGTCTCAATCAACATAGTTTCCTCTATTGATCTAAGACTTATCAAATTCTTCAAGATAGCCTCCAAGTCTTGTTTCTACCAGACTTTCATGACATCTTCATATTTTCAAGGAAAAGCTTCCAGTCTTTGAATAAATCTAACTTTTTATTCTGCAAGACATCTATAAACATCTTTTAATCTCTTCAAGAGTGGTAGGTATAGAGAAATTCTCCAAATTTCATTGATCACCTATCATACTCATCAACCTTCAACAATGGTATAAGCTCTCAATAATAAGATCTTCAATATCTTCAAGATATGAAGCTCTCAAGTCATGATCCTAAGAGAGATTCATGCCTAATATGATATGCTACTAGTAGACTCATTAGATCATTAACACCATATTGTGATATCATCAAAATTAAGGCATGGAGTCAACAATTTTTGGTTCAAGAAATACATTCCAGAACCATTGATCCGTTTGGCGACCTGAACAGACTTTTTGTTGCCAATGCATGAGCTATAGGGTCAGGCAAAGAACGCTCCAATTTTTTCAACAATCCCACCCAAAATCTGGAGAGAGCTTGAAGATATTGTAAGCATTTTATCAGGTAGTCCTAATAAAAATGGAATATCCCAGTGATAAGAGGGGTGATCGTTGGCGATGATGGAGGATCTCCGTCAGGGCCCCACCGTTCGATTCTCTCTCCAAGAATCCCTGAAATCTTGTTAGCGCTACAGGAACAGCGTAATGCTGACAAATACATTGCTCTGAAGAGTTGGCAGATCCAAGCGTTAGGGGAGGCGAGGAACGGATGGATCACAAGAGAAGGAATTTTATACTCGACAAATGGACTATAGAGGCGAGCTTAAAAAGAAAAGGTCCAAGTGAGATTGTTAGGAGACAAATTAATGAGCGACGACCTCGGACTCCATTCACCGACCGATCCGATGCTACTCCTCTCAACGCCCCTATTAGCTAGGTGCTCATGGCGATCACGAATGTTGGACTTGTGAAATGGACTGGAAAGATTCAAAATAACGCCCTCGGAGAAATAAGAACACGTATTGTGATTTCATAAGGATCATTAGGGACAATACATAGGAATGCTTTTCAATTAAAGGAAACAGATAGCTGATATGATCAAGAAGGGCTACTTGAAAAAGGTTTGTGGGTATCCTGACGGCTTGATTTACCATGACAGAGGATACACTGATAATAAGCTAACCATATGGTGATATACAAACTATCCGTAGAGAGGTTTGGGACGAGAGAATGTTTAAACTCATCCCAAAAAGGCAGCAAGAGAGGCAAAATGGGCGAGCAAAAAAAGTGAGGTACAACACTCTCAAAACCGATATCTGAAACTCTCCAGCCCACCAGTTCATCAAGAAGGAGATTTGAGAGACTTGCATACCCCATGACGATTGACTATGGCGATATCTTGCCACAATCACCAATTCAACTTCCAAAGGATCCGAATTGAAAGAGGAGTTCGCTGATATTCTGTTTATCTCGGCATTGATTAATAAAATGCGGATATAAGCAAGATAGGATCCACCATGTTCATAACTCTCTAGTTATATTGAAGAGTCAATCACACCATTGGATGGAATTTTTTAATTGCTCTGAATTTGGGAATGGAAACCCCACCAGACTACAATATGCAAGATTTTCTCGTTGTGAAAGGATTCGCCCACAACCGCAAATTTAGAGTCATCCCACCTTGGAAAAAATTCAAGGTCCTCACTTCACCTATCAGCGATGATTTGAAGTTTCCTAATTCACTAGGAGAGGGAGGTAAGGGGAAACCAAAAAAGTGTCAAGCAGGGCTTATAACAGTGAAAAGTCAGCCTCACTCCAAAATCAAGCGCCAAATAGCAATTACAAATAAACGATGTGAGATGGAGGCATTGAGAGATAAAATAGAGGATCACCCGTGTGATCCCAAGAGACAGAAAAGAAAACACCAAACCTCTAACGGAAGTGGCCCCAATTTCTATACACCCAACTACCTGTATCGCTATGTGATGATCGGGACTGAATTGATTGAGGAGCTATGGAATACTTTGGTGGAATTTTTAAGAAAAATTACGACGTATTTGCATAGTATAAGGTGACATCCCAGGAATAGATCTTCATTTCGTCGTTTATAAGCTTTTCACTAACCCTGATCATCCTCTAATCTGCCAAAATAGAAGAAGTTTGCTCCAAAATAATTGAAGGTCATAAAGGAAGAGGTGGTTTCAACTCATTAAGGCTGGTGTTATCAGAGAATCCCATATCAAAACTGGTGGCCAATGGTCATTGTCGCTCTTAAAAATGTAGAAAATAGAAGGTGTAGGTTGATTTTATGGAACCTAAATAAGGCCTGCCCTAAAGATAGTTTTCATCTACCAAAGATTGATCTAATAGTTGATGCAACCTCCAAGCATGAACTCCTTAGTTTCGTGGACGCCTTCTCAGGATACATCAAATCAAAATGTATCCTCCCGACATAGAGAAAATTTATTTTATCACGGAAAGAAAATTGTGTTGCTATAAAGTCATCCTTTTGGACTTAAGAATGTCAGGGCGACATACTAAAGACTGGTCACAGGATATTCAGGAAATGATTAGACAACATGAAAGTCTACATTAATGACATCAGTCAAGAGTCTCAAGTAATGTCGCCCACGTTGAGGAAACATTGTATCCTTCGGAAACATTGCATTATACTAACCCTTCCAATGCATCTTTTAGCATCTCATCAGGACATTCCTCGTTTCCTAGTGAATAAACGAGGAATTGAGGCAAACCCCAACCAAATTTCAAGATTTTTGCTCATATGAGCTCGCTAGGAACATACATGGAAGTGCAGTAGTTGACCGGGCGAGTAGTGATTCTTAAAAGATTTGTTTCCAAATTTGCGAAAAATGTTTTGCCATTGTGTCAAACTTCGGAGGAAGAATAGGCCTTTGAATGGATGAACATTCCGATATGGCAATTCCCAGCAGCTAAAAGAGTATTTATGATCTCCTCATCTACTCATGTTTCAAGCATGGCGAGGAGCTCATCCTGTATTGTCCGTCCGCCACGTAGTGAGCGCAATGCTCCGTCAAGGAAGAGGACAAAGTCAAAAGCCAGTATACTATTTCATGCAAGTCCCATAGGGTCAGAGACTAGATACCTAAAGAATGAGAGCTTGCCTATTCCTTAATAATTACAGCAAACACTTTGCACTATTTTAAGCACCTTTTATCACCGTATTGACAGATCAGCCCTTGAAAGAAATTCTCCAAAATATATACCTCCGGCGATTACTCAAGTAGTCCATTGAGTTGAGAAAATTCCACATCAATTAATAGACCAAGAATCGCGACAAGGGCCCAAACATTGTCCATTTTCATAGCCGAATTCACATATGCATTGCTCTAAATCTCGATAGGAAGAGCCCCTAGAGGAACATAATTGGATGCGTTGTCGCCAGATGAAGTTGTTCGTAGAATGGGTCATCCAATTACATGGTTGTGGTGTAGGACTCGTTCTCCGATCCCTTCAAGAGAGAAAATGGAGTACACTATACGTATTGAATTTAAGCTACCACACCGAGGCTGAATATGAAGCTCTCCTAGCTGATTTGAGAATTGCAACCTGAGTTGGAGTGGAATCCTGGACGTCTACCATTATTCTAACTATGGTTAATCAAGTCTAAGAGACTAACTCCGCCAAAGATCTCCGAATGGTGGAATATCGAGATGAGGTTAAGGCCATATCAACAAAGATAAAGATTTCAAGATTCGTCAAATTCTCATAGAGAAGAACAAGAAAGCTTTTCAAACTGGCTACTTAGCCTAATTTTTGATTTCATTTCAAATAGGAGTGTTCATCTGGAATTCCTGTCCAAACTAGCATTGTTTGTGCTAAATCGTTACAATCAATAACAAACCCCAACTGATGGATGACATCATCACATATCTTAAAGATAGGGAGTTGCCATTAGATAAACTCCAGGCACAACTATTCAGTATCAGTCAACTAGATTTTGCCTCTTCCCCTCCACGGGATAGAGGTTTTTTTTTAGGACTACTCTTGAGATGTCTCTGACTTGAGGAAGTAGATTATGTTCTTAGAGAGAGGCACAAAGGATATGTGAAAATCATTTCAGGGCTAGATCACTGGTTAGAAGGCAGTTCACCTATGGTACTTTGATCTTATATGAACAAAATGCAATGGCGTTCCGCAAAAAGTGCGACAAATGTCAGAGGGTTCGCTTCGGTTAATCGTCTCACCCCTACCCCCCGATGGTCCCCAATGATCAGTCTTGCTGTTCGCTCAATGGGAGATGACATGCTCAACCTCTACCAACCTCTACACCCCTCTACTCAAGTTCCATTACTGAATAAATTATTGATTACCGCCATAATAGTAGTCCCTACTTCACACGAAATGGGTCTCGTTAAAATCACCGAAAAGGAACACCAAGAATTTTGTTTGGAAAAATACCGTTTGTTGATTTGGATTCCCAGGTTATAATCTTTTGACAATGCGAACAGTTTTGACAACGAACGGGTTGTCAACTATTTTGTTCGGATCTCACCATCTCCAAACCATTTTTCTCGCAATCAACTCCTTAGGCAAACGAACCAAGTGGAAGTTACCAATAGGACGATCTTAAGAAACCCTAAAGACAGGTTAGAGAAATCCAAAAGTTGATGGGCAAAGACCTTTCGATTGTACTATAGGCCTACCACATGACGAGCAGAATCCCAACGGGTGAGAATGCCATACCTACTGTTTTATGGGACAAAGTCATCATACTAGTGGGATAAAAGCCTAGTTATGGATGATGATTTCAATAAGGAGACAATGAAAAGTTTGAACTAAGCTTAATCTTGATCTCCTCGTGATGAGAATGCAAAAGTTTATACTTTTATCCCTTAATGTTTAAGTATGTTTACTTATTTGGTGCCTAAATATATCCATTATTCTTATATTTTGAATTTAGGATCAATGGAGGCTTAAATACAAACGAATCTAATTGGGCGATTTTGGATAATTTCGACACTGTTTCCGTCATCTGGGCATAAATTTCTCATCCGAGCTCCGATTGAGATATTCAAGATTCTAACGGAACACCAAGACAAGTATCTACAATCTACAACTTTCATGTTTTGGAGTTTTGGAGATATTATTTTGTCGGAATGATTTTTAAAATCTGTGCAACGAAAATCATCAGCTGAAAATACCACTTTCCTATTTATATTCGGACTTTAAGTTTTCCTTTTAATATTTTCTAATAGATAGATTTGTTTTATTGTTATTTTTAATAATAGTTTAGAAGAACTTTTAGGAGATTTTTTTAGAGCTTCTAATAAGAGGGGAACTATCATGAGAGGGACTCTCTCTTCTAGCACGTTGACCTCTCACCACCACGCCTCTCTCTGAATCCTTCTTCTTTTTGAGTTTTTTTTATATATGGCCTTGTACGGCCTAACTTTTAATACTTGCGAAGGAAACGGAAACCTGGGGAATTCAATAAAACTGTGAGGTCTAAGATATTTTTAATTTTATTGTTCAATTTAATGCTTTGATATCGGATATTCTTCCTGTGCTTATTTTCATGATTGTTTCGTTTCATTACTATGGCGGCCTTACTATTTTATATTAATTACAATCTATTGGCTATGTTAGATATCAAATCCGCAATTGTTTGATCTCTCTAATTTTGTGAAGGGCAATGTAAGATTTGATGATTTGCTGCGTCAAGAAATTATTAAGTATCTTAGGAAGAACGTTCGACTAAATTAAATGCAAAAACCGCTTGGTGTTTGTGTTGTTTAGTTTTAAAAAATCGATCTCTCTAATTCCCCTTAATGTTGCTACTAGATTAAATCTTTAGTCGTTGTCTTAGGTTGTTTTTAGTATTTAAGGTTAATTAGATCGGCTTGTTTTCTAATTAACACGATTAAGGAGAATAGAAAATAGTTCCAACGGTGAATATTTCAAATAATGAATATATATACTGCATCGATATCGTTTGTACAATTTCCTATGGTGATTTTACTAATCAATGTTTGTTCTTTTAAAAATTGATTTCCGATATCATTGATTTGAATTGTTCTTTAATTGTTTTTCTTAAAATTATTTTATTTTTTATTCAAAACCCCATCCTTGTTCACAGTAAACATAAACTAAGCTAAATACTCTCCGAGGGAACGATCTTTTACTTACACCACTACATTTTTTTTTTGGAGAATAAATTTATATTGGTTGCCTACACAGCAACAACTTTTGGCGCCGTTGTCGGGGATTAATTTTTAGAGTTGAATTTTTGTGCTTCTTGGTGATCCTTGTTCGTTCTACTAAAAAAAAAATTAATCACTGCTATTTGGTAGCGAGCTTTATTATCATTTTTTTATTTCTTTTTATAAAATCTGGTTTTCGTTCTTGAAATCTTTAAATTGTTCAATTAAAAAAAAAATTAAAAAAAAAACTATCTGTGACTTGGTCTCGGTTCTTTAGATCCAAAGTTCTTCTGATCACAATATCCCACAATGTTTTGGAAAGTTGATCACATCAGTGAAGCGAAGCATACACCCATGTGATAATGGACTGACATTTTGGCGAGGTTAGAGAATCCTAAAGGCGAGGTTGAGAATCCAAAAGTTAATGGCAGAAGACCTTTCGAGTTTACTATTAAGGCCTACCACATGACGAGCAAATCCCACGGGTGAGATGCCTATACATACTGGTTTATGGGACAAAGTCAATCATACTAGTGGAGATAAGAATGCTAGTTTGGTTATGAATTTCATAAGGAGAACAATGAAGTTTAACTAAAGGCTTATCTTGATTCTCCCGCCGAAGGAGGGGAGCTTGTCGAGGCGCCCAAGGTTGCCTACACGCATCAGTCATTAATGTCCATAACAATAGGGTTAAGCACATGTCATTTGCCTGACAACTGGTCCTTAGCAAATTCACTGTATCTACAAAGAACTTAATGCTGAAACTCGGCTCGACATGGGAATGTCCCTACATGAGTCATATGTTGTCTAGGCAAGCACTTATGGAGGAAGACATGGCGGAAGGGGGGCACTACCTCTCCCCTAAAATGCGAACTTTGAAGAGATACTACCAATAGTTCTTTGGGGGGCATACTATGGAGGTAGCTTAATAATATTATTTGTCCTCGTCAAAATTCTAGTCTATTTTATAAAGTGATAGTGCTCGCTAATTTTCATGTAATTGTGTTATTTTAATCGAATCACCAATTTCTATAGTTCAATTTTGTTTTCTGGCCCAATTATTGAGGTGCCAAAATGTGTTAAATCGCCATTTCATTCACCACCATTTAAAATCAGATTGTTTAACTTATTGTTGTCACCTAAAATCAAATTGTTGTATCACTGATTTATTTATTAACATGGGGGCCTAGTTTAACTAACTTCTCTTCTTTTTTATTTCGCCAAAAAGATGCAAAAATGAAATTGGGATTCATTCTCGCAATTATTTGACAAGGCATCTGCTCGTGATTATATCGCCTACTATTCTGGTCGTCATAATTAATTTTATGTCTGCCCTGATTAAGATACTAAAGCTATTAGGTCGCCTACAATTTTTTCGCCAAGTTCATCTCGCCAGTCATTATACGCTTAGTCATGATATCGCCAATTGAAAACAAACACAATTGTTATTGAAACAAGACAACACTTGAGGAAAGCCTTTCCCTAGGGACTATTCACATGAATAGGGGGCCCAAGTCCCCCTAATCTAGAGAAATAGAATTATTGGGGGAGATTTATATTATTAGACAAATGAACGAGGCCTCTCGGGCCCAATCAATGGCTAAAACAGCCGAGCAAGCATTGTCTAAACAAGAAGTAACCAACGTTCTCACAAGTCCGAACTGGAGAGGGTCCCAACACCCCATGCTAATCCCTAGTCATCTACCTAACTCAGGATCAACACGTACAAGTGTGAAGAGGATCTGGTGGACACAGGAAGCTCCTGTCGAGGGGAGTATTAATGACCTTTTCAAACAAACAAACTTAAACTATCGAATAGACCTAAAATCCACTCGAGCCCATTTGGTCGATTTTAATGCTCATCTCACTGGCCTTTGAGACCGTAACCCTCAAAATTTGAGCTGGTTCTTAAGAGTTTGGTGATAGATCATTGTTGTTGACATATCTTCCCCATATAATGCGATTGTTGCGAGATTGGTTTACAAGACATATGAAGGGAGTGACTTCCACATTCACAAGCATAAAGTTTGCCACCACCCCCGAGGTGAAGACACCCTTTATGGTGATCAGTGGCACCAAATTAATGCTACAACACGTTCTGCCCTTATCTCCACTAGTCGGGGGCCATGAAGGAAGTGTAATTGATTGAAAGGACACGAAGTTCTGGAAGACTCGGAAGAGATCTGAGACTAGGTCATGGAGGACCTGATACGCTCAACGACTGGATGAGCCAGCTCAGATTGTTTTCTTTCTCACTGGTGCAAACCTAGAGGAATGAGATAGAAATGAGCTCATCTAGTCCTTACAACAATCTCAAGGTCTTCACATAGACCCCTAAGAGATGCTAGATTAGAATCCTAATTTTAATAATAAACAAATCGAGTTGAACGTTTCTCCCTTAGGACTGAAACAGTAAAACAACAAGGAAGAAGTCCGTGCAAAACCAAGCATGTGAATGTTATGATAGAAGAGGTAGAAAAACTAAAAAAAGAGGCTAGAGCAATAACAGAGGTTCTTTACCTGAGTTTGGCTGTCCAACACAGTTCGTGGTAAAGATTAATACTGGCAAGTGGAGGTTTGCGTCGACTTTAGAAGCTTCAACTGGTCTTGTCCAAATTGGCTTTCATTTGCCAACGCTTGACCAATTAGTGGACTCTACTTTGGGTTATTCCCGGATACGCTTCCTGGATGCTTACCGAGGTTACCCATCCAAATAGCATGCCCGAGCTCAATTAAGAAAAAACTACCTCATCACCGCCCGCTGCGTATTCTGTTATAAGATCATGCCCTTTTCGGCTAAAAAACGCTGAGCCCTATCAATGATGATCACCAAATATTTGAAGCATTCATGGGTAAAACATGGATGCCAAGCCATCGATTATATGACTTTACAAGAAAAAAAAGAGTCGGACCATGTGAAGGGCTTGACCGAAGTGTTTGCAATATCAAAAAAACAAACAAATTGAATTGAGCAGCGAAATACACCTTCGGAAGTGCTCGAGTAAGTTCCTTGGACACTTAGTTACACGATTAGGGATCAAGTGAATCCAAGAAATTGTAACGATTATAACCTTATCAATTTCGAGATTGATAGCGATTATAACCTTATCAATTCGAGAATTGATTGGACTCATAATTATAGTCAAACGCCGCTA